>CM031243.1:176069714-176669714 GCA_018340775.1 Taxus wallichiana var. yunnanensis | reverse complement strand
TTAATTTCATGTAGTATACCTTTGAGCTTTCTCTTGAGGACATCATTTGGCTCAAATGCTACAGTTCCACATTGTGTGACCTCTTTTCTTGCAATGAATAACATTCAATCTCTCCTTTGTCTTTATCTGATCTTCTACAATAATTTCTTGAGTAGAATGCACTCTCATGTTGAGGATCACCTTTTGTACCTATTATGGTTCTCTTTTCTTAAACTACGAGAGTTGAAATCATATCATCTATAGATTGAGAATGTACTGATTGAGAGAAAAAATGACATTGTTGTATTTAGAAGGTAAATTGTTTAACATAATAGCTTTGGCATCCTCATCATCTACCGTAGCCTTGACTTTTGTTAGTTGTCTAATAAGAGACCTCAAATTGCTTATGTGGCTAGACATAGTGACTCCATCATCCATCTTGAATCTAAATAACCGTTGCTTTAGAACAAATTTGGCTTTGAACGCTTTTGCACCAAACAATTTTAGAGTATCCGAGATTTCCTCGGATGATCTTTCTAGGTCTACATGATGTAACTCAGAATCAGAGAGAGAATCCAATAACACCTTTGGTTTTATCATCTTTGCTCTGCTGATCCAATAATTTATTTACATCTATAAGTGATTTCTCTTTCCCATTTCTTGTTCCCCACAATTTTTTGTTCATCAATTGTATCTAGGTTTTTACTTTCCAGGTGTGAAAGTTGAGACCAAAATATTTGTCTAATGGAAATTCCATTCTCAAAAAATAACTAACAAATTTAACTTGTCCCTCAAAAATAGAATGATCTACAAACTAATATGGCAAAGAAAGTACAACTTTTTCTTCTCACGTGATTGTATCCATGCCCTAGGTATCATGAAATGTTTTTATTATCAGATCGCATTCAAAAATGCGTTCAAAATTCAAACATCATTCAAAATCCACGATGGTGATTATTTTATTCACTCAAAATTCATGACCAAACCTTTGATTTAGATTGAAATTTATGACTTCTTGTTTCCTTACATGCGGTGCCTCCTTGCTTCCTCATGTGCCCTCGGCGTGCCTGTATTTATCTTTAGATTGTTGGTATATCACGTTGTTATTCATGACTGTAACAAGAAAATTGTGCATGACATGTGTTTTGTGCCCTTGCATTAGTATTACACCTCGATTTTGGACTTTACAATAACGGTTTTGTTTGCTCGAATGTTCTTAACTTCAAAGATGCCCTCATGCAATCTCAAAGTCTACATGCCCTAAACAGTGTTTCAAATAAATTTGCAATTTACAATATTCATCTTTTCTCCTCTCAAAATACCTCCTTACATCTTCCTCCTCACTTGTCCACCTTTGATACCAATGTTAGAAGATTTGAACAGCGAGAGGAATGAAGAAGTGGATTACACACATTGTAGATTGTGTCTATCATTTTATTATGTAAAAGATAGTTACAAAATGAGTAGCGTGGTTCTGACCATACATTAGTTAACACATAACTAAGGGAGATTTAACAATAAACTATAAGCCTTATATTCTAATATACCATACTTTTACTTCCTTGAAATTTACAAAAAGATTAGGATTCTTAGTTATCTCGCTAATGGACAATAATTTTTGTCCATATCACGAATATGTTGAACATTCTTGAAAGTATAGTTAATTGAATTGTTGAAAGTGATACAAACGTCTCCACATCCTCTAACATGGTGATTCCATCCTTCATCCAAGGAAACAAATTACCTACTACTATTATCTTCAATGAAATTAACATACCGATCTCTACAATACATCTAGCGTTTGGATACTCCCGAGTCAAAGTACCATGTTCTAGAATTGGCTAACATTCTAAGATGCCACAAATGCAAAATCGCTTATTGCCTCGTGTTCATTTCCTACGACAATATTTGCATGCTATGGTCTCTTTTGACCACTTGCCCATCCATGTCTTTTTCAACAATCTCTTGAAATGTCTAGGCTCTTTATAGTAATGACATTTCGCTTTGATCTAGTACCTTCGGAAGATTCGTGTGATAAACTTTTGGTGTTACTTCTCCATTTGCATTTTACTTGTGCACTAAAGGCACTTTTGTGTCAACTGAAATTGATGCTATTGTTTGGATTTGCCTCCACTCCTACAACATAAGTGTTGACAATTTCCCAAAATCGAGATCTTGGGTCTCCAGAAATCAAGTGCAGAAATTCAATGAATGAATCGTTGGATGATGAAAAATTTTGCAACACTAAGGCAACCATATATTGATCATCCACCGCCTTCTCACTAGTAACTAGTTGATCACCGAGATCCTTCAAACACAACAAATATTTGGCTAAGTAGCCGATACATTTTGGATACGCGGCAGTACAGTGTCAGTATCCGATACGCATATACGAAAAAAAAAAATTGGCCCCGAAAAAAGCGTTGGATGCGTCAATACAAAAATATATAAAAATTAAAAATATATAAATTTCAGCCTTAAATAAGAATTAAGTTATTAAGCACATATTAAAAAAATATATAAAAGTTAAAACTTATAATATATTTAATATTCGTATATATGTACATTATAATATACTTATAAATTTCAATTTAAATTTACAAATTAATTTGCAAATAAATTTATTTAATGTTTTCTATATGTTAAATTTAAAATTGAATATTTATTTCTTATATTATTTAATTTTTAAAAAATTTAAATTTAGCATATTAAATGCTAAATCTAAGGATTTATAAATATTAAAATTTAAAAAGTCGATATTTAAAAACTTCAAATTAACACTTCATAACAAAATAAAATAAAATAAAATAAAAATTAATTTTTAATGAAATAAAATATTTAAAGAAATTAATAAAAAAAACTATTAAAGAATTTAAACTAAAAATTAAAAAACCGAAATCTAAAATAATATAAGTCCAAAACCTAAACTAAGTCCCGACTACCCAAACTACATAACATAATGAAATAAAATAGAATTTAATTTTTAATAAAATAAAATATTTTAAACCATTAATAAAAAGAACTATTAAAAAAATGAAAAGAAACCTAAATTTAAAAGAATAAAGGTCTACAACGAGACTAACTCGACATTTTACAAGCTCGGGTGAAAGTAAGGAAATTAGAACAATGGCAACGGTGGCGGCGGCTCCTCTCCCCAAGCTCTTCCCATGAGTTTGCCTCCCGCATAGGTTTCTCCTCCCGCTCTAATTTAACCTCCACGAGAAAAACATCACTCAATCCTCCATTCAATATACTCTGTCGCCTAATACTCGCGATTATTTGCGTGGAGGCTGATGAGGCAGGCAAGGCCGGTTGTACCCTACCCACTCCCACCGATGTATCCCCTTCGTACTGCTCCCAGACGTTTCATACCGATTCGCCTCCTCCTTGTCGTATCGGTATCATAGATATTTGGAGATATATCTTCCTTGTAACTCGTGCAAAACAAAAAAATAAAAATACAAAGGCCTCTAAGATAAACCACGTCTTTGGTGTTTGCTTTTTCTTCTTCTCTCTTCTTTTTGCTCATTCACCCCTGTGAGTTACGGCATGTTCTTCTAATCATAGCGCCACAAGTTCCTTTTACAATTACTCATTCAAGATTCCTCCTTCATATGTTACTGAGAAGGAGACCAAATGGTGGACTAGGGGAAAATCATAAGTAACAACCTTCATCGGCAACTGTTGTAGTTTCCCACCTCTAAGAAGTTCACAATGACTTCTTATCTGGTGTACGCCCTCGCTTTCACAAGACCCTTCGAGGCCTATCCACTGCTCCTAATGTGCCACAAAAGTCACCAACCTACGAGAAATATCCACAACTCACACATCGGGAGAGTAACTCTCACTATTCTAGGGTGAATGATGCATTCACCATGTGCATCATAAGGTTACTCAAAGGAGATCTGAGCGAGAGAATGTCATCCCAGGAAGTTGCATTGATCGAGAAGTATGGAAGTCACTTCATCCAATTTCCCACCTTCACCTACATAAGGGTCGGAGGATTTGATCTTGCTCCACACTGAGCACACAGAGGTACCCAAGTGATAAGATCATTATGTTTGAATTGTGCAGATAGTTGTCCCATGTCCATACCAAGTGCAAGAATGCTAAGAAGAAATGTGTGTCCTTTCCTATCTCTTTGGGAATCTATTCATGCAAAAATATTGCGGATGCAACAAATATTGAAACATCCTTCACTGATCTCAATTTGGATGTACAATCCTCCCTCGAACCCAATGCAGTGACACTTCCTCCTGCAGAGGCTATCTGTCCCATTAGCAGTTTTGATCCTCAAGTATCAATAAATCCCTTAGTCAAAAGAGGCTGGAAAGTCCTTGTATTGATGCTTAGACAAAAGTTGTACATAGTATGAGAATAGAAGGAATTTGAGGATGGGGGAATGGAAGAATTTGCTATCTCTTTGATTTTCACAATGATCTCTCTCTCATGAATTCACAAAAACAGCTAAGAAGAACCTCAAATGAGGAGTTCATTACAATTTATAGAAGAGGAACAACTCTTCATCTTCCGATGACCCTCCATATGCCTTATTTTTGACTTTAGACTATTCACATTCCTACAAAATATTAAGTCCCTTTTATAAAAACAAGGCGACTTAATTTTACATCATGTTTCTAAAGTCACTTTTCGAATAACTTAAAGGCATATTAAAAGTGCAAACCCCAACGAAGAATTAGAACATTTGAAGGGAGAGAAAGTTGGGGAAGGAAGAGAAGAGAGAGAAGAAGAAGAGGAGATGTCGTTCTTGATGAAGTCTGCTGGTCCTTGTCGATGGAAAGCTCCAAATGTAGTGAAACTTTGAATCTTCGAACTCCTTGCACCCGAGAAACTCCTTCAAATTGGCCCACGAACACTTTGGATTGAGTGTTTAAAAATGTTGTTGAATGTTTCTACCAATGACCACAACTTCCACCCTGCGTATGATATACTTGTGACCCGAACCATGTAGTGAGTGTCGAAAGACACTGTCAAGGTCTCCCGAGATGAGTTCTGAAAGATCCACGAGAGACGCCAAAGATGCTTCTTGTGAAAATGTTATGACCTGGTGAAGATAGTACATTGAGATGGGCAATGAATCTTGGTGAAGGCAATATTCAATGACAATGCCCATTCTATAAACTTGAATCCCGCCGTCTCTTGACACTTACTATACCTAGGAAGGGCAGCTTACTATTTTTAGTAAGTGTCAAGATTTACCTCTCCAGACTCCAACTACATCTGCCAACTTGAATGTCCAATTCCCAGTATGTTCCCTTTGTGAAATTCACCCTCTGGAATGACTTACTATTTTTAGTAAGTGCTATGAGACAACTTACTATTTTTAGTAAGTATGAAAATTCAACTCTTTGGAACCTTGATTGGATGTGACAACTTGAGTTCCTCTTCTCCCTATGCTCCCCTTGCCTTCTAGACCGGGTGGTTTGTTATTTTTAGCAGGTGTTTGTGGGATCACTTACTATTTTTAGTAAGTGTCAATTCTAGACCACGATGACCATTCCGATGATTTTTGTCTGTGATACCTCTTCTATGTTCACTGCCTCCTTTGTAACTTCTTCGGATGGTGGCTTACCCAAAATAGTAGTCTCCCATGTAG
Organism: Taxus wallichiana var. yunnanensis; assembly: GCA_018340775.1. Classification (NCBI taxonomy): domain Eukaryota; kingdom Viridiplantae; phylum Streptophyta; class Pinopsida; order Cupressales; family Taxaceae; genus Taxus; species Taxus wallichiana. Next base: position 176,664,118 of record CM031243.1, on the reverse strand, counting down.
AAGGCCTGATACTTTTAGTAAGTACGCTTTTAGTGGTCGGATCACGGCGGAATGAATTTTTCTGATATAGGTTTTTACCCAATATTGCCCCTCTAAAATTTCAAGCTTACCCGATCACTGGTATATGAGATTTTAAAATTTTTAATTTTTCACTTGGCGTGCATTGACTATGGACACGGCAGCCATTAACGAAGCTTGAAAATTGCAGTCTGGTTTTCTCCTCCGATCACGACGAAAATCATATTTTTGATGTGGGTTTTTGTTTCTCATTCCACCGATGAATTTTCTCTTCAAACTAATTGTCGATTTGGCGGGAAATCTGATTTTTGTTTTCATTGTGCCAAGAAGGAGATTTCTTCGTTGCGAACAATCCTGGTTGCAAACGGGATATTTGTTGGTGAGGTTTTTATGGCCTTCGAGGATGATGAACACAACAACAAACAATACTTCGATTCGTGCCTTTGGTTTTGCAAGATTTATCGATTTCTTTGTTTCACGACAATGAGGGTTTTCAGCGAAGATCTTCATTTTCTCTTCTATTCTTCACTTCTTCGGTCAGCTTGTCCTCTAGGATCTTTGAAATTACTGTGATTTCACAGTATGGCGGCCATAGCGGAACTGGTTTAGTGTAGCAATGGTGGCAAGAAGTTTTGGACAAGAATGGACATAGCTATGGTAGGGTGTGAAGTTGTGGAGAAGTGGAGGGAAAAAAATGTTGTGTTGGATTTAAATCATTCAAAAAACACATCTCAGGGGTGGGGCGCATTTTTATGTCCCTTTCGTCCCTTTAGCTAAAGGGACGAAAGGGTCATCAAATTGCACATCGCGCCTAGAGAGCCGACACTTGGGCAAGAATCGGACAGGTTGTGCATTTGGCTCCAACTAGCTCCTAGGGGCTGAATATTACACTGTAGAAGGTCGCATTGATGACCTAGGGGCCACAAGGGGCTGGGCGCATTTTCATGTCCCTCATGTCCCTTTGCTTAAAGGGACAAAAGGGTCATCATTTTGCACATCGCGCCAGGTTGTGACACTTGGCGGTCATCCGTGCATTGAGGGGATAGCCTCAAAAAGCTCTTGGAAATTTGAACTGGCAATGAGAGGGTTCCATGGGTGACCAGAGGGCAAAATAGGGTTGGGCGCATTTTACTATCCCCTATGTCCCTTTGCTTAAGGGATGAAAGGGACACCAAAATGCGCCAAGCTCTTGGAGCTGACACGTGTCCACTGCGAGAATTGGCTAAGTATGGAGCACTCACCTTGAGCCAACTTGTGACGGTGATAACTTGAGCTCCCGATGGAGTTTTTGGCAAAATTTTATATGAACTTGACTGCAAAAGGCCTTTTGAATCCAATGGTGGGGGTCTCAGCTCTTGATTCCTCCATTTATGCCCTAAAAATTGGATTTTTGTTTTGGCTCCATGATTGAGCATGAGAAAAACTAGATATAGACCTATTGCGCCTAGGTTTTGTGAAAAATATGATTTCACCATCTTGTAGAGCTCTGAATTCCCTTTCAACGATGTCTTGTTTAGCTCCTAACTCCTCCGAAGCTCCCACAATCGCTTCCCAAAGCTTAGTAGCTTTTTGGCCTTGCACCTTTGCTAGGTCTGTGAACCTGTTTCGATGAATCGTCCCAAGACCTCCAAATCTTTCTGAATCTTCCAATATCAATTCCTTGATGTTATTAGACCTTTGATTCATCTCCATGTTGGATTTTTCTCCTCTGTTCCGCTCTATGGGGTTGCACCAGTCCCGAGAAGGCCAGCGGTAGCCCTTCCCACAACTGCCCGAAATTTGCATTCTTCAAGAACTCCTAAAATCACCTAGGGGATTGACTTGACTTTCCTAATTCACCTAGGGGACTAAGTTAACATCCACTAGGGGTCATTGGACTGATTGGGTAAGGCCGGTGCTGAGGATGAGTAGACCTAGGGTGTCTTGGAAAGGTAAAACTTGAAAATTTTGACACGGGGTATCGTTGTCATGCTTGAAAATTGTAAATTTTCCCTTTGCACATTGCAGGACAGCGGGAGCATATTTTCCTAAATCAAAAAAATTATAAAAAGGTTTTTTTTGGAAAATTTGTGATTGGGTCCATTTTCAAAGTAGAAACCGACACCCAATTTGTTTATCATTATGGAGGGGGAATGGAATATTTGAGCCCCAATGCAAAACCTGCCAAGTACACAACTAGGAAGACGACGAAAGAGGGCGATCATTTGTTGCAGCTCCAAAGTGGCATTTCTTCCATGTTCGCACTAAGGGGAGGAATGTTAGGAATTAGTCCTCACATGGGTGCTTAGGACTTGGGTGCTTCACATTAGTTTATTTAGTCATTAATATTTGTGTGGGAAAATAATAAGTGGAACAAATGATACTTGGATTGTAAGTGATTATTACATGAGTAATAATCACATAATAATAGGAGTTTGTAGAGATTATGTGAGAATAATACATAACGTAATTGTTACTCATCTAACAGTTACATTAGAATAGGAGTTAGGTGAGAGATTCTAGGAGATAGTTGGGTTGTGAAATTTAAGGAGATTTGAGATAAGATTTGATTTCCTAATTTTAGGTGATCATCTCTCTATATAATGTACTATCTCTTATTGAATAAACATGTTGATTGAATCTTATTGAGCATATGCTCTCTCCATATACGAGGTAAAACCCACGAGTATCTCAATATATTATTTCTTCAAACCACATTAAATTCAAAGTTGGGGGCTAACGTGAGTTTATTTGAGTAGCGATTCATTATTTAACTAGGAATCAATCTGACGAGAGATTTTGATTTTTGTGCTTTGGTTTGGGTGGCATGGTTTGGTCGCCTAAATCATTTTGATGACCCATCTCAAAATGATATCAATTAGATGTATACTCCAAGAGGTAGTGCGCACCAATCAGCACTATAGCCAAGGAATGTCTACAAAGAAAAGAATACTTCTTTATAAGTTAATGGTTCGTTGGCTGGATATAAACATCAATCATCTTGTTTGTTTGGATTGAGAGAACAGCGATAGCTCAATAGGAAAAAGATTGTACCACGAGAGAGCAGAGGGTTCCACTTGTGTCAACTCACCAACCAACATGGAGGCAATTTAATTTATCATGTCAACCTAGATCAAGAATTATATAGTGAAGACAACATTTTTTCCTACTAGGTGTAGGTGAAAGCATAGCTTAGTCACAAAGTTTATTTTATCTTGGTATGTTATGGATGTATTAAACAAATGATTCTATTATTTTTCAAAAAAAAATTGACCAAGATTTTGGAAGAGTGTGAAAACAAGACCTAGATCTTCAAAAATAATGGGATAATGTTATTGAGTTTCTCAATTCTTTGGAAAATACTTACTTTTTCCTTCAAAATAGGATAAAGAAGCTATCTAAGTCATTGGTGGAGTGTCACCTTGACATGGTGAAAGTCGCTGATTGAAATCTAATTACCACTAAACGTGATGTGATTCCTTCTATCATGAATTTAATGCACTCTTCTTTTGTAAGAAAATGAAGCTAAGGTGTTGATAAGAGAGTGAGGATGGTTATAATGTCAAATGGGACCCATTAAACATGATAAATTATTTAGTATCTTTCTGAAACCTATTTGGAGGTGGTTGGCATAAGAGAGTAAAAATGGCTGTCACCCACCAGAACAAAAATAGATAGGCAATAACGTCCAATGTATTACTAGGTAGCCTGGACAAGTACGGATACGAGGGCAGGGACCTGGTACGACAATTTTTTTGGGGGCTTCGGTATGGCTTTGGGTATGGTTGTTCAAAAATATATACAATATTCAAAATATAAAAAATATAGATAAATAAACAAATTCATTATGTAATATGCATATAGAGTAAACAAAATAACCACAAAATATGTTGATAATTCGATGTTAAAAGTCATGATAGTCATTGTGCAAATGTTACAAATTACAATATATAATATATATACAAAAATCAAGACAAAGTATCTCCTTAATTAACTTGGCACTTGTGGTGGTGTGGGATCAGTCCTTAGCAATTGAAAATCTAAATGTGAGAGCAAATGTGCAACGAAACATAACTATGCAATGTGAGGTAAAAATAGTGTTGTTTAAAAATAGTTTAGGGGTGTCTTTTAGGATTAGGATTTGCTTTTTTGTTTTTTAAAAGGTGTTTTGACTTTGTTTTGACCTTGAAAAGAAGAAAAAACCTGGTTTTGATGCGGGTTTGTCCAAAATACACCTAGGGTACAGGGCACAATACCTAGGTACGTTTGAGGTTCATGGGTATTGTGCCCCATACCCTGCGTGTTCCCCTACATTTATGCAGTATGTACCTGGATGGGCACATGTTATACCCATACCCAGGCCCCAGAGGGTGTACCCGGCAACATAAACATATTATAATAAATATTGTAAAAATGGCTATAACATCAGCCACTGGGATAAAACTAGATAACTACAATGTATTATTAATAAAGATGACAAAGTTGATATGTATCATATCAATATTCTAAATTAGATTCGTAGTAATTATTGGCAAGGAGTGTTCTCTAAATATCAGAATAAACACAGCCGTTATATGGTTGTATATTAACCAAATAATCTGAAGGAAAAAGAACATGAAAAGGGTAAAGACCAAATTGATAATTAAGTTTGATCCTATCATCTTAAAACATTTTAAGATTGTACATAAACCATAAAAGACATTGACAGTCAAGTTTGATTGTATCATAGCTTAGAGCGTTGGATGGCATTAGTAGCTATTGTCCTAACTCAAACTAACTACTTGCTAACTAGAAGTAATGACATCACCATCTACACAACAAAAAAATTGGTATTAAAATTTTTGAAAAAAAAATTGTTGCACTTTTGAGAATCTTTTGTTACACTTTTTCCCAAACTACACTTTTGGTGGTGATACTGCACTTTTCCCCTGGCTTGAATTTATAAATTTGTATAAATTTAGACTAACAACTTCACATGTGATGGACGATTCAAATCAGTTGGTAGTAGACACAATATTTGAGGCTCCTACAATTTAATGAAGTGTGGTATTTGTTTAAGACAAAAATATATAGTACATGTTCAATATTGCCTATTTTATTAAAAATACAAATATTTGAAATGATATCAAGTATTTTTTATCTAGTTATTCTCATCAATTGTAAGAATGGCTTTAATGTTAGATGGGAGTTAACATCCACAAGCAAGTTAAACAGTTAAACCCTGTTTAACTTGCTTAATAAAGCAAGTGTATTTCAAGTAAGACCTAACCAACCTTAGCTTTCTAATGCTATCTTCATCATAATGATAATGAAATGCCATCCTATCATTCAACAAATTTGTTCTAATATCTCAAGGTAATAAATAAATCTGAATCAGCTTTGTCAACGAAGAAGGGAGCTATAAGTAATAAATAAAAGCAACTCTTAATTTCATTGAGAGTTTGATCCTGGCTCAGGATGGACATTTGCAGTATGCAAGTCAGACAGAAAGTGGTGTTTATATTGGCAAACAGATGAGTAATGCAAAAGAACATGTCCATGGGAGGCAAACAACAGCTACAAAAGGGAGGAATCCGCCCAAGGAGGAGCTCACGTCTGATTAGCTAGTTGGTGAGGTAATGGCTTTTGCCAAAGCTTCAATCAATAACTAGCCTGAGAGGATGATCAACAAGACTAGGAGTGAGAGGAAGATCAGTAACACTGTGACCCAGACACAGCCTAGACACATACAAGAGGCAGTAGTGGGAAATATTTTGCAATGGAAGAAACCTAACGGAGCAATGTTGCATGAAAGAAAGAGGCTTGCAGGTCGTAAACTTCTTTTCTCAGAGAAGAAAGAATGACAGTCTCTAAGGATTAAGAATTGTCGCCACAGTAAACAGAGGATGCAAGTGTTATCCAGATTTTTTGGGAGAAAAGTATTTGTACGTGGCTTTTCAAGTCAATTGTCAAATCCGAAGGCTCGACCTTGGACAGGCAATGGAAATGACTAAGTTGGAGCACCAAAAGCTTATACTTTACCCCTCTCTATTTCGGGCAGTGTTCAATATCCAAAACACACTTGCATAAAAGAGGGCTTAAATTTCTCGCTTTTGGCTCTGTAAATGTTTGCATACTAATCAGTTTCTAACACCTACCAGATTTGGAACTATGAACAAGCCCCACTATGACTGTTTGCCCAATTTGTCGTCACTAACAATCTAAATCTCTTATTCATGCATTATTCAATCAGAATGTAAAACGGATAAATAATGATAATATTTTAGATCTGCATTTACATTTTCCCCACAAGAACACCACACTTGCTCTAGAAAATTACAATCCTCACACATCATGAAAAATTCATTACAGCTCAATGAGAATTCATAAATAGCATAGCACTTGACATAACATAATTCTCAAGAAATAAAAAATATAGATAAGATTTGATCTAGTTGACTAAGATCGGTGTCATCGATCCATTGGCCAAACAAATAACAATGTTATTCATATGCAAAATTAAGAAATCTTGAAAGCAACCACTTACACATGACCTACACAATATGCAAGAGGCATCACATGAAAACAATAAAACCAAACACGACTTAAGTAGAATTCTTTGTTCTCATTTAAAATAACTCCAGTGTAAAATGCAAAATGTGAGAAATCACATTATTACTGAATAACATCCAGATCTCATAGTAAAATGAGAGAATAGAGTATTTTACAATTCCGCATAGAGCATTGCTCTTTTTTTTTCCAAGTTCCTACAGTATATGATCTAACAAAAGGCCCAAAGCACAATTCTTCTTAAATCTTGCGCTCCCTGTTAACTCCACTATTCTTCACCAATTCCTCATATAACCTGAATTAACGCAAGAAAGCACAATCATGAACAAAATTATTGGGCCATATAGTCAAATCCTATGGTTCAACCTTGGACATGCAGTATAGACTACCAGGCTGGAGTATAGCAGCGACAGAGGACATTTGAAGTGTAGCAGTGAAATGTGCTCATATCAAGAAGAATACCAACAAGCAAAAGCAATTTGTTGGGTTGTCACTGGCACTCAAGAATGAAAGCTAGGGGAGTGAATGGGACTCGATAAACCTAAGTCACAAGGTTCGAGTTCGAGTTTGACGAGCATAAAATTCGGTTCGAGTTCGCCAACGGATAAAATTCGAAAAAAAAAAATCGTCATTAAATTCAAGGAAGAAATTAAAAAAAAAATTATATATACGTTAAATAAATAAATAATACACTAAGATTATATATATATAATCTTATTCTATTTTTTATTTATATTTTTTTTTACTTTTTAATTAATATTAAAAAACAAATCGAAGAAAACAAAACTTTAAAAAGTTGGTAAATTTTTTATTTTAAATATAAATAAAAAATTAAATAACATTAAAAGCATATCATTTAAAAAAGATAAAATACTAATAAATATAAAATATCAACTAAAACAAATCGAATCAAAATAAAACTTTAAAAAGATAATAAATGTTTAATAAAATAAATAGAATAATGGATATATAAAAATGAAATAAAAACAAATAAATAAATAAAACTTAAAAGTAAATAATGAAAACTAAATAAAATATAACATCAAAGTTTAGACAAAATAGAGATTATTAAAAAACCCTACGCTGACCTTCTTCGAGCTGTTGTCCTTTAAACGGCAGCAACTGCAGCGATCAGCAAGGAAGCACGAATTTTGTTCTTATTTTCTGTGGGAATAGACGCAGCAGGTGGAAATGGGGGAATAGACGCAGCAGTATTTTGCAGAGACTGAAGTGGTTAATAAACAGGCTTGAATCCAAACGTTTTCAGGTTTTTATAAATAACGAGACCAGATTTGTTATTATTAATTTCGAGGGACATTCTTTTGCCAAAGAAATGGCTTTTCCAGACACTAAATTCTAAGGCCACCACACTCAACCCAGAGCCACCACTACAGACATACGAACTGCAACGATTTTCAACGAATTTTTTGTTAACTCATTAAATTCGATGGATTTCGAATTTTTTTTCATTAAATGCGGCGAACCTTGTGACATAGCGATAAACCAATAGTCCTAGCCATAAACAATGGATATAAGTGTTGTATGTATCAATCCATACAACATTGCAATTAACACACTAAGTATTTTGCCTAGAAGTACCTTCACAAGAATGAAACTCAATGGAATTGATGACGGCATAAGTGGTGAAGCATGTGATTCAATTTGATCTAAAGTGAGGAACATTACCAGGGATTAAATTGTCGCAAATCTTTTTGAAAGAGAGGATGGCCTTTGGGATCTCAAACGCATGTGGTGCACGGTTGTTGGCAATTTGTGCCATAAGGCGTTGGGTTAAATCCTGCAGTGAGCGCGACCCTCATGTTTAGTTTCCAAAAGTTTGGAACATTTAACACACTACTAGTGCAGATATCTTAAATAAATCTATCTGAAAAATGCCGAGAGATATACATCTCAAAGCCCTTATCTTGGATTTTCAGCATACCACAATTATTAATAACTTCATAAACTTCTTCACAAATTTTTAAATGGTGACAAATGTAGTTAATCCAGCTAAACTAAAGTGTAAGGCTCGAAAAAAATTACGGAGAAAAAATGAGCTCTAAACTCCACCATATGGCCAATATACTACGATTTTTCGAATGACTTCTCCAAGAAAAAAGGATGAACTTCTTAGTGACAGTCAAATGGATGTCAAATTTAAGGTCTACATTAAAAATGAACACAGTCACGAACTTTACAGCCCACCACCACCCTCAGATGCCACTGTCGAATGCCTCTTGGCATCATCAATGTTCAGTCAAAGGAAGGTGAGGATGATGTCAATCATCATACCCGTTACGGGTGACACATGTGCTATAAGGATCGAGACAAAGGGTCTTGGCATCATCAATGTTCAGTCAAAGGAAGGTGAGGATGATGTCAAGTCATCATGCCCCTTACGCCCTGGGCGACACACGTGCTACAATGGTCGGGACAAAGGGTCGCGCTCCCGCGAGGGCAAGCTAACCTCAAAAACCTGGCCTCAATTCGGATTGCAGGCTGCAACTCGCCTTCATGAAGTAGGAATCGCTACCAATCATCAAACAACCATTCAACAGTCAATTCATTATTGGGCCTTACACACACTGCTTGTCACCATAAGGAAGTAAGCCATGTTCGAAGTCATTACCTTAACCACAAGGAGGGGGCACCCAAGGTAGGTCTAGTGTTTGGAGAGAAATCATAACAAGGTAACCGTATTGGAAGGTGCAGCTAGATTACCTCTTTTTGAAGGAGAACTAATGCTTGTTAGGCTCATACACTATTACATGTGCAAAAGAAAGTGAGCAACACGGTGAAGTTTCCATTGATCAAGATGCATCTGCATCATCAGGGATGCAAATGCAGCAAATGCAAGATATGGAGTCTTTTCATCTTTCTCGGCAATTTAGTTCATTACTCAATAGTGGTGTAAGATTTAAATTCATATGTGAGCTTGTTATCTCAGGTAAGAACAAGTTGATAAAATCATATTTTCGTTGTTTGCTTTAATCAATATTTTTATTAGTTTATAATAACATTCTTTTAGTATTTGATACAATAAAGCAGTTTGTCATAGTAAATAAAATACTATTTACAGCATTAAATAATGCAATGGAAATTGCATTATTTAATAATTGAGTTCTTAATTAAATTCAATTTAAGAGGGCAAAAAGAAGTTGTCATTTTTCTAAAAGGTTGTTTATAGCTTGTCAATAAGAATAAGTTATATTTTTTCATTTAAATAAATATTTCAAATACTCTTATGAAATCAAGTTATGATGTTATACTTGGAAGTAAAAACTATTGAATTTAGAATATTAATAATTTAGATATAAAACTTTAGGGTTTAATGTTTGGTTACTAATTTATTGGGTTGTTTATATCATTCAAATATATTTTCTTAAAATCATTCATAGCGTATATGTTTATTATTATATAAATTTGGAGCAAGAATTTATACAAATATATTTATGCATTAAATACTGTAATATAAATGCAAATGTATTTAACTGTATTTGAAAATTTGAAGTCCAACTTCAGTTTCCAACAATTGACTTCTCGTGTTCATAAAGGACCTTATTTCACATTGGTTTATTTGTACTTGGATGGTGTAGCTTTATCTTATCCAACTTCTATAGCATTTACCTCGTTTGGGTTCACCCCATGTAGTTATACTTTTCGTTATTGTAGTGTTAGTTATTTTTCAGCTCTTGAACTCTTTCAGCACTCCTACTTGCCATAAAAACATGTAGGCACATCTTCCTTTTACTTGCTTGGATCGCCCATGGACATCAAGATAAATTCTTCCTTTTCCTTTGTCAAATATTTAGCCTCAAAGTATTAGAAAATGATGACAGAGAGAATCGTGAGAAATGGAAGGTATATGGCACATTGCACACTTGCATTTATGTGTGTTTGTCATTCATTAAACAAAAAAGTTACATTAGATGGGGTGGGGTAGTTATACATAGTATAACTAAAATACATTAATTAATATTATATTAGTTTATGTTTACACAATAAACTTGATAACTTTAATACCCACCCTTAATGACTAATCCGGAAACTACTCCAAGTTTGTCCTGAAATTTTACAAACACAATGGGACCAAAGGATTTAGTCATTAAATCAACAGGCTGCTCCTTCGATATTAATTTGAAATCTGCAGTCCTCTAACGCTTTGCTGCTGTCCAATGTATGAGCTTTGGTTGAGACAAAAGCTGAGAAAGATTGCTAATAGCAACACATAGATCCGGTCATGTAGGCATAAGATATATCAAGCTGCCCACCAATTGTCTGTAGGGTGATTCTTTGACTAGTGATGAATCATCATTGGCTGATAACTTCAGCCCAACCTCCATAGTTCTGAATCCAGAATCTTGGAGATGTTGATTAATGTGAAAATACCAAGCTCATGGAGGCTACACGAGTCTGTACAAGGACTTAATCAATCGCAAACTAAATGGTCACAATCGGGTACCTGAAATCCATTAGGCTGCACCAAGTAAACCTCCTCAGCCAAATCTCTGAAGAAAAGCAACTAAAATGTGACCATCTTTGCAATATTTGTAGTAGGTACAAAATCTCAATCTTTTCCCTCTTGTTGCAAAAAACTTTTCACAACAAGACACTGCTTTTAGCTTTATCCACCCATTTGTATCCAGTGTGTAATTCCACAACTCTAGATTAACAACTTTATCTCCAATCCTCCAAGCTAGTGCCTGCACATCCTAGATGATGAAATCACCTTTCATAATTATTTGAGTGGCTTTTTCTTCCAGCTCACCATGTGCCTCTCACACATCCTATAACCGGGACATTTCATCTGCCCGCACATGAAGCATGTCAGCCTCCTGCGCATCCTGCATAGTGGATATTCTCTCCACAAGTAGTGGCACATTAGACACAATAACTGTTCCCCAATGAAATATATAACAATGTTGGGATTTTTTGTTAACTAACTAATAAATAGGAAATGCTCATGCATGCTAGAAACATACCTAACATTCCTTACAAAAGCTTACATTATTTATCACTCTACAAATATCCCCATCCACTCTACTACAAGTGCCTCTCCATTAGCTGATAAAAATTAATCAAAAATGTAGTAAATGTTATATATTGGTCCCTACAACATGAAAAATGCTATGATACATCGAAATCAATGAGCCAGCAACTAGTAGCACTACCAATTGAGCATGATGCCATGATAACATACTCTTCCTAAAAATCCCATTCATTTGCAACCGCAACCACATTTGCCTCATCTCATGGCTTTGTGTTGTATTGGAAAAGATTGTATTGTTGCTTACGGTAATTTGTAATGTCCCCAATTCCAAGCGGTGGCCTAGGAGGCCTTTCATCCTGTCTTAGCCTTGGTCATGGTCAAGGGGTTAGTGACGTTGATGGTAATTGGGTATGGTTTGCACCTTCATTTCACTTATATATTATGTTTTGACATTGGACACGTACTTTGAGGTGACTTAAGTGAAATAAGGTTGTGTGATGCTCCCCTAAGGTACTTTATGTTATATTTTGTCGATGACTTAAGTGATGGGTGAATATATGGTACTTTATTTTCTATTTCTTTGTTGGGTGTACTTTTGGCATAGTGGTGATAAAGTAACTTAAGTTATTTTATTATTATGTGGATTTTCCCCAAGGAGGTCAATTAGGGTTCTTTTGGGCCCTTTATTGCAATGAAAAGTTATAAAAGGAAGTGTTTGGGGGAGAAAAGGGGATTCATTCATACACTCACCTATTTTGATATTGGAGCAAATGTTGTTTGCACTTTCTTTGCTTGTGGAGTAAGATCCCACAAGAACCCTAGCTTCGGTGGTGAAAGATCCACACCTTGCTAGTGAGCACTCTTGATGGTGAAAGATTCTCCCTAGTTTGCTATTTTGGAGCTTTATTCAGATTTTTGGATCAGATCGGAGAGTAATCGGGAGGCGAGTTTTGAGTAAGGGTTTTCATCCTCCACACTTGTATATCACAAGATTTCGTCCTCGGATAAAGATATTGAACACAATGGCTCAAGCTCTGGATTAGGGTTTGATTGTCCAAGATGAATAATGAATGATGCCTCTTTTAAGCCTAACTTCTCCTTTTATAATTTCTCTTTTCCAATTCCACCCTAAAAGTATTTAAAAATACTTTTAATAAAATATCACTTTTCATCCACTTAATGATAATTACTTTTGGCCCTCTTAATAAATAATAATAATACATAAGTGTCCTTTTCATGTTATAAAATAAAAGTGACTTAGGACAACTTAAAGTATTATCATTAATTTATTTCCCTAACTTTATCCCTTACTTCCATAACTTTATCCCTTACCCTACGGGAAATAGGGAATAGGCTACGGGTCTTCTAACTAGCTAATTCTAAAAAGGGGACACAACATCCTCCTTGGTTTTGTTTGTCTTCTTAAACTATGCCCTACCATCACAATTTCTCTTCAAATTGTGCTCCTTAGCATAATATGTTCAAAATAGCATTTTATTGGTCTACAAAATTGCAACTGGTCTTTCCAATGTCTTCTACAACCTTCAACTTCAACCTCTTCAATCTTCTCCACAATTCATACCCTCTTCTCCGGGCTTTCCTGAACACCTGGCTTTCTTCTTCATTTGTGCCCGAGTAGGGCTTCCACGAATGCCAAACATGTTGTCCATAGTCTTCTCCTAGTGCTTCAGCGTATAGTGGCTTTGATACCAATCTTAGAAATTGATGAGAGAGAGAATGAAGAGAAATGGAAGGTTTATGCCACACGACACACTTGCATCTTGTGAGTCTGTCATTTATTAAACATAACAGAAGTTACATCAGGTGAGGTAGTTATACATTGTATAACTATGGTACATTAAACTTAATAACTTTAATACAAATCATGAATTTTGCAAGAAGGCATGCAACATTACCATGTAGATATCAGGTTTCATTTTTAGTTATCCTTGCAAAATAAAGCTTGACCTCCAAACACAACAACATGCCCAAAAGTACTAAAATAAAAAATCAGAAATTAGAAAATAGCCCCTATAAAAACACATCAAACATGTTGCTTTAAAAATACAAGTTCTACACAAACAGTGGTGTTTTCATCCATTAAATGATTTCGAAAGAAGGGAAGTACAACATGCTTTTCTACACTAATGCTAAATCATGTTTCATGCATAGAATACATAAACATTAACTAAACCTCCATTGACTATATACAACAATGCAATATTTTCCTCCATTTCTACCTTGCATTCTATACAGGTTGTAAATGTTTAACAGATATCGTTGTATGAACATGCTTTGTAATCCCTATCACTTTCAAAACTTTGTTGCTATAATGCGAAAGAAATAGAGTAAAAAAGTACCAATAAAAACAAAAATAAAATACATAAAGAAAAGAAATAAATCATTTTGTTGGTAGTCTAGAGAGATTGACTTGCCTCAATTGAACTAGGTGAATTCTTGTTTGTAACCCACAATAACGAAGCAAGACCCACCCTGAAAAGCTGAACAGAGAAAGCAAAAAGGTTAAAACTTGCATCTTTCAAGAGGGAAAATGACACATGTTGTCCCTCCTTTCTTATATGGCTATCTAAGTTGATTTCTCACACAATAAATGAATGGATACGACAAACCTTGTAACCACTGAGTTTGTCACATTGATCTCTTAACCATAGATATTGATGAACTACACATGCACAATGCTTATAGATATTTGCATTAACAAAAAGTAAATAAGACGAGTCAAAGAATAAAGATGTAATGGAAAACACCAAAAAGACTTGAAAAGTTGGATGAGGTATGTGATCTGTTCAGTTAACTGTTGTCTTCCAAGAAATATTTCACACAGTTCCAACACAAGGTATGGGAAAAGGTTGAGGTATTGCTAAGTCTACACCAATAAAGGGAGACAACGCAAAGACCTTACATGCACAAAATGGTAAGAAAATAAGGGGAATTCATAACAGTATTTGGTGTGACATAGGGCTAATGCAAGGTTTCCCTCTTTCAAACACCTTATCCAGTTTACAAATATCTAGAGAGCTGGAGAAACTCAAATATGTGCCAACCAGACTACAGGTGTGTGTTTAAACTCAATGAATATTGTATGCAAATGATGTTTTGACTAGGTACACTATCTTAGGCATAAGAGTAGATAAAAGAGTCATGTTCTTGTGAACAAATGGATATCCAAATAAATTATAAGCAAAAACAATATAGCCACTAGGAACTCTGGACTAGGAAATGCTTATAAAAACCCAACAAAGTCCCAATCAGTTACATATATAATAAATTTATACAATAGATGATGGTTATCATTATCTTAACTTATAAGTCTTTATATGATTCTTTCAAATAAACACAGAACACCACTGACAATGTCATAGACATTTGGAGCATTTCTTTCATTATCTTGCATATGTATGACACCAAACACATTTTGGAATGAAACAATTTCCAATTAGCTCGTAGACTCAATAATCTTCTTCATATTTTTATAACCAGATTTCACATTTGGTTTAAATGATTACATACTCAGCGATATCTCTCGTCTTTTAATGAACAGTTGTATCTAGCATAGAGCCTATTTCAATTAACACAAAAATCTTTAATTCCACTCAGTGTCTTTAGATCAAGTTGGTGTTTTAATTTTTAAATGGCCAAATCTCCGTCGATGTCTCTCCAGACTATAAGAACTCAACATGGATGTTTTGACTTTTGAGGGCTGGAAAAGCTCAAATTTGTGACAACCAGAATAAAGGAGTATATTTATATTCACTGAATATTGTACAGAAATGATGTTTTAACTGGATACATTATCTTAGGTATAACGGTAGATAAAAGAACCGCGTTCTTGTCAAAAAGGATATCCAAATAAATTAGAGGTTAACAAAAACAATGTAGACACTAGGAATTCAGGACTAGGAAATGCTTATAGTAACTAAATGAAATTCTTATCAGTTACATATATAATGAATTCTACAATAGATGAAGTTTATCGTTATTTTAAATTACAAGTCTTTAAATGATTCTTTCAAATAATGACAGAATACTAGTCACAGTATTGTACACATTTGAAGCATTGTTTTTGTTATCGTGAATATTTGAGACACCGGAACAGATTTAGGGTTAAAACATGAAACAATATCCCATTAGCTCAGATACTCACTAATCTTCTTCTTATTTTCATAAAGACGTCATATTGGGTTTAAATGGTTACATAACCAGGGATGTCTCTACTGTGTTTTACTGAACGGTTGTATCTAGCATGGAGTATATTTCATTTAGCACATAAGTCTTTAACTCCACTCAGCGGCTTTGGATCAAGTTGACGTTTATATGGTCAAATCTCCATAGATGTCTCTCCAGGCTATGGTTATATTGCAAATCCTCTCAAATTTTTAATGTGTATCTAAATTAGTGTCTTTGAATCCACATTGCATTAATTTGAAGCCCCTGACTAATGCTCATCTTTATTTCAAGTTCAACAGATAAGACAAAGATCAAAATGACAGAAGACACAATTTTCAGATTTCCACACACTTACATAAAATTCTTTACAGAATAAATAAGGAAATTGGAGCTCCAGTTCCCTTCATTTATTAGCAGACAGACCACTTGTAAAATAGCATTGAATGGGAAGGGTCCACTTATAAAATAGCATTGAATGGAAAAGGCCCACTTATAAAATAGCGTTGAATGGAAAGGGTAACTAACTCCTACCCTCCAACACCGTGCTGTAGTAGCAGCACAACACAGTAGTAGCAACACCATCTTATCAGCAATGATACTGATGTCACCAAAAAATCAATTCTAGAAACAAGCTCTGTAAACTTGGCCCAAACAAGTGTGGCCTCCACTGAATCCAAGAAAAAAATTACATCGCAACCTTCACTCCCATGTCACCTCCTCCTACTTGTCCAATACCAATCTACCATTGCTATCCTGCTTAACTCATTGGAAAACTACTTTCCAATAATTCATGTAGAGTTTTAAACTTGTTCTACCTCCAACAAGCAGAATTTTGACCTGTTCTAAAAATTATAAATTGTTAATCAAGACAAGAAAATCAACTCTGAAGAAGCTTAACTCTATTGTCTCAAACTTCCACTCAAAAACAAGAATCAGTCTATTTTTATGCCTTTACACACATTCCTTTGTGTAATTAACTATAAAGTACAAAAAAATTAAATAAAATTCACAGCTCATTGTCCCGGGCTGAATAAAAGTTAGAGCTCATAGTCCAGCCTTCTTTTATTAATTAAAAAAAAAGAGGTCATCATCGGTTGATGGGACTCGGAGCTCTAGTCTGTATGAAGGAGAACAAAAGGTCGTCCTCCATGGGAACATCTTCAAGCTGTCCCTTTGGGTTGCACGTGCTTCCCTTGATTAGTTCCCTTGGTTCCCTTTTGTGGTATTTGATTTTTAATGTGGTTTGCCCCTTCTTTGTCAGTTGTGAGATACAGACTTGTGTGTTGAAGTGCAAGCATGTTTGGAAAAATTGATGGATAATAATCGTAATTTCGTGAATGCCTTGCATGATACCCCGGTTTAGAGTCCGTGCGGATTCACATTACGGGCCATAGAGCTGTGACCCAAGTTAGATAATGATAACAATAACGATAATAATAATAATAATAATTAATAATTTTTGGTCATAGATGATAATATGGAAGGAAATCTTTTGAGCTCGAGTAATGGGGAATTTTAGGAAAAGTTAATGCGTATGGAGTGGCGGTGGAGTTTGGCAGGTGGTGTAGTGCTGCCTCCAACGTTTTTCCCCATGCACATCATTCTGGGAGTTTTCAGACAGGTAAAGACATCCATCAATGCATATTGAAAAGCAGATTTCTATTAGATGGTGTGGTTGCAAATGCTCTGGTAATTATGTTTGCAAATGTGAATAGAAGGCATATTAGATGGTGTGGTTGCAAATGCTCTGGTAATTATGTTTGCAAATGTGAATAGAAAGCATGTGGGCAGTTTGTTAAAATATCTGAATGAAGTGTCGAATACTACAGGGTCTGTGTAGAAATGGGTTGGTGGGAAACGCCAATGGAGACCTTTAAGCATATGTGTTTGGCGGGTATAAGCCAGACTCTGTAATCCTCTCCAGCATCCTATCAGCTACGCCAAAATGGGAGCTTTTAATCAAATTTTGGCACCTAATAAAGCATAGTAGAATGCAGATTTTCGCCTTTTGCTGTTGTTGTAGACGCCATGGTGGAGAGCATATGTGGGTGCCCAGTTTTAAGGCGCTGGCATGGGCAGCAGACCTGTAGCTGCATGTGGGAGCTGTTGGGGAAGCATTAGTGTCACCATGGCTGCTATTGTTTCTCAGAATGCCTCAGGAGATAGGTGCCTGGGCTGTGATTGAAGCAGGGTATGCGCAAATGGATCATGGAGACGCCTTGGACCAAGCAAAAATCAACCCAAATATTCTTTTTCTGATCAATGGGAAAAAGATTTGAATCTGGGCAAGGAAATATTGTGACAGTAAAATCTAAATCCCTCCACAAGTCTGATTTTTATTTGTGCTGTTATAAAACCTAAAAATAAGATAAGTAGCTCCAGGTATTCATGCATCTTCTGTTTTAATGATCACAATGAGAAGTGAAATTCCACCAATGGCCATTGTACTTCACCATCTTGAATGGGAAATTTTGTCAAGAAATAGTTTTAAGAGCACCCACTCTGATAGGCCTGTGGAGCCTAACACTGCGAAGCCATAAGCAAATGAACAGTTGCTGGGGATGATAATTGCCACAATGAAGATTTGGAGACTTTTGCAAATGTGAGTGGTAATTGTAATTCCAATCCTGCATCCCTTGTTGGAATCCCCTTTGCATATGCAAGTATTCTCCCAGCTGTGCTAACATAACACATTGGAGCATGGGTGGGCATCCAATAAAGGATGGGAAAGCGGCCTTTATAAAATATGTGCAAGTACACTGGCAGATTTGTATGCAAATGCAATGGATTGAGTGGGCAACCACTGGAGTAAAACAGGGAAAATGGACTTTCTTTTTGTTATACTATAATGCAAAGTCCTCGGGTGGACATGTATACAAATGTGAAAGTATACACAAAGCACATGGAACTGTTTGACAAAATGCCTCAAGCGTTGTGTTCCTTTATTAGAATGTCGTGTCTTTTGGATGGCTGCCCAGAGGAATAACTCTACCCAGCGGAAGTGTTGAAATCCTCGAAAACTTGCTAGATCCTGAAAGTTCTTTGAGTGTCTCTCTAACGCAGCCGGAGTCTTCACATGCCAAGCATGGGTTTCTCACCCTCTCTTCCAACTTGGTTTTGTATATGCTTACAGATGTGTTTAGAATGGATTAAATATATAAATAAAAACACTTAATAGAGTGTGCGCAAGTGATGTGAGTGCTGAAATTACCTTATTTGTAAGTTTTAATAAAATGGGAATAGTGCTAGTGAAACTGGTCTCAAAACACCCGTACTCTGTGATTAAACAACCTATGAGTTACTTTATCAATTCAAATGAAATATGACTTCTCACACGTTTGTGGCTTGCTCCTCCAAAAGCGGCATGAGCAAAACTTACAGCCAAAAAAAAAAAAAAAACTCCATAAAAATTATAAATTCACTCCAGAAATGACGCACAAGCGTCCACAACCTTCCACGTCTCATTTTCATGAGTTGAACTTGTTCCTTACCGATAGGATATATCATAACAGCTCGTAATTTTCACCCAGCCATTTTTTCCATACTCAATGAAGCAGGTTTCTGAGCCACATTGGTGAGCTGCTCGCAAGAGGCGACCGCTCAGCCTCACGAAACCTGTTTGGAATCTATCTGAAATAAATGCTTGTGGACCATGAATGCATGGTCTATCTACTTTAAGCTCTTCGTTTCCGCATTAGGATTATGGATCAACAATTAGGTTTTTTTTTACCGCTTTAGGAGACACTTTCTGCCCTCGTTTTAGAGCCACTTGGCTTACAGCGTTCAAGTGCAAATGGTCAAATTTTACGAACTCACTCCAGAACGGTGCCTCTGAATTGAGCGCCACTATTCAGATTTTATATCTGTCAACTCCTCAGTATTCTCACCATACAGGGAAGTAGGTTAGAAGTGACTGTTCCCTCATTCATGCAATTGTCGACACTTTTTAGAGGCCATTCAGTGGCCGTATTAGCTAGTTTGAACTTTTTAGTTACTAAGCCTCTTGAGCCAAATGTTGGTTCCACGAGATGTCCCTTGGTTTGTTTTAATAAAATATTGTTGGGAAATGTTTAATGGAATTATTTTATCTATCTGGAAACACTTTGTCATAATGTTAATTGGAAATGTGAATGGGCAAAAATGAAGTTTTCTCTCTAAACTCTAGCTGGTAAAGGAACTCAAAAATAGCGTGAAGAAATATATGCTCTCTCCTTACCTTCTTTCTCTTTCTAGAACTCTGAATTTCAAGTGAGGTGTGAAAATTGTGTGGAGATAATGAGATTTCTTTCTCTCTCCTCTCTCTAGAACTCAAAAGTATAAGAGAAATGCAAAACCATGTGAAAATGTTTAACTCTCTCTCTATTTCCTTCCTTATATGAATGTGAAAAATGATTGTGAATATGTTTGGATGGGAAAGTTTGTAATGTATGATATCATAGATAGTAGAAAGGGGTTAAATCCATGCAAACTCTAGTGTTGACCCGTGACATTGCAAGTTGCAGATAACGCGGTGAAATTGTGCCGAGAACAGTGCTACCTATAGACTTGTATTTGTATTTAAAGTTTAACTCGTATATGTTATCGGAAAGAGAAAATGAATTGTTACATTTACAAAATGATTATTCGTGCCTTTTGTAACTTTTGAAAGAAATAGGAATTGGTCTATACCATGTATGAAATTTTTAATGAGCACATAATTGTAAATAAATATTGAGCTTAGATGAATTAGTCGCACCTAAGCAATCGATTATCTTAGTTATTTTTGTAGCTCTCTTTTGAAATTTACATAATGTATGGTAGAAAGGTAAAACACTAAATGTATTAAAATGGAATTGTTTCCCTAAACCTCTTCACTACGCCATCTTTTCTTAGGCGAGTTATTAGTAG
Source organism: Taxus wallichiana var. yunnanensis (assembly GCA_018340775.1). NCBI lineage: Eukaryota > Viridiplantae > Streptophyta > Pinopsida > Cupressales > Taxaceae > Taxus > Taxus wallichiana. The sequence continues at coordinate 176,643,507 of CM031243.1, read as the reverse complement.
CTAGGTAAACCTTAGCATCAAATAAAAGAGAGACTTTTGATATTGCACATGTCATCATCCGGTCATACGTGTATGAGAGGTCCACTAAGGAGACCACTCTCCTATCTGTGTGACCCTACGTTGGACAAGAATACCAAAAGTGTCCTTTTTGCCTTAGCCAATTAAACCTTTTTCCTTTGGGTGTCATGTGCCTATAAATATTTTGTTGAGTAAGCTGAGCTCGATGTGTTTCGCAAAACGTATCTTGAACCTTGGTGGGTAATCCTACTCAGTTACCTTGTGTGTAACAAAAAGGTATCTTCAAGTGTAGCAAATAGTTAGGAGTTAATTGTTTTTAGTATCTCGCTTGGAGCTCAATGCTCCATCATAATATTAATGAGCCTAATCCTAGAACATCAAGGGAGAGTTTGTGGATGAGCTCTCAAAACATTTTAACAAAAGTAGGAATACATGGTAATGATTTGAAGATGTTCGCGTTGGAGGTTAGGTTACTTTTTTCCCTTGAGATTGATCATCTAAATTGAAGCGGGAAGTCTTCTAGAGGAAAACACCTATGTTTAAGGAATACTTACCTAACCTTGTAATGATTTGGGAATCTGAATTTACTCCAATGCTAGGGGTCCAACCTAGCCTATTGGTCAGCGGGTTGTGGTGGTTGAAACCCCCTTCCTCTTTTGTTCTTAAATCTTGTCGGAAGTGATTTGAATCTTTGTATACTTCAAATGTTCCGCTAAGGCAAAACAAGAAACAAATAGTTAAAATTGCACTAGATGTGTAAATTGTGTTGTACTGTGTGACTTGTGAATGGTGTAAGTTGCAAGTGTGTAATGTCTTGTAGGGAAACCAAATCAAAACAGGTGTGTGTAATGTTGTTGCCTATTAACTGTTATTAATGTTAAAAAAAATCCTTTTTTGGCTGAGTTTTTGGGTTAAAAGTTATGGGCATGACAGTGGGTTTGTAATTCTAAGCTTTCTTGGATTTGATGGCATTAAGTGAGATTCACATATCTCACTAATGACTAAATTTGGGATATAATTTAACATATGGTTGCATGGATGAAGCAAGTACTATAGGATCCAATGAAGGGAGGGATGGAAAAGGAGAATAGGGAGAAAACAAGAATGGTGGAGAGGGAACTATGCATTCTAACTATCAAACAGACCCCGATTCAAATCTTCCTGATTCAAATCCGGCATTACCAAACCCTAAACAAATTTTTTGAGAGGTGTCACGCAATAACTTCACGGCTATCATGTAGGGTGCAAAGTTTATGCTTGGCAGTCATGGAGGAGATCAAGTAAGATAATGAAAAGTACAAGAAGTGTATGAAGGAGAAACAAACTTTGTAGGAACCTTCCCTTCCCTTCAACCCTTACCTTGGTGACAAACGAAGAAATGACTAATGTCATTAAAAAAGAAGAGAATATATTGAGAGATGTGCATAAATTTTTTGTTTGCTTGAATTATTATGCTCTGCCTACAACGAAATGGTCTTGCCAAGGGTTTTGGGTTTTAGGTTTTTTTCAAGAACTTCAATACGCAGAGAAGGGTTATTTCAAAATACATATCGAATACGGATTCTTCTCAATTTAGGGTTTTGGAAAACCTGCAAGCTTGCCTTTTGTGGCTGCAGACTTGCCTTCTGTACACCAAAACCTGTCTCTCAACCTAGGAATTGCTCCAAAAGACTAAAGAGAGACAAGTTACTTGAGCATGAGGTAAGTGAATTGATGTTTAATAATGAAGGTGTCAAAATGCTTCTCAATTTAGAATTTTGGAAAGACTGAAGAGAGGTAACTTACTTGAGCATGAGGTAAGTGACTTGATGTTTAATAATGAAGGTGTCAAAATTCTAAGATAGCACAGATTGTTCAAGTAGAGACCCAAGAGGGCAAGGTTTCAGACCCTAAAAGGAGGAAACCAAGGAATCCTCTGCAAGCAGGGAAAAAATATAGTAAAAGGATAAAGATGAGAAGTTGTTTGGTTGTTTTGAAAGGTTGTATCAAAACAAAGTTTAGAACAGATGTATATCTTGGACAACTTGATCACAAGTTGGGAAGTTATGCAATGGGCCAAAATCTCTGGTCAAAAAGTTTGTATGGCCTTACTTGATTTTGAGAAGGCTCGTGACAGAATTGAGAAGCCTTTTATTTTGATGATCAATAGTCAGGAGTCAGGACTTTGGGGTCTGGTGACAATTTATGTAGTACGGTCTTCATTCTTTTTTCAGGAGGGGGTTGCACTTTTGAGATCAATAGGGATTTACCGAGCCTTTTGAGTTCCAAAGATTTATTGCACAAAGTTGTCACTCTTGCCTTCTTTGGGATTGTTGTTGAAGCTTTGAATTATTTGTTAGGGGACTCTTCTTTGGGTCCTCTTGTCAAGGATTGTTGGTCTTCCCAATAGGAATGTTCTAATTGAGGTTCATTTTGCTAATGATACTTATCTTTTCCGGTTTTGAGGAAGAAAATTTTAATCAACTTACTAATAGACTTGGAATCTCTTTGTGGGGATTCTAGGTCAAAATTGGTTATTAGCAAGTTTGAGCTTTTAGGTTGGGATGATAAGCCACTTGGTGGGTGGTTTAGAGCATAGTTCAAAAAATCGTAAATCGGGATTAATCGGCAAGCCAAATTTTGAATCGGAAATCGGCAAAAAATTGGCATTAATCGGCAACTTTATCACTACTTTTAAAAACATTTAAATTCATAAAATATACTTAAATTAAATGTAAAAACAATGTTAAATGATGCGAGAAGTGACTCTATAGAATGCCATAGGCCCATATGCATATTTTCGATTAAGTTTTGACCAAAAAAGAGAGTACAAAGTTTGCAAACAAAAAAATAAAAAATATTGTTTTATGAAAATAAGAAAAATAAGAAAAATATTGCCATCAATGCATAGAGCTCTAGAAAATATGCACTTTTAGAGAAAACGACACCTAAAACGAAGCCACAGAATGAAAGTTATAGCACATGCAAGTTTTTGTTGCTACATCTTCCCAGACCCTTTCCAAAAATGGCAAATTTTTTTCTGTCCTTGTGATTTCTTCACCAAAAATCCAAAAAAGGAAAGAAGGAGAAAGGAGGAAACCCGAGCCGCGCAAGTGAAAAAACGAGTCAGATTTGGGGCCACGATTTCACCCGCGATTTTCCACGATTTACCACGATTTTCGAGTGTACCCAAGCCGCGCAAGTGAAAAAACAAGTCAGATTTGGGGCCACGATTTCAAAAACGAGTCAGATTTGGGGCCACGATTTCACCCGCGATTTTCCACGATTTTATCCACGATTTTCAAGTGTATTTTATCGCCAAAAATCGCGATTTATCACCATATCAAAAATCGCGATTTTTCAGAAGATATATCGTTTTCATGGTTGCAAACGATTTATCGCCGATAAATCGCGATTTTTGAAACAGAGGTTTAGAGAGAATGGGAATGCATAGGCCCAAACAAGTTGCTGAAGTATTTGGCCGTACTCATTGCTATTAATCCTTCTTGTAAAGAAATGTGGCAATGGATTTTAGACAGAATCAACAAAAAGGTTACAAAATGGCAGGGCAATCCGTGTCTTTAACTGGCAGGTTTCAAATTTGTCAAAAGGTTTGTAACTTTGGGTCCTCTTGTGAAAGGCCATTGGTCTTCCTAATAGGAATGATCTAATTTAGATTCATTTCGCTAATGATACTTATCTTTGATCATGAACCTATTTTCTTTGACTTGTGTTGAAGAAGAAGCGGTCAATCCTTGATCTATTAAGAGATGGAAAGATCCGTATTTTCAAATTTTGTTATACGGTCTTCTTGTATTGAACCGAAAAATGTTAGAAACCAGAAATTTGTATCCATGGCTTAGAATTGATCACTGAATCTATGAAAGAATTGAACAACATGTTACATTGAGTTACAACTAATGATCACAAGAGATCAAACTCCATGAATGGAGGAGATAACTGAAACTAACTAGTTAATTGAAGTGGTAACTAAACACCTAATAGAAATCTTGACTGAACTAACATAGCAATGAACTAGAAGAAATTACAAGTTACAAAAGCACTCTCAAATGTGCTTTATTATCCACAACATTATCTTAATAAAATGCTAAATTAATATAATAAAATACTAATTTTATCATTCCCCCTTACTTTTGCATTGTCTCCAATGACATGGAGAGGAATTCTCTTAATGCCTCGAATTTGTCCCATGCAAATGCCTTGTTAAAAACATCTGCACATTTTTTTTTGTCGCACAAAATTGGAGCTAGATGTGGTGTTGCTAAATTGCTCGCAAATGAAATGTACATGCACCTCAATGCGCTTGGTCCTCTCATGAAAGACAAGATTGTGAACAAATTTTATCACACCATCATTGTCACAATGCAGGATGGTAGGTTGTTTTTGTGAAACTCCCAAACCTTGCAAAATGTGACATAGCCATATCGCTTCACAGACAGGTCCTCCTGCCACACAATATTCAAAGCATGATATCAGTCCAGATCCTAATGAAAAACAAAGGCAGAAGTGGATCTCCTATCATTGATGTTGCCTACATAATTTGAATCCTTGCAACTCTCCAAGAAGAATTTGGCATTCCTATTGTACTCTAGGCCGAAGACCATGGTACCTTTTATGTATCGAGAATGCACTTTCCAATGACTTTGCTTTGGAACTTGCATGATCTTAATAGGTACCTCTCTTAATATCGATGTATAGCTTTGGTGGAGGTTAGGTAAATGAGACCCCCAATCAGCTAGTGATAGAGAGTTGCATCTACTTGTGGTGATGGATCTGTTTGAGGCAATTGAAGCCTTGCCTCCATAAGTGTAGGAATGGGATTGTAGTCCATCATTTGAAATCTCTCGAGCAATGTCTTGACATATTTCCTTTGACTGACAAAGACATGATTCTATATCTAAAATACTTCCAATCCAAGACAATAATGAAGTAGCGCAAGATTTGTCATGTTGAATGTTTGTTTTAAATTTTTCTTTGTTTCTTCTATCACCTGCAACAAACTACCTATGACTACCAGATCGTCGTCAAAGACAACTATGATCACCATTTCCCCCTTGCTTTTTGAGGTAAAGATTGGAATCATAGTGGTTCTTGTTGAATCCACTATGAATGAGATGCTCGTCTATTTTGTTGTACCATGCTCTACGAGTCTACATGAGTCCATACAGTGACTTCAAAAGCCTACACACCTTTGCTTCTTAATTCAATGTGACAAAACCTTCTAGTTGAGTGATGTAGACTACTTCATTTCGGTCTCCATTTAGGAAGGCGGATTTTAAATCGATTTAATGAACTTTCCAACTGAATTGAGCATACCCTTAGCTATGAGTTGTGCCTTGTGCTTGTCTATTCTACCCTAAGTCACCGCATTTGCCGATTTTCAAGGGAAAATTGCGAAATTTGAGTGAATCTCAAGCGGTCACATGAAATTTGCTGAAATTCAAGATTTTATTTGCCATCTACAAAAAAAAAAATCCCGTATCATTAAAAACGTGTCATCTTCTAGGGTTTTAACAATTGAAGCCTGTGTTTACAATCACGAATCCGTTTTCCGTTCCATTTCTTCGAGCCTGTGTTTTTCGTGGGCCTTTCCAAGCTCGTGTTGACATTGAGTGTTACCCTCGCGTTATTAAAAAAAAGAAGATTCGTGAAGGCATTGTTGTGTTTTTGTGAGCGTTACCTTCCACCACGAGTATTTAACTTTAAATTTAAATTTTATTTTAGCTTGGTGAATATAAAACCATTTACAAGCACTTTATCATGTGCCACTTTCTCTTTACCTCTTGTGCGCTCAAACAATAAAGTGGTGAATATAAACACGAACCTTAGGTTTTATTTAACGATAAAAATTGGTGAATACTAACTTTAGGTTTTATTTTAGCTTTTTAATATATATATATATATATATAAGTTACAATTTTAGTTTATATATTTTTAGTTTAGGTTTTATTTTAACATTTTTATTATATTTATATTTTATATACAATACTTTTACATTTTTATTATATATTTATATTTGATTTTTTTTATATATATATATATATATATATATATATTATTATATTTGTATTTAGTAATATTTTTATTTTACATCAAATTTGCTTTTTCCCCTGGTGGAAGGTCTACAAGTCATGACCAAGGCAAAACTCATCCTAAATGTCTTGATTTTGGCAAGTAGGAGCAAATGTCTCCTCATAGTTTATTCCTTCCCTTTGAGCATGCCCCTTAGCTATGAGTCGTGCCTTGTGCTTGTCTATTCTACCATCTACGATATATTTGGTCCTGAACATCCATTTACATCCAATTGGCTTCTTCCTGGTGGAAGGTCTACAAGTTGCCATGTCTTGTTTTTCATCAATGACTAATACTTAGCCTCCATGGCTTGTTTCCAAGGTTCTAACTCTAGGGCTTCTTGGACCTTTGTTGGTTCATGAGATTCAACAACACAACTCATCAAGGCCATGTTTACCTCTTCATGAGCTTTGTTGCATGTTCTTGGTCCAAATGAAGATATGTTTGAGATTCCATCTATATTTTGGTTGCTTGTTTGGTTAGGGACACTCTTAGGGCGGGATCTTTGTGGCGGCCCGCAGATGAGTTTGCACGTTTTCTATGGATCAAGGTTAGGCGGACCCCACACCTTGTTGCTTGTTTGGTTTGGTTAGGGAAACTCTTAGGGCGGGATCTTGGTGGCGGCCACAGATGAGTTTGCACGTTTTCTATGGATCAAGGTTAGGCGGACCCCACACCTTACCCCTACCTCTTTGTTACTTCCCCTACCTCTTTGTTACCTCTTTGTTATGGATCAAGGTTTTGCACGTTTTCTATGGATCGAGGTTAGGCGGACCGAGACATTTATATTGCAATTTGTTACTTCCCCTACCTCTTCTCCTTTTGCCATTCGAGAATGGCCTGGTTGAGATCCCTACTTTGACCTTTCTCACTGGCATTTCTCAATTCTCAACAGTTGGTGAGGTCATCCTTTTAGGTGATTTCAATGCTCGAACCAAAAACATCCAAGTTTCATGTCATGACAGGATTGTTGATGCTCTTTGTACTTCGGAGGTGGACCTGGTTTCTCTTGGTCTTCAGAGGGAGTCAGATGATGTGGCGGGGCCCTTGACGACATACAGCCGACACCTTTTACAGTTGGGGGAAGCTCATGACCTATTGATCCTTAATGGCATCTCATCTTTCCCTGATTCCCAATTTTTCACCTGCAGATCTCACGGTGGTGGCGCCAGTGTTGTTGATTACGTCATGACTACCCCCGACCTTCTTCCCTTTATTCACCACCTTTCCATCTCCCCCATTCCCCTCGCCGATCATGTTGCCCTTTCATTCTCCTTGTACACTACTCCCCCCAGACCCCTAGCCCTTCTCACTTGCCCTCCACACACCACCCTGAGACTTGCTGAGGGTGACCCCATAACCTTCTCATTTCATCTTCGCCAGCTTCTCCCCCTTGCCCCAATTCACTGTGTACCCCACTGACAGGATGTACAACCTTCTTGCCACTGCTATCCATGAGGCTGCCCTGCTTTCTTACCCCCATTCCACTTCCAAGCCCCGTAGTACACGGACATGCCCCATGAACCAATGGTATGATGACGACTGCAAAAACCTCCACCGTCAGCTCCGCATGGCCTTTACCCATGACCTCCCATCCTTCCCCCTTAAAATTGCCTATCGTAATCTTCTCCGCCACAAGAAATGCACCTTTATTGCCCACAAAAGAAGGGATCTCCACACCTCACTTTTGCATTCCCCCAAACGCTTTTGGCGTACCATCATTCCCCGACGCTCTCCCTTACCCCTAGACCTTGACCCCCATACTATGTTCACTCACACATCCACCCTTTATGACATCCCCGGTCATCCCGAGACCCAAGTTATATCCCCACCCCCACCTGCCACATTTTCACCCACTCAAATGTCAAGAAGGCCATATCGGTGATGAATTGCAGCAAAGCAGCAGATGAGGAAGGCTTCCAGGCAGAATTTTTCAAACATGGGATCGACACCATCATTAGTTATTTGGTAGACCTCTTGATCGGGTGGTGTGTCTTGGCTTCCTTGATCTTGGTCCCACCACATTATCCACCCTATTCACAAATCTGGTCCTACTTCTGATCCTAATAATTACAGGACAATTATGGTGGGTCACACCTTCTCTAAGTTGTACGCCACGGTTCTTCATTTGCAGCTTTCGGCATTTCTTGAGCAGTACCAGTGCAGAGCCGAGGAGGACGCTGGCTTCAGGACAAGATACCAGACTACTGATCACATTCTTACCCTTTGTGCTATCATCGAGGAAGCACGTCACCGTTCGTGCAGGGTCTTTTGTTGCTTTGTGGACTTTCGGAAAGCCTTTGACTCTGTTCCGCGGGAAGCCCTTTTGTAGACTTAGAGACATTGGTATTTCTGAAACCCTTCTTGTTGCCATTACCCGGCTGTATGAGGAGGTTTTGGGTCGCCCAGACCTTTGCTTATTTCTGTTGGGCTTTCTGATTTCATTAGGAGCACCATCGGGGTCAAACAAGGCTGCCCTCTCTCTCCTACTTTGTTTGGTATCTATATTGATGAGTTGGAGGATTTTCTTAGAGACCACATACAGGACGGGGACGGTTGTCTTCTCCACCATGTTTTGATCTACATTCTTCTCTTCGCAGATGATGTGGTCCTTTTGGCTTCTTCGGCGGAGGGGTTAAAGACAACTTGATGTTTTAGCCCTCTTCTACAATCATAGGCAGCTTACAGTCAACATGGGTAAAACCAAGGTTATGGTCTTCAATGTGTTGAAGACCTCTGATTTCCATTTCTTCTACAAGGGGGAGGAGTTGGAGATCACCAACTCCTACACCTATCTGGGGGTTCTCTTCTCTGGACCTCGGTTCAGTTTACGTCCGGCTATTCAACCCCGCATCAACAAGGGGTATGGTTCCCTCGCGATCTTGGAGAGACAATGCTTCCGCCATCACTTTCAGGACACGTTGTCCAAGATGTCTCTCTCGGACTCTCTTGTGAGACCCACTGTTCTTTATGGTTATGAGGTTTGGGGCCCCTCCCTGCTCGAGTCGGATTGGGCCTCTATTGAGCGGGTTCAGATCCTTTTGCTCAGACGGATCATCAGATGCAAAGAGACTGTTTCTCATCATATCATCCTTGCCGAGTTTGGGGCTCGCCCTTTCAGACTAGAGGTCATCTTTGGTCTCATCTCACTCTTGCACCGCATCCAGGGACTTTCGGACTCCTCCACTGGCAGGGATAGATACATCTACCTTGCTTACTGCTTCTTCTAAGGCCATTACTCTCTCCGACTGTAGTGGTCGTGTTCGGTGCTGGTATGCCGAGACCTCTCGTCTTCTTGGATCTCTTCGGATCAACATGGACCGTCTTCCCCCTTTTAGGTATTCCATGGATGCTCCTGCTCACCTCCTTCCGAGCACGCAGGATTTGCACAAAATTATCAGAGACGACATATACAGACTATTCACCCAGGTTACGTGGACCAACTCCCAAGAGGAACTACGCCTGAAAATGGCCTTCTATGCCAATCACTTCCTAGAAGTCAGCAACGGACTCATCATTCAGCCCACCTATATCTCCCGTCATTGGATGCATGCTCTTCGCATATCTTTGGGCCAGTTTAGAGTCGGATCCCACAGGCTTTGGGTCAAGAGTGATCACCATTTGGTTCGTTCTGAGAGGATCTGCCAGCTTTGCTCCCTCCAAAAGGTTGAGACAGAGGAACATTTCATCTTCCGATGCCCCATCTATTATGAGATCAGAGGGAGGTTTCATTGTCTCTTCCATGAACATCCTACGTTCACGACCTTCTTCAGGTATTATGATCAGAGGTGTCTTGCTCTCTATTTACAGGAAGCCATTAAGCTCCGTGAGGCCCTTCATCCTCCATCCAGGGAGGCTACTCTTATTGACAGATCACATCTTTCTTTGATTTTCTCTTGGGTGTGAGGGGCACTAAGCGGGGGCATGACCCTAGTGGAGATCTCTTGGCTAGGTCTGTCAGGATTAGAGGAGCTTCTTCCTTGACCAGAGACTTCCGGATTCGTGTACCTGCCCAAGAGCCCCCTCTTTTAGATGACAGACCACTAGGTCCACCCAGAGAGCTCGACATTCCACGGAACATGGGCATCTCAAGCGGTTTCGAGTCCACGATACAGGACAAGACACATCACCAATTTCTTTACAGTTGACCTTGGGTGACAGTCGTGAGGGTTGGTGTCGAGGCCTTTCCCTCCACCTTCCTCTCATCCCTTGTGCTCTCTTCTTCTTTCTTCTTCTTTTTGTTGTTTTCGGAGACCCTCTTGGGTTTTCCCTGTTGTTTCTACTTTGCTTGTATTATACAGACCCATTGACTTATCTTTGTGGTCACTTGTTGGACATTTAATATAATTATCTTATCTTATCTTATCTAATCACATTTATACACCATTTTGACATACATTGAGCACTAGATGGTGGATTCTCACCAAATTTCCCATTGTCACAGTCACCATTTTCATCATTTTCTTCAATCATCACAAGTCTTTCTTCTTAAGTTTCTATGTGTGAATTTGCAAACCGCTGACTTGAAGCACCTGTCTCATCAAACTAAACATCCCTATTGATGACGGCTTTCTTGGTTTTCGGATCAATCAACTTGTATCCCATTGAATCTTCATTGTATCCAACGAGGATGTGTGGTGTAGACTTCAGATCCAACTTTGCTCTTTTCTTCTTCGTGACCAACATATGGGCCTTGTTTCAGAAACTTGAAGATGAGCTATTAATGGTTTCTTCCCTAACCATGCTTCGTGTGGAGTCGTGTCATCAAGTGGAAATGTCAATGATCTCGTTGAGTATATACACTACGATTTTGGTTGCTTCTACCAACTTGCATCATCAAACATACTCTACACCATTTCCATTATTAAGCGGTTTCGTCGTTTTGGAAAACCGTTCTATTGTGGAGAGTAAGGTGTAGTCATTTGATGATGAATTCCCCATTCTTTCAGGTATGTTGTGAATGCATTCTTGGTGAATTCCCCCTCGATTTGAGTGGAGGACGTGTATGCGACAACCGGACTATTACTCAACAAGAGCTTTGAATTCTTTGAAGGCTTGAAAAGCTTTGATCCTTGGTCTTAAGCAAGTAAATCTACATTTTTCTCAAATAATCATCAACAAAGAGCTAGAAGTACCGATAACCTAAATAAATCACGACATTTTTCCACAAAGATCAATATGAACCAAGTCCAACTTTCCTATGGTTGTATTTGGATTCTTTGGAAAGGAGCTCGATATTGTTTCCCTACTAGACAATTGGTGCGAGATATTCATGTTCTTCTTCAACTATGGCAAACCTCTAACCATTTATGTTTATTGAGTAGTGCTAAGAACCCAAAATTGACGTGCCTATATATCTCCAACGCCACAAATTTACATAGTTGGTGTCCTTACCAATGAGTGCGTATTTATCATGCAACATAAAATCCAATTGAAACATCTTGTTGATGTCGGATGCGTGCACAACAATTTTGGACTATTTGTTTTTGTCCACGATGAGGCACATCTTTTTGCCACTTGTGCAATCAAACTCAACCTTCAAATTGTGATCCAACGACTGGTTGGCTAATTAGAATATTCTTTATTTGTCTTGGTACATGCAAAACATTGGTGAGTGTGAAATGCTTATTGCCAAGAGACAGTCTTATATCTCCATTACCTTGAACCTTATAGGAAGTGTCATCCCCCATTAAAATTAAGTTTTTCATGGGAGGTGCAGTAATTGTGGAAAACCAATCTTGTCGCCATGTCATGTGTCTGGTTGCACCTAAGTCTACATACCAAACAGAACTTTGTGCAAAGGTTTCTTCCAGTGTTTATGCAACAAACAATTCCTCATCAAAATTTTCATCCTCATCGACGACATTATCGAGTATGTTGTTGCTTCTTTTCCCAATTGTTTTTGTTTTTGTTTTGTCCACGGGATTTTTGATTAGAAGATTGTTTCTTCTTTTTCTTCTTGAAACTGCTTTTGTTGATTGGGCTTGGAAACTTTTGACTTGTTAGTCAACCCGTTATACCAGCAATTCTTGGTATCATGACCCTTATTGCAAATAACACACTTTGTTGGTATGTGAAGTTAACATTGAGTGAGTAGGTAAAAACCAAGCTGGCAGGTTAGCAAGTTGACCTGAGCGTACGAAAAATTTGGCATTTGAGCAACATGTTTCCAGGGAGTCCTTACGGTATGGCACACGGTTTGTACTACAAGTTCTTTCTATAAAAGGAACCCATGGATTGTAAAGTTATACAATTGTACAAGATTGCAATCATTAGAGCTAGTGTGCGGTGACTGCCATTAATGTAACAGCGGATTTATTCTTGAGTAACAAAATATTGAGAGACCTTTGCCGATGGATTTTTTCCGTACATTACCGGGTTTTCCACGTAATATTTGTGTATGTGTTTTAGATATGTTTATTTCTTATTTCTTTCATTGTGATTGTTTCTCTCTACACTGGTTATTTTTCTAACACGAGGCACAATACCTGGTACATCTGGATACACCGAATGCGTGCCCAAGAACTATGCCCCGTACCCTAGGCGCATTTTGGACGAATCCTCAGCAAAAAAACAGTTTTTGGTCATAACACCTTTTAAAAAATTAAAAAATAAACCCTAACCCTAAAAGACACCCCTGAACTATTTTTAAACAACACTACATGTTTACCTCACATTTCATACTTATCTTTCATTGTACATTTTCTCTTACATTCATATTTTCAATTGCTAAGGGCTGATCCCAAAACACCACAAATGCCAAGTTGATTAAGGAGCTTCTTTGTCTTGATTTTTGAGTATATACTATACAATGTAGTTTGTAACATTTGCACAATGAATATCATGACATTTGTCATTGAATTATCAATATATTTTGTGGTTATTTTGTTTACTCTATGCATATTATACAATTAATTTCTTTATTTAACTATATTATTAAAATTTTATATATCTTTTGAATGGTCCTACCCAAGCCCGCTACCCCTAAAAATATGTATAGTCATATCAGGTCCTCGTCCCCATATCTGTACCCATACCCATACCGGCTACCTCGATGGCGGTTAAGGGGTTATTAATGGCCATTAATAAAATATACATAAGACAAGAAGCACAAAGAATGTCAAGCTTAGTGAGTAGCATTTGCAAATTTGCTTCAAGAAACTAGTTATAGAGGATAGGCACTCTTTCCTACACTAACCCACTGAATGGTGGCAGTTACATGGAGGCCACTTCCAATCCTAAGATTCATTGTCATTCGCTCATTCCTCTATTGTAGAGAAGAATTGGTCTACTTATAGCTTCATCCACTCTATCAAGAGGAATAGGTTTACCTCTCAATTCTCAAAAATATGAAGAAGCCTTGCATCTTGTAAATCACAAGACAACTCAATCTCAACAGACTGTGATAACGTAATGGCATTGTTGAACCTAAGGAAATGAGATATAGAGTTGAGAATGAGGAGCAGCAATTGGGATGCATTGGGGTCCCATTAAAGAAGCCACTTAATTCAAAGTTTAGGAGATGTGTTGATGAAAATGAATTCGTGGGGGTTCGGGGTTGTCATTTTGATTGAAATATATTTTGAGAGTCGTACAAACCATAATTATGTTTTCATTTTGTAACATGAGATGAATAATATATTCACACTTTTGTTTTTAGCATATGATCTCTGGACTGTTTTCATTGTGTAAGTTTAGTATTTATGTTTCAATGTTCATTTCATAGTTATGGATATAAAGCATTGAATTTTGTATATCTTTTCTATGTGTTTGAATATTTCAATATCGGTAGTGTTGTCCCTAAATCTTGGAAAAATAACAATTGTTGCCCAAAACCTATCCAGCCGCTTTCTGCCGGCCTGGTCCCAGAAAATCCATGTAATAGCTATAAAACCAATAAAAATCCTCCTTTACAACTTTCAATGATTACTCCCATTTTTTGATCTACCGTATAGTATGTACAAGATTACTATCTTAAAAGCGGGATAAAAAGAAATGAATTTCATCATAGAGTCTTCGATGCATATGATATTACATGTTGCCCTCAAATATTTGAACTTCTTCGGTCATAAATTTAGAGAGCGACTCTTCACAATGTTTATGTTAGTGTCTTTATCTTTATATCTTGATTGGTATCGCATAAAAAAAGACATATGCATATGTCAATTGCTTGCACAGCATTTAATTTCATTAAATATGGATTTAAAAAGGCGTGTAATTGAGAAGAGAAAGACAACCTGAGAATAACACACAAATACTCTTTGAAAGTGAGAGGTTGCTCTTCCCCTTTCGGTTCCTTTTCCTGGTTGAAATGGAGATAAGGTCCATCTTCATCTCGTTCTCCTCCCCCTCCTCCTCCATCTCCAGTGGCAAAACAGAGGAAGCCAGTGAGCCATTTATTAGAGGGCACCACCGCCACGGATACATCTCTGAATAGACACTCATTCTCCCTCTCACCCTCCTCCTGCCGCCTTGCCATGACCCTCTCCCACAACCCCAACGCAAATGTCAATGTGAAAATGTCAATAAGTGATAGCTAGGGTTTATCAGATTTGTACATGCAACTTACGGCTTAACGCTTCACCTGACTCGCCCACACCTGCCCAGTGCCTAACTCTACAACAGCCTAACGGTGTTCTTGTCGACACTAAGTTTTTACCACCACGATTTTCTCCTCTCATTGCTCGGATTATATTTACTAGGAACTTTTTTATTTTTATATGTTTATTCCCCTTCAAAAATGGAAATTGTAGTTTTATTAATAAAAACATAATATGAAAGAAAGAACAATCTTAATTAAGTCTACGAGATCAAGAAGTCTATGGGACTCAAAGCCACGACCAAAGTGAACAAAACTACCTCGAAAGTAGCCATAACAATTTCACCTAGAATCCATTGTCTTATTTATTTTGGATCTCCTATTGTGGATCTTCACCAAAAGATTCAGTTTTGACCAGTGTTTCCTCCTCAAACAAGGATGTTAAGTTGTTTATTCTCAAACCATCCTCGTATCGACACGCATGTCATTGTATGTTGTGCATTCCATGATGTAGTTGCATTATGTTTCCACTACCCCTTTGTTACAAAACATGTTCTTTATTCTCACTCTTCTTTAGGCCACTACCCCTTTGTTCTAAAACATACACGTTCTCTCTTCTCACTCTTCTTTAGAAGACGTTCATTTGTCGATTTCACACTTAAGATGATGTGAACTAATCCTTAATTGGCTATCAATAATTTTGTTTTCCATTTGATTTCTACCCTTAAGTAGGCTTTTTCCTTGTGGTCACAAGTTGGGTTAAATTCTTTGTTGTGGTATTCTTAGTTCCTAGCCTTGTGCCTTGATGATGGAGCTATGTGGATGCAAGTGATCTTCAATGCAATAGATGGATGCAACTCTAGATGGATGATAGTAATGACTAGTGTTAGGTCCCTCATTATGGTCTCATAACTTTATATTTATAGGGTTCTCTTGATCTAATTTTGTAATTAACCTGAATGGCTGACCACCAAAAAGATAAGAAGGAGAAACGGCTAGAAAGAGCCCAAAAAGTGGTGGGAAAGTTCAAGAAGGATCGAGGCGCCCATGGTGGGACTAGGGCACCCACGGGCACCCCATTCGAAGCTAAAATAATGGAAAATGACCGAAAGAGACTAGGCATATGCATGTAAAAGGTCAAGAATAATGAAATAAAATAAAAGAAGATGGCCAAAAGATGAGGGTTAATTAGTACTTTCTTCACTCAAGAACCTTCTAAATAGTAGTATGAAACCGAGATAAATAATGTCTAAAGTGCATGATTTTGTGACTACACATATTTGTACATGTTTGTTTGCTTGTGTCTTTATTGTACATTAGCATTTTTATATCATATACTATAGTAGTTACTCTGCAATTAGATTTAATTCAATTTATATTAAATCATTTAGTGAACCCCACTCGTGATCAAACACTTGGATCCTTATTTTGCCTACTCTATCCAATCTTCTTTCATGGCTCCTAAAAATCCTCCAACCTCTTTGTATTAATTGCTTGAATACACCACCTTGTAAATATATTCTCCGATAATCCTAGACACTATATAACTCCCTTGCAATACGCCACCTGCACAAGTAAGTGTCATCTTCGATCGTCTCTCTGATGACTTTATTGGTCCTAATACCACAACTAATTAATCCATTTACAAGTCAATTCAAGCTTTACATTGTTTATTTCAAGGTGAATTTCAAGCTATGGAAACCACAAGTACATGCCTCAAAGTGAAATCCAACATCTTAAGGATGCTTCTCGGGCCCATGTTTGTTTTTCTTCTACACACCCCATCCGATCCTATGTCTACTACATGCACTCATATAAGTGAACCCGAAGTCTTACCGCTACTAGCACCTCTCAAGTTTGATCTAAATACTAGGTAACATGATATTCTTTCTGAGCTCCTAAATCACCAGTTGATCAACTTAGCAACTATTCATTGTTACCCTCTTTATTAGCTTGTGAAATACATCTCTCCCATTTTGTAATTATCACAAACTTAATGGACATCATGACAATGATTTTTATGCTTTAAAATGAAGAATTAAGCACCTTGAGCATTAGGGTTTTATTTCATTTGCTACACAACATTCTGCTACATCTCCAATTGCTAAATCTCATTGGGCTCCCAAATCCAATCCCTCTGTCTAGTGAGCATCATTCCATCATTACTAATGTTCTTTCTTCGGTCGGTTAAGATCCTCTATCCAACTCAATATCATACCACCTCTCAAAATTTGTACCCCATCACCTCCTCCTATCCAGTCTTCTACAAGGTTACCAATTACAACTAAACAACCACCTTTCAAAATCCATACACCGTCACCTCCTCCTATCAAGTCTTCTACAACATTACCAATTCCAACTAAGCAACCACCTTTCAAAATCCATCCCCCATCACCACATCCTATCAAGTCCTCTCTGATATGTTACTAATTCTAAATAAGAAACCACCAACAAAGCAAGACTAACCAATTCACTTTGTGATATCTAATCTCTTTAAACTTCCTCCTGTCAACCTAAAATCCAACCCTAGTCTTACTCTTGCTTCTACCTCTCCTTATGATGATAATATATTTTCTTATGACACATTCCAAACTCCATCGCCATCACAATATCTCTCTTAAATCGTCGCATAGCTCTCCATAATCTGGAACACTTGGGGGAATCAAACTTTCTCCCCCTTTCCATCACTATCGGTTATACTATAATATTATACTTCACTCTATGTGCTTCATGTTTAATATTTCTCAAGTACTCTTGCACCTTTAGTACACACATTATACCATCATCACACGATGATGTAATCTAGTTCCACGGTTCATACTCGACTATTGGGGTCCAGTTCTAAATGAACCGTTGTTCATCTATACTTCATGCTATATGCTTCACGATACATCTTTTCTAGTATCTCTTTGTCACACAATACATTCATTTCTGATGACACACTCTTGTTTTATGGTTCATCCTTGACTATTGAGGAGCATTCCTAAATGAACCTCATCTCATGCACATCTTTGGGGAAAATGTGGCCCCTCCTCATCTTCACATCTTACACATCGCAACACACCATTACACTTGCACCGCATTTGCATATCTTGGTTACATTTACTCTTGTTAGCATATATTTCTTGAATGTTGCACTTTGTTTCTTGATTAACTAAAAATGTGAAAATGTATTCCATATTCTAAGTTAATCTAAACTAGTAACAATAATAGAATAAGCGATATAAACTAAAATGAAACTACTAAATAATTTTATTTGACATTTAAATGAAATGAAATAATTGAAATAGGAGTGATAGGGTACTAACCTAAAATTAACTTACCTCGTTCCATGCGGGACTAGATAGGAAGATGTGCGGACATGACAGGACATGACGGTGTTACATAGGAATTTACGGTGAATGAAGATCTATCTTGGTAGGCGTTTCGGAGAGGGTGGGCGCACTGGGGCACCACAGTGCATGTCTGGGTGTTCTAGTCTACTGAGAAAATATCATGATACGAATCGACGGTGTTGTAAGGTCTTCGCAATATCTTCATCTTGGTCACTCGTTTGTCACAATAACCTTGCTTATGTCATTGTAGTTGTGTGATGAAGACCTACCTGCAAAACCCCATACAAAAACATCAAATCCATAAACAAAAAAAATATGTAGATGAAGGGGTCGACTGACCTTAGCTACCACAATGGTAGACTTACGACTAAGCATTGCATGACATTCTAGACCCAATGTAGTTATGTGTGCTTATGTGTGTAATTGTATACCTAGGGTACCCTAACGTCAATGACACAGAAGTAGGGGTAAATAACTAAATGTAAGATGCAAATGGTGGATGGAATAGAATGAATATAACCCTTTCCCCTATGTTTGTGTGATGCGAGAGATAAAAGATTCGCAAATGCAGACCTTTACCTTAGTAGATAGCTAGCTCTTGATAGTAGATAGTCTACCCATAAAATAGTGAGTATGTTATGTTTATATAGGGATCTCTTGTTCAAATTTCAGCACTAATGACCCAACATGTCGACTAGTACCTAGGGGAATGAGAGGGAACATGACAAAGACCGACCTCGAATAAGTAAATTAGACCCAAGTGTTGCGGGGACCAGGGCACTTAAAATTATAGACTGGGGCACCCCAACACTACCTTAGGCGCCCTAGTCAAAGACTAGAGACGACAAATGACTAAATAATGATAGCTAAGAATCTTTGAGAGATGACCATAACTATACCAAAATTGATGATTGTGTGAGACAAGTGACAATGACAACCGACTAACTAATGACAAGACCAGGGGATGAGCCATTAGTGAATACTTTTCTTATGCGAGATCCATATATAAAATAATATAGTTGGTGGTATAAATGTAATACTAAGTGCGTGATTTTGTGACTACATTTACTTTATGTTGGTGAGAAGAAAGCTCAGTAACATAAAGTAGATAAATATGTTTACCTGAAAAGAAGTCGAAGAAGCCCATGTTGTAGTAGAACGTGCAAATGTGTAGTAGAAGCATGCTGAAAGAACCAAAAGCGTGTGTTACATTGCATGGATCAACGGTTAATCCATACTGATGTAACAAAAGAGCATAACCGTATGATGAATTACACTAAACAAGAGTGATGATTAGGACATATGATGATTTTGAATGCCTGTAATGATGACGATGAGACGGGGTAGGGAGTGATCAACTCCCGACCCAAACGCATGTATGCAAATAATCGACCGGAGGATTTGGGTGTCTTATAGCTAGAGGAAGAGTGTAGGGAGAAAAGTGTGTTATTCTCCAATCTCTAACTACATCCTCAAGATATAGTCTTTTGCAGCATGACTCGAATCAAAGATTTGTGGTTTCTAGATCTAGATAATTTCGATCAAATAGTTGACCTATATAGGAGTGGTATAGGAAAGGCACTCTTTCCCCCACTCTGCGGGTGTCACCGCAATGTGATGGCTTCCAAGTTTGGTCATCTGGAAGTGAACACACAATGTGAGAAGGCTTCCAAATTAGGTCATCTGAAAGCGAACATGAAATGTATACATAACTTCCCAAGTTAGGTCATCTGAGAATGTAATGAATGTAATCTCCTAAGTTAGGTCATCTAGGAGGCCACATGTAACTCCCAAGTTATGTCATCACGGGAGGCCATTTTTTTAAAGCTTGTAGTGATGATGTGATTTTTATTGTTAGGAATGTAAACATGTTGATTGATTGATTGATTGATTGATTCGATTTATTACTCATAGAGAGATTTTACGCTAGTTGCCCCCAATTTAGGTCATTAGGGGGAATCGATAAAAGTCGGGGATGATTGTGTGGAATGATTTTTGATCACTTGTTGCCCCCAAATTAGGTCATTAGGGGGAATTAATGAAATGTTGTATAGAAAAATTCATATATTTGTTGCCCCTAGATTAGGTCATTAGGGGATTCGATGGTGAAATGTTGCATAATGTGTTAGTAAATATTTGGAATTGTTGTAATGGTGATGTTTTGAATGTGTGATGGTACTGATGGGAATTATAGGATGACCCCAATGATATGCCCCCCTTTTGGCGAAAGGGGAAGTGATGATATAAGCGAGAACGCTAAGCCGAAAGTAACGTGAAATAGGTAGGAAAGTGATAGAAATCACAAAAATGTGTATGCATTGGTTGGGAGATGAAGTCAAGTAGAGTTAATATGTGTGTAATGTGTTTAATACGGTGGTAGGTGGAATTCTAAAAATAACGTCGTAAACATGGTGCAAATCGGAATAAACGCTCAAGATATGGTGAAAATCGTGTAATGTGTATTAGTAGTGGTAAAAGCACGAAATAATGACTATAGTAAAGTGGGTGATAAAAAGGTAACTATAAATAGTAAGGTGAAAAAGTGTTTAGTCACCTCATTTGTTATTTTCACGATTGAGATTGAGTTATGAGAAAGTGAAAAATGCTACAAGTGAGAGCAGCGCGTCCTAATCGGTTCGAGGGTTAGCGGACCAGTTGTAGTGTCACACATGACTTAAGAGTTGGTAAGTGTATTGTTTTTGAAAAATGTAGGGTGTATTAGTCACTTTTAATGAATTTTACAACTTTGATATTTTTTATTTTCTCGACATTTTAGACATGGACGAAAGCGGTGAGGGTGCTAGTGACCCTTAGGACATAAGTGCTTAGATGCAGGTGATGGTGTCCTGCTCTGGGTGCCCGATCCCGCATCTGGGTGTAACATCCCCATTTTAAGATACTAGAACAAGGGAATTTTTTATTTTTTTTTTTATAACGTTCTCTGTTATGAATTATATAATTCAAACACACGTTCAAGTTTTAATAATGTTCTCTGCCCAAACAATACTGATTTGGAACACACAATTTCCTTTTAAAACTAATGTTCTATGTTCACATATTTGCGATAGGGAACACACATTGAGTGCCATTCAATCTTATAATGATTCTATATGTTCTTTATAAATGACTCGAAGAGCGCCGATCTCCCATTTTCATGGCTCGGAGTTTCAACGATCTCTCATTTCATGACTCAGCAACTACCGATCCTTCATGTTCATTCATGCATAGTATATTATATATACAAGTTCTCTTAACCGTTTCCGGTTATCGAAGTGATCCATTTAAGAAGCCTATCTGAATATCTGTTATTGATATTCATCTGACATCCTACATCTTAAATTAAGTGATTAGGACAACACAACCAACACTTGCGATACTTTGGCCAAAGATTTTCACATGCTTTGCATGATCATATTCCTGGATGTGATACACACCAATGGAATACATCCTTCACCTCACTTCACCTGTTATCTAGAATGGTCTTTCCTGGTTCCTACCAGTCCTTTCAATTTAAGGTCAGATTCAAACTTCCAATTTCCAACTAGCAATATGAATGAATATAGGAAGGCACTCATGGTGACTAAAGATACGCAGACATACGGTGTCATTCCCCACGACTCCGTGTGTCTAGTTATCTTTAGTCCTCCGGAGTCACTCCGTATACGTGATCATACTCCTATCCCCAGCCAAGAACTTAACATTCAACCTATGTATTCTTGATGTTTTAATTCGGGAGGGCATTGTAATATGTTAGCTATAACATTCAGCCGTCATGAAGACCCTGTCTTCATGAAGACACCATCTTTATAGTGGCGTATGTCAATGTCCTACGGAATCCTCCCATCAAGAGTACACATCTCCCGCTCAAGTGATTTGGATATGATCTTAATATTTAAGATCAACCTTCAAAGAACCATCTTTGATCCTTTATCCTCGTTCCGTTACGGTTGTATATAGCTAAGAGAGACTAAATCCGTCTTCTAGCTTGCTATGCATCTTCTCCTTAAATACATAGAAGGGTTGCATTTTCTCTACTTGGTTCTCTTCTTAATCATTGGATTAAGCGGCCCATTCTCAAACAGACGTGATAAGTTTAACCTATTAAACTTAACCAAGTTTTCACAAGCTGTAACTAAATTCAAAATTCCCGACTTGTTAGCGTCATTTAAACAAGGTCTAATTCCCAATAAATGTATTCATTTATTCTCCTTAACCTTACATAGTTAAGGTCCATTAGCCCTGGATATATTTATCCCATATCCTTTCTTTCTGAATTTAACATACGAGGCTATTAACGGAGTTCGAAAACAAAGTTCGGCTACTCCTAAGTTAATTGATATTCCTTAGCTTCCAAGCTAATCCTGAATACCTATCAGTTATGGAATCATGTTCTTCCTAATCCTTTTAATGTCAATTAAAAATTCATCTTAACCCAAAGTATGAACTAATTGCACATTTCAACTTAAAAGTTGCATTTAGGTAAGAATAGATATCAATTCCTTTTAAATCCATCCAAGGATAATTGAGTAATTCCAAATCAAGAAATAACATTATATTTCCAATTTAATCAACAATATCAAACTGATATAGTTATTAAAATATCACACTTGTATTTGTATTCATCAATCCATTTCATAATCCATACATCTACCAATCCAACTGACTGGACTTTGCTTATATAAAACATCATTACAACTCATAGATAGAAGAATGTACTTTCTTCTTTTCACAATTCCTCGTAGAGGAATAATAACTAACAAATACAATTCATCTTCAGACAATCAAAAGAAGCATCAGAAAATAGCCATGTCTTCGTTCTATCAAATTCCATCTGCAAAATTACTTGCACGGGTCAGTTCATTGAACTGAGCATATTAAGCACTTGTCATTAAAATGAGGTGCTTCAAATTAACTGTCTCAATAAAAGAACCCTGCTTTTATGAAACGACAGTAAGAACATCAATCAAGAATTAAGCATCAAAAAGAATGGACAACATAACAACTGAACCATCTAAATACCATCCCAATCAGCCAAAGAATTGCTGTCCTATTTCCCACATAACCATACAAGAAGCAATTTCCTTCAAAGTTCCAGATTACAACATTTGTAAAGTTTAGGAATACAAGTAGCATACTGCTGTTATAACATAACTGTTATCCTTTCCATTCCTTTCATTAGTAATAAATGCAAAGGGTAAAAACTAACTGAAATGTAAACCAATTACTTTCCTTTCAGTTCATGCATCTCATTTGATTCCAAGCAATCAAGTACAGACGAGAAAGCAAACAACAATAATATAGTTGCTTATACCCAAGCAAATACAAAATTCGTTCCTAAACGATTACAGATTTCCAACTGTATGAGAGAAGAAAAGATCATTTTCCAAGTTATCCATCCACATTCCTATTCTTTCCTCATGACTGTCCTAAAAATTGAATCCAAACGAGACACAAATCAAGATAACAGTTCAGAGTGAAACTTACAAAATCCATTCGGAATTCACTTTCCAGCAGCAAGAATAATTTCATTCATAATCAGCTTTAAATGAAACAAGGAAGAACTTATCGTCCTTATCAATACTTCATTTAATTTAGGCTCATATGAATGCCATAAACAGGTTAGTAAAACATCATATTCATCATAGAACAAGCAGTATAAAGATGCATACTATGTACTTGCTGTACTTAGAAGATTCCATACTTCTTTCACTGTATTTTAACCAAATAAACAGTTATACAATCACGCAATCACTTATTCAGATGACCTTCTATATCCATGAACACATACAGTTCATAATAACAATTTGCACATTGTTGTTACCTACAGCCAAGACCAATTCATATGCACAGTAAAGCTCTATAATTGCTATTTCCAGAATTCAAACAGCAAAAAGAGAAAATTTCATTCCTTTAACCTTTCAATAAGAAAACAACCATTTTCTTCAAACTCAACAAGAATTATTCAGGTCGATTTCATTTCTTTTAAATGACTGTGCAAAATCAGAATTCCTACGAAACATTTCAATATTCCATTTGTACAGAAAAACACAACACTCAGAACCATCTAAATGCCACTGTCATCTCTATCAAGCTGAACTTATAACGTTCATTAAAAACCAAATTACTGTTTCTTTCAAATCGAAACAAGAAAGAAGAAGAATTCATTTCCCTATAATTTCAGTAAGAAACAATCATCTTCTTCCAAAGGAAATAAAAACACCCAAGTCGTGTTTATCCTAGCATGACAGCTCAACTCATAATGATAACTGAACAATCGTTCAACAATGAAAAGCAAACTCACATGGCCTGTACAGTTTCAATTCAACCTACCATATGCAATGAATACCCTTATAATGAAAACCCACATAGGGTCTTAGATACATAAGCTTGGTACAGTCAGGACAGACTCAGACAACAAGCTAATTCCCATATTTTTCCATTTATTTGCACAGAAATCCAAATCAAGTTCGCATTCACAAGACAGTTCGAATCAGAAGGTCAAACCGCAACCACAAAACGCAATGGAATCAACTTCCCATCACAACAAGAAGAAAATATAATCATTTACAAGTTCAGAAGAAAAACAGTTAACTTCTCCTACTTTCACGAATACCCAAAACGTTATTCGTTCATTTCTTATGCAAGAAAAAGGAACATCAATAAAAATATTACCATTACTTCCTTCAAATCGAGTTCATATGCTCTAATAAAACCCAAATGCTATTTCCATCAAAATCCAAAACAGCAGAAGGAAAAGGATCTTATTTCCTTTTAAAAATTTCAGTATAGACACAACATCAAACAACTCGCACATCACATGCGGTTTTATCACTCAAGTTCATATAGCAAAAGAACAATTGCTCAACACTGAAAAACAACTCCTACTGTCTGTACAGTTCCCTTTTTTAAAGAACGACTTTCCTATACAGTCGAATAAACCAACTCAATATAACAGTATTACCAACTCAAATATATGCAAGGGCAGTGTAATCACAACAGCAAGAAAACGATTCTACCCAAATCATTTCCAAAAATGACAGCAAAAATCGACTAAACCCCAATCATCTCAAACATGACAACAATCAAATAAATCCAAAACCCCCTTCATCAGAAGAGCAGGGTTGTTTTAATGAGACGTTTAAGCAAAGCAAGTGTTTTAAAGAGAAGGGCTTAACATGCCTGAAATTCTTCCTCGAAACTCAAAGAAAACCGCGTTTACAAAAGGTGTTTCCTTCCGGCGGCGACAAGAACAGCTTCCAAACAATCCCTTCCTCTTCGAGGCTTAAGGCGGCCCTCAAATTTCCAAAGAACAGAGAAACCAAACACAAGTGGTCGATTGAACAATCAAAAAATAAATGCGAGAGCAACTTCTCAAAACCCGAGCAAACACAAATGACCAACAAAATTTCCTCCAAACTCTTTCCAGGCGAAGTAGTGGTCGAAGACCAAAAAAATTAAATGCATTAAAGGCTCTGCCTTTTCCTATTTTCTCACGCCACCGCCGACTTGGGTTGGCGAACTCCCAATTTCAAATTTTACATGCAAACGAGAATTTAGTTCCATGACCAACCGAGATACCTCCATCTTTTTCCTTGTTCCTTGGTGGCGTTGTCCACGTAAGGACTCACATTAATGCCATTTAATTCCCTTTCATCCTTATCCTTTCCCATGGGTCTGTGCGTCCCCTTCTAGGTTAGGATTAGTTTAGGATTCATAATAGTGTTCGACCTAGGTCATAGCCTAGTCTTTAGGTTAATAGAACTTAGGTCTATTTTCACCTTTTATACAATTTAAAAATCCACTTAGGATAGTAGTTTAGGATGTAAGGTAGAACTTAGGATTAGATTAGGATCTAATTCCCTCTAACACCTAACACTAATCAACCTCCAATCCAGTCTTTCTATTTGTCATCAAATTTCAACACTGTGCAGGGCATTTCGTCCCACATTAACATGCCTGAGCCACCCGCATCCAGGCATTTATCGCCTTACGGGATCTCACGTTACGACAGTGCATGGTTCGTGAATCGAACCCTTTTCCGTTGGCATCTATGTGCCAGCTGTTCATACCTGTAATCAGGTGCTGCACATTTATATCAACCTTCAATTCGGTTCAAGAGTAAATTGACAAAGCGATTACAAGAAGGCCACAGCATATAGAGTTCAGCAAGCATACGACAATTTTTCGTCACATCAGCAAACACACAAGTAACAATAACTGTTGTCCCATGCAAATAAATTACAGTATGCAAGAATCCAGATTAGCAACACATTCCCTTAAGATCAAAATATATATCTTAACATGTTTGCCTTCATTTCAGCAGTTACAACATCAAGAAAGTAATTACCATGATAACTTACAAAAATCAGGGCGTTACATTGGGTGCCCTAGTGTAGAATGTGTGTATTTGGTCTAGAATGATGGATAATGAGATTTTAATGTTTATGAATGTGATAAGCGAGTGTGTTTGGAGTTATATAGTGTTCTAACGCAACGCGTTTATTATCGTTTGGTGTTGTGCGAAGGGATATTCACTCAAGGGAGTTCGTGGTGGGCTTCATTTGAGTACGTTGCTTGGATTGGGTTTGTCAGATGATGATTGGGATGTTGTGGACCATGTCGGCCTGTGGCATATAACACGAACGAGGGATGTGCCCCATGATATTCCTATGTTGATTGTGTTATGTGATAGATGGTGCGCATATACATATACATTTTGGTTGCCTACAGGAGAGATGACTATTACATTGGAGGATGTGTATCATATATTGCATTTGTTGGTTGTTGGTGAGAGGGTACAAGTGATGTCCAGTGGAGAATATGGAGAGGTGGATGCGAGGCGTTAGGAGATATTTTTGTGGGGACTTGAGTACTTGCTAAGGCCCACATTAGTCACTAGATGTTATCCTAAGGTCGGTGTTCCGCTCTTGCGGAAGTTCATAGTGGTTGTTATTGCTTCATATACGCGGTGGAGGGGTTGTGTAGGCTTATTATATAAGATGCACAATATATGCCAACATATAGAGGAGGAGAGTACTAGATGCTCGTGGGCCCTATGTGTGTTAGCTCACATATACGAGAGATTTGTACCAATTTATTCATGATGAGCATAGAAGGGGGATAGGAGCTACTACGTTGTTACACATGTGGGTGTATCAACACATAGTAGTGTTAAGGCCGAGTTGGGGGCCCCAAGTAGAGTGGGATAGACTTGAGATATATGTGGGGAGGTGGATTAATATTCATGGGCGTAAGATGGATACAACTACCTACGGTGTGGCAGCGATAGATAGGATGGGGTCGATGTAGTTACATGGAGGCCATCTGTTATCATGGAGGATGGCTCGAGGGTGCGGTAGAGTTGTGATGCATTTAGAGGACCATGTGGTTGGAGGATATATTTCTAGGTGTGGCCAAGCTTTTCAGGTGGAGTGAGTATCGCGTCAATTTGGTATGGCTCGGGATGTGCCTCTAGAGCCATATATATATAGAGAGCTATCGAGCACCTAAGAGGGTTAAGGCCGGACCGGTGCCCACAACAGAGTAGTAGCTAGCACCTCTTGGTCTAGATGAGGTAGATGTAGCGATAGAGGTGATAGACACAGATGATGCTAGTAGCATAGAGGAGTACCACACATGGTGGACGACACATCGATGGGTATTGTTGTTCCCATTATTTATAGGTCCATCGGGGCTACCGCATGTAGGAGGAGAGAGGGAAACACATTCCCCCACCCCCTGTAAATGAGATCGTAAGTATCTACATATAGCTATATTATGTATGTTGTTGTTGGCTTATGTTTTAGTCTAACACGGTGTGGTACATGTGTTCAGGTGATGCATAATTGTCCTTGATATTCGACGCATCCATCTCGCACCTTAACGTGGAATGTGTCAACTGACATTCTTAGTGTAGGCATACTTGAGTGAGTGGATGAGATCACGGGTGAGCATGCCCATCTATTTAAGCCAGTGGCCATAGCGGTAGCCACATGTACCGTAGTATTAGTCGAGAGGGATGAGGCACACAAGGAGATTCGACGAGCCCACAAGGCGTTGGGTGGTGGTCCATTAGCACGAGTGTTGGCGAGAAAATTTTTCGAGTGGACAAACTTGTGGATTTCTTGCCAATGCTCTGGGAATCTAAGTCCCTCTACTTAACCAATGCAACTACCGTATATACATGCACATGAAAAGGTGGATTTCTATGGTGGCCTTTCAACCGGGGATCCAACAGGGACACTCCACTGACCCTGTGGCAAAGCTTGTAGATACCTGTAAGAGAGGACTTTGTCTGTAGAGAGGGAAAGGGGAGTGAGAAATTAGATAGGAGAACTAATGTTGCAGGTAGAAAATCAGATTCTTGCATACATCAATTAGAAGTTTTATCACATGCATTAAAATTAGGAGGAAACAACTCTACACGTAGCAACAAGACCAAATGGAATTTATGATTACAAAGTATCAATAAACCCCTTAGTCAAAAAAAGGCTCAAAACTCCTTGTATTGATTGCTTAAACCAAGTTATACATAGTATGAGAATGGAGGAAAAATAGAGAGTGGGGAAAGGAAGAATTTGGCTATCTCCTTTGTTCTCTCAAGGTAGAATGCACTCTTGAGATTACAAAATTAATGACCAACCCTTTGAAATGGGAATGGCGTTACAATTTATAGAGTAGAATTGACTCCTCATCTTCCTCATGACCCTCCATATGCCTTATTTCCAACTTTATACTATTCATATTCCTACCAAATATTTAAGTCCCTTTTATAAAATCAAGGTGACTTAATTTACATTATGTTTCTAAAGTCACTTTTAGGTGACTTAAAGGCATATCAAAAGTATAAACCCCAACGTGAAATTAGAATATTGGAAAGTGAGAGAAAGTTGGGGGAGAGGAGAGAGAAAGAGAGAGAGAGAAAAAGAAGAGGATATGTCATTCCTGATGAAGTCTGTTGATCCTCGTCGATGGAAAGCTCCAAATGCAGCGAAACTTTGAATCTTCAAATTCCTTGCACATTGTGAAACTCCTTCAAATCAGCTCGTGAATGCTTGTTAAGTTGAGTGAATTGTTTCGTTGATGACCGCAACTCCCAGCCTGTGTATGATATACTATTTTTAGTGAGAGGTGATTTTTGCCTCTTCTTGACCATCGTGATGTGATGAACTCCCTCATTCGATCATGCGCACACTACCCTTGCCTCAGTCGCTTCTTTGGGGTGACTTACTATTTTTAGTAAGCACCCATATAAGGGACTTACTATTTTTAGTAAGTGGTCATTTTCACTATTTTCTGCTCTCAACACTCATTATGGGTTCCTCCTTTAATGCCCGTTGCCTTTGTCTCAACTACTTTTGATGATGACTTTCCAAACATAGCAAGTCTATATAGGAAAAATTATTATTTTTAGAAAGTGTGTTTCCAGTGCTTGATTTGTGATAGAACATACTTTTTGGACTCATCTTGTCATTATGATCACACCATCTGAATTTCACATAGTTTTGCTCACTAGAATGATTAGAAATAAATTTTGAAAATTTGACCTAGTAGTGGCTTCGGGCACTTAGCTACCATGACGGCCATTAATCGAGCTTTAAATTTATAGGTCTGGTTTTTTTCTCCATTTGTGATGAAAACAACTCCATTGTGATAGGTTTTTTATTTGGATCCCATGTGCAAGTTTTTAGTTCGTTTCCATTGCCAGAGTGATGGGAAATCGACGAATGTGAGCCGGTGCACGAAGTGAGGATTTTGTTGGAGCAAATGATTAAGGCACCATTTGACCTCTTGTTTGTTGCATCTTGATCATATTGAAAAATGTGAAAGTTTGCAAAAGATGACATCTCGATCCGACTTGTACTTTGCAAGATATGAGGATTTTTGATCGGGTGGCTTCGTAGTTATCTGGTGAAAAATCTCCATTTTCTCTTCGTTCTTTGTCATTTCACTCCATTTTTCTCTGAGGCCTGCATATTGTTGTGAATTCATGGTGTGGAGAGTTTTTTTATTATGATGGAGATGGTTTAGATCAAAAATAGCGGATTGGGTTTCTGAACAAGCTTGTGCAAAGCCATGACATGGTGAGGAGTTATGGAGGAGAAATGAGAGGAAGAAAACGACTACATACCAGATTTAAATTTTCAAAAAATGCACATGGAGGGGTTGGCTGAATTTTTGTGTCCTTGACATCCCTCACCTCAAATGGATGTGAGGGACATCAATTTTCATGGTGCGCCAGGTGACGACACATGGCAGTTAATCCGACAAAAGGGGATTTGAGCAAAAAGGCTTGACAAGCACTGGGGGGAACTGGTCATATGGGTGACCAGAGGTATCCCATAGGGGCTGGGTGAATTTTCATTGTTTTATGTCCCTCACCTCAAAAGGACATGAGGGACATTAGTTTTCACAGCGTGCCTCAACCTAACACGTGGCACTTGATCCAATGGTAGGGGATTGAAGCTCGCAAGCACCTAGGGGTTGAACTATCAAGTCTAAAGGTCACATGAGGGTCCCAGAGGTCACATGGGGGCTGGGTGAATTTTTCCAAGGTTGGTGTACCTGACCTCAGGGACATCGGGAACATAAAATCCCGCTAGGCTCTTGGTGTTGACACGTGTCCCCCAAAATTGACTAACTCCCGAATTGTCTCCAAGAGGGTAACTTGGAACAATGATAACTTGAGCTCTGGTGGAATTTATTGGTGAAATTTTATATGATCATGAACAGAAATGGAAATTTGAATCCAATTGTGGGGGTATCATGTCTTTATTCTTCCATATGTTCCCTAAAAATTTGGATTTGTGATTTGGGACTTCTTGTGCACGATAAAAGCTGTCTTCAAACCATATACTTGAAGGTTTTTTGAAAAATACGATTTCACCATAATTTAGGTCTTGGAATCCTATTTCCTAAGATGTTTTTTTACTCCTAACTCCATCCAGAGCTCCCAAAATCTTCTTCTAAAGCTCAACAATTGTTTTAGGCCTGTGTACTGCCTAGGCTTGTGAACCCTATTTTTACTCAAACTGCTCCAAGTCTTTCAAAACTTCTCCAAACCTTCCAAAATAATTTCCATGATGTTCTAAGGTCTTCAATTCACCTCTATGTTGAATTAGGCCCTTCCTTTCCGCTCCAGGAGGGTTGATCCAGTCTTGGGATAACCCTTCCCAATCTTTGCCGAGAAGATAACATCTTTTGAGAACTTCCTAAAATCGCCTGGGGGATTAAATTGAATTTCCTAAATCACCTGGGGACCGATTTGACATCAAATAGGTTAGGACTAGACAGCCACGGATTTGACTTGGGGTGCCTAGGAATGATAAAACATGAAAAATTCGGCACATGGGTATAATTGTTGTGCTTGGAAATTTTCAATTTCCTGCTGCACATTTACACGAAAACACACAGGATGTATTTGTAAGATTCATGGATTTGCGGTGTCGGTTTGTGGAGCAGACTATGGAGAACACCTTATTGCATAGGCAAGTGGAGAGATATCAAGGCCATGAACAACGACGCAGAGTTAGTGGCGAGGCATCTAGTTCTAGGGCTCTCGTAGTACCCGAGAGAGATAGTGATGATGAGGTTTGATTATCATGATTGTATATGATGTAGGGGAATTTACCCCAATGATGACTATATTTTCTACCTATGTATGGACATATGTGATTTATATGCGATGATCTTATTTTTGTTGTATCGATGTTGTATGAGTTAGTGATTATTGTTGGAATGTATGTGATATTTTTGTATATTATTAGTGTTGGTTGATGGAACATTTGTGTAATGATGACAAATAGAATGTGATGAGTTAAGAAAAATGTTTGTTAAATAGAATTCATAATGCGTAGGTAGTATAGTAATGTGAGATAATAGATGTAAAAAAATGGTATATGATTATTGAACTAACGTGTTGTGATGAATGTGTGTCATAATAATGTAATGTAATCGTAATATGTTAATGTGATGAATAGGAGGAGGAAAATTAACGATACCCCCAACATATAGATGATTAGGTTCATTTAATTAAGATCCTTGACAATCAAGAATAAACCGCAGAAAGCAAGAGTGTGTCATCGAGAAAATGATTGGGTGCACTAGATGAATGACAAAGCACATGATGAAAGGTTCTTAAAGAAAAACCCTCAATAGTCATGTAAGAACCATAAGAACACAAGTTTTTCGGTGGGGGGTAAGGTTAAAGCAATCATCTACCAAAGGCCAAGGCGGTGCAAAGCGGTGGAAGCATGTGGGATGGAAGCAACATGAGTATATGAACCAAACTGGATGTCATGTGGAGTGGTGGTGGAATGCGTGATAGTGGAGTGTTGTGGAATCCAATGGGAAGGAGCAACATGATGCGGTGGATAACATGAATACAATGAATGAAATGGAGGTAATAGGTATAATGGATGCAATGATGCAACGATTTATAAACGTGGTGGAGAGCATGAGTGAGTAACAAACTACGTGAATTTGTAGCAATTGAAACATCGGATGTAAGAGATGACTGTTGTAGTAGCAATCCTATGATGGGGTAGAGGAGATATAGATCGCTCACGTGAGTGAGAACTAAAGGAGGTGATACTCGTATCCTCAAGTTGTTGCAATCGATCATGAAGGGCAAGATAGTCATCATCCCTATGGCCATTTACATGATGATAGTTATAATAAGGATGGTCACGCTACCATTGTAATTGATGTTGTAGATGGTGTTGGTTGGAAGGTAAGTGAATTAATCACTCATTGAGTAATACTCGTAGCACATCATGTGGTTGAACATGGTGAGAGAAGTCAAAGACTCACATGACCTAGGTGCGGTGGTAGGTGGAGTAGCTTGTCACGGGGCCGAGAGAAGGAGTATGATTTGGTGGCGAAGTGGGTTTAGCTTGTTTACTTTTCTTGGGAGGAAAATATTGAGATTGTGTAGGATGTTGAACTAGAAGCTCTAGTGAGAGAACTAGATAAGACAATAGTTGTAGTGACGTGTGGAGGATCTATGATGTATGTGGAGATAAGATTTTGTTCTAATTCAATAACCTTATAGCATAGAAGAAGGAATGAATCACATGTATCACATTGTAATCGTTTCTTTAGTGGAGGAATGAGGCCACGATAGAAAATAAATTGCTTCTTAAGATCTTTGGGTTAGAAGACAAACTAATGGATACAAGCATTGAATTATAGAATATAATCCTTGATAGGTTTCGTGGAGCCCCGATGTAGAGTAGGTAACTGGTCATAAGTAACCTTAGGGACATTGTTGATTATAAATTGACAGAGGAAGGCATCCTCCATGTCATAAAAAGTACTAATGGATCTAAAGGGGAGATGAGTGTACCATTGTAACGCCTCATTGGTAAGACTATAGCGAAAGGCCTTAAGTAATAATCTATCATTAGAATAGGAGGCCATAGGCTTATGATAATGCTAGAAGATAAGCATGAGGGTCACCGGTACCATCAAAACATGTGAAAATAGGCATGGTGAAATCGTAACGGAATGAAAATTTATGAAACTTCTTAGGGACCAAATTTCCATGTAATGAGTTGTCAATGGAATCATAATAAGCCCTACTTTCTAAAGTGAGAGACTGAACCTGAGATTGTAACTATCCTATGACGTGCATGAGAGAAAGGATATCTTGTGAATGGATGGTAAAAGATGGCAATAATGTGTTAAGTGGTTGCGATTCTCCATTGTGAGTGATTATAGGGATATTCAAAGGCGATGGAGAAGGGTCGATGCTAAGTGCACACTAGTAGTAGGTGTTGAGGAAGCTATAATATGAGATATAGATGAAATACTCATAGCAATGGTTGTACTAGCATCAGAAACATCCATAATAGGTGAAGTAAGTGGTGGGGAAACTTCTAAAGAATATGTACTAAGACACATAGATGGACTAGGAAGAGGAGATGCTGACAGAGGAGAAGAAGAAGTGATAGATGATGGTGACTCATGTGTAGTGCTAGATACAATCTTAGGAGAAGATAGTAATGGAGTAGGTGATTCACACTCAATAGTATGGAAAGAAGGAGAATCATGTTCATTAAGTGCCTCAACATTATCCGATAGAGACTAAAAAATGAGGATGTCGCTAAGAACCCTATCAATAAGATCATCAACATAATGTGAAGGAGTATGTAAAGTAGGAGGGGATGTATCATGAGAAGCAATGTTAGAAGAGGTAGATTCATGAGAGGGAGCTATGTTGGTGGCCGGAGTAGAAGGAGAATCAATATGTTTATGTGAAGGAGTGTAAATACCAAGCAACTAATCAATAATAGAATCATCTAATGTTTCGTGTGAAAGATGAGAAGGTGGATCACAAGTAGTTGTATAACATGGAGTACAATGAGTAAAGGCTACTAGATCATCAACAATGCTAATGCCTATAGGAGAATCTTCAAAATGAGTAGGCACATGTTGTAGTCCATCTTGAAGTTGTTGTTTGATATGGTCGAGTGTAGTGACGAGAGAACTATATAGAGCTTTAAGCTCAATAATGGCAACCTCATCATAGATAGGGTTGACGCTAAGATGAGACATGATGGTGAAGAAGATGAACTATTCTTAGCCATTAGGGTTTGATTGGATCCTAGGGAAAGGTATTATAAAAATACGGGTTCACCAAAATGATTAACTAGAAATGTGAAAATGTATTCTATATTCTAAGTTAATCTAAACTAGTAACAACAATAGAATAATTTATATAAATTGAAATGTAACTTCTAGATAATATTATTTGACATTTAAATGAAATGAAATAATTGAAATAGGAGTGATAGTGTACTAACCTAAAATTAACTTACCTTGATGTGTGCAGGATTGGACAAGAAGATGCGCGGACAAGACATGGCATAACGGTGCTACCAGAAATTGCAGCGAATGAAGATCTATATCGGGACTGGGCACTGGGAGAGGACTTGGGCACTTGGGGGTGCCTTGGTTTTAATGTCTGGGTGCTCTAGTCTATTGAAAAGCTCGGGATCTCAATTTGATAGTGTCGTAAGGTCTTCACAATACAATAACCTCACTTGTGTCGTTGTAGTTGTGTGATGAATACCTTCTGCAAAACCCCATACAAAACATAAAATCCCTAAAAAGAAATATGCAAATAAAGGCTTAGCTACCACAATGGTGTACTTATGACTAAACGTTGCACTACATTCTAGACCTAATGTAGTTTTGTGTGCTTGTGTGCAATGTGCAATTGTGTGCCTAGGGTGCCCTAGTGTCAATGACACATAAGTAAGGGACAATAACTAGATGCAAGATGTAAATGGTGGATGGAATAGAATGAATACAACCTTTTCCCCATATGTTTGTGTGATGTAGATGTAGAAGATTCCCAAATGTAGTCCTTTGCCTTAGTAGATAGCTAGCTCTTGATAGTAGATAGTCCACCCATAAGATAGTGGGTATGTTATGGTTATATAAGGATATCTTGTTCAAATTTTGACACTAATCGTCCGACATGTCGATAATTAGTACTAGGGAATGAGAGGGAACATGACAAAGGCTGACCTCAAATAAGTAAATTAGACCCAAGTGTTACGGGGACCAGGGCACCTAAAATTGTGTTAAGGCGCCCATGGGTGCCCCAACACTACCTTAGGCACCCTAGTCAAAGACTAGAGATGACAAATGACCAAATAACGACAACTAAGACTCTCTGATAGATGACCAGAATGGTGCCAACAACTGACGACTGTGTGAGACAAGTGACAATGATGACCAACAAACTAACGATAGGACTAAGGGATGAGCCATTAGTGAATACTTTTCTTACACGAGATCCATATATAAAATAAGATACTTGACGATATAAATGTAATAATAAGTGTGTGATTTTGTGACTACACTTACTATGCTAGTTGAATTCTTAGTATGTCATTTTCTTTTTCTATATACACATGCACGTTCACTTGGTCTCTTGAGGTGAATGAAGAACCTATCACATATTTATACACGATGCATGATGCTTGACACATCTCTTTACAGTTTTTAGACACAAAATCACGCACTTGGGTACATTTCTAGGCCTTAAACACATACTACCATTCATATTATTCCCAAGCAAGAAACTAGTAGTTGATGAGTGTCTTTGGCCTCTTTTCTATGTTTCTTGTTTTCTATTTGGTCTTGCACACCCTACTGACCCGGTTGGGATTTTATTGATTTATCTTTTATGGCTTTGGACACTAGCGCCCAACCATGATAGCGAGCCCAAGTGCCTATGTCCCCTGCAGGAGCCCCTAACCCTTTCTTACCTTACTCACTCTTTTTGGGTCTCTTTTATCTTTTGGGCATCTTTTTCACTTATGGGTCACCTTCTAGTTGTTAATTATGAAATTCAAACAAGGGAATCATATAAATACATAGTTATGTGTTCAAAATCAAGGACCAAGAACTAAACATTATTATCATCACCTAAGCTTGCATTC
This sequence comes from Taxus wallichiana var. yunnanensis, assembly GCA_018340775.1. Taxonomy (NCBI): domain Eukaryota; kingdom Viridiplantae; phylum Streptophyta; class Pinopsida; order Cupressales; family Taxaceae; genus Taxus; species Taxus wallichiana. Next base: position 176,607,088 of record CM031243.1, on the reverse strand, counting down.
CAAAGGCATTAAAGCACTCCAAAGGCATCCATCTAGCATCTATTCAAGGGACAAGGGCTACATACTTCTGCATACACAACATAGGAAGGGGAAGTCTATTCTATTCCATCCACACATACTATTACATTACTACATTCTAGCTACAACCCGCTATCAAGTGAAACTTGCATAAGGGCCTCCTAGGGCATCATTTCTACACACACACACCATAACTACATGGAGTTTGAGATGTAGTGCAACGCTCAGTCGTAAGTTCACTCTTGGTGACTCGCTGCCGGGGTTAGTGTAACTCCCATTATGCATTTTCCTTTTTAGGTTTGATGTGGTTTGTGGGTATGTGCAGGTGAACTTCTCTTTTGTAGGTTATAGGTACCTTCGATGATCAAGGAGCAAATATCAGGAGATCAACAAGAATCAATAGCAAAGACCTTGTGACATAGAAGAAAGTAGATCTTGATCCTCTACATAGTCACCGGCGCCAGGTGCCTCTTCCCTACACTTTGGGCGCCCTTATGCAGCTTTGTTCCTAAATTCTAGAATTTACGGTGATTATTTATGACATTATTTACAAACTAACTCAAATTTAAAATGTTAATACTAACTCAAATTTACAACTCGGATCAAACATAAAGAATTTGCATACACCAATCAACTTCACATGCAATTGGAAGCTCAAAATAGATGTGTGAAGTCACTTAGTTGATTTCAGATGACTTCAGAGAGATCTAGAAATATGAAACAATGAATTTGAGAGACCTTAACATAAATGACCCATAGACACAAAATATATGGACTTGGGTACATTTATAGGTCCTTAGGCATACTAGTTTATACATGATTATTAAACAAGAAAACTAGTGGTTGAAAATTCCTTTTGGCTCCTTGATTGCTTTATCTTTTGCACTTTACTAGCTTTACACATCTTACAACTTTGTTGAGACTTGACTGATTTATCTTTTGATGACCTCAGACACAAGTGCCTAGGTAGAGCAGAAGCTCCCATGCGCTCTTGTCCCTTCCTTGGTCACTCTTGTCCTTTTTTATCTTCTTCTTACCCTTTTGGGTCCTTTTCACTTCTCGGTCACCTTTTTTGCACTTTGGGCCGGCCTTCCAGTTGTCTATTACAAAATTCAAACAAGGGAATCATATATATACTTATTTATTTCTCTTAAATAAGGTACCAAACACCATAAGAATTATCTATCATCACCTAATCTTTCATAAGAGCACTACAAGACATACATCAAGAACATACATACAAGCAATAAGGGTTGCATTGATCTACATACACAACACGGGAGGGGAGTTCATTTTGTTCCATCATACACATTACGCATACTTGGAACAATCTAGATCTAGCCCACTATCATCGTGTAACTTGCACAAGGGAAACTTAGGGCATCGTTTCACACACAAGCACAAAGAACTACATGGAGTCTGAGATGTAGTGCAACACTTAGTTATAAGTTCAATCTTCGAGGTGAGCACCGAGCTCATTTCGACTCCACATTCTAAATCTTTTTATTATATTTAATGTGGTTTGTGGGCATGTGTAGCTAGTTATCTATTTTGTAGGTTACGGAGTGCGACTCAGCAAACATAACAACAAAACTAGAGCAACAAAGAGAGATCAACAACGAAGCTCCTTCGACCCACAAACCAACTCCCAAACACAAAATCCCAAACAAACTCCCAAACACACCACTAGTATTTGGGAATTCATGTTCTCTTGTGGGAGCTTCTTTCCCTTATATTCTTAGGGTTATAATCCCTCATCGAGCATGTTCAAAACTATTCAAACTCTTGTTTTAGTAGAGACTCGGTCTTGTTCATTCATAGATTGCATAGAAATAACTAAGTCATCTTCCTCTCTCATTTGCTTAGGATTTTACATTGTTGAATGCTTATTGCTTGTGCACTACTATAATTATTTATATGTATATCATTCATTATAGTAGTTACTCTGAAATAAAGGTTTAATTACATTTAAATTAAATCATTTGGTGAGCCCTTACTCTTGATTGAACACTCGATCCTTTTTGTATGCTCGGATCCGGTTTGGTTGAGGCTCTGGGGCATCTACCTTTTCTATTCTCCTACTACATAATACAATTCCTATTGTTACATTATTTAATACTTCTTGTCACTACCATATTATTTCCACTTTGATATATACATGCTTTGAAATACCTCTTATCTATCTTACATGCTAACGGGTGCTTCATGTGTAGAATTTTCCTTGCAAGACTCTATACAAACATATCTATTACTGTTTGTTTATTATTGTTTGCAGGATATGCCCTATGTATTGCTTGATCATTGTTTGCTTATGGATGCTTCAACCTTGATTGTCTTGTGACATTGTGAGCAATGTCCCACGTATGTAACCAACTTTTCTGGTCTCTCGTTGTCTACACATTTTCTTGTTACACTATCTTTTATTGTATGCTAGCTATTTTTCACTAACACTTGTTTCTAGCCTACATTATTTATATGTGCCTTGGTTTCTACCATGCACATCCCCTACCCCCGTAGGTATCTAATCTTAGATATGCATATTAGTTTTAGGTCCTCTCATTAAAGGCTGCTTCCTCCTACATTCGTTGCATTCACCCCAAATGAGGGGGAATCTATTGGGTGAAAAAATCACCCTTCAAACAAAATAAAACTCTATAATAAAAGAACACAATAAAAAATTGGAAAATTCATATAGTCATAGAGTGGTTAAGAAATAGACTTCGATTACAAAAATAGAGCAAACACTAGCACCCAATATTAGATAGGAATGGTGGGTTTGGTGTCCTCCACGGACACTTTGGTGTCCTGGGGAAAAAACATGTATTTCTCAATACAACATAGTTTCCAGGTAGTTCACGGGAGGGATCTATAATATCAATCACTTGGATTTAGTTACAAAATTCATTTAATCGGGTTGCAATTCGGTTATAATACAATTACATATCGGTTACAAATCGGGACGTGCCAATCTACAGTGGCACTTATCATTTGGGAAACTTCATGGAAGGAGACAAAAATAGACCTCTCTCCCCAACACTCTTCTCTCAGTGTGAGATCACCCAAAGCACTTGTCTTTGGTGTGATATCACCAAAAAAATCATCCTTAGTGTGAGATCACCAAAAAAATCACTCTTGGCGCGAGATCACCCAAAAACCTCACCTTTATTGGTAGACGCCCAAATTTGCATCATCTCCAAAACAAATAGGATGACTTCATATCCTTTACTCTCTCAAACATCAAGTGCACTCTTTCCCAAGTTACTACTTTTACATCCTTTGTACTTACTTATACATACGTTACTATGATTTTCACATATGGGACTTTAACTACTCTTTTACTCTACTTTTATAGGTCTATCTTTGCAAGAAACAACTCACATTTATAAGCACAAGCTCTAACAACACACTACTACACATATGCTTCACCCATAGATTATAGCTCCCTTTCCTAGTTATCATGCTTCACATTGTGATCAATTCACACTTCACATTGTTACTTGTCCATTCAACACACTATCGGCTACACTCTTCTCCGGATCACAAGGTACACATTTTCTATCTACTTTATGCTATTAAGTATTCACTCAACAACTTAAAGTGGGGGAAAATGTAAACACAAAATCTATGCACTTGGGTACATTTCTAAGTCCTAAATCATACTAGTGTATACATGATTCCTAAGCAAGAAAACTAGTGGATTAAAGCTCCTTTTGGATCTTTGATTGCTTTATCTCTTACACTTTACTAGCTTTACACATCTTACATCTTTGTTGGCACTTGACTGATTTATCTATTGATGGCCTCAGACACTAACACCCAACTAGGATACATATTTGTCGGTACTTGACTGATTTATCTATTGATGGCCTCAGACACTAACGCCCGATTATGACAAAAGTTCCCATGCGCTCCTATCCCTTATGAGAACTCATACCCTTCTTTATCTTCTTCTTACCCTTTTGGACCCTTTTCGCTTCTTGGTCACCTTTTTACACTTTGTGTTGGCCTTCTAGTTGTCAATTACAAAATTCAAATAAAGGGATCATATATATACTTAGTTATTACTCTCAAATAAGGGTCCAAGCATCATACACATTATCTATCATCACCTAAGCTTACACAAAGGCATAAGAGCACTACAAGGCATACATCTAACACATACATACAAGGGGTAAGGGCTGCATTGATCTGCATACACAACATAGGAGGGGAGTTCATTCTATTCCATCACATAAATTCTACAAAATTGGAACATTCTAGATCTATCCCACTATCAGCGTGCAACTTTCACAAGAGAAACCTAGGGCATCATTACACACACAAACTCAAAGAACTAAATGGAGTTTGTAGTGCAATGCTCAATTATAATTTCACTCTTCACGTGAGCGTCGGGTTAGTCTGACTCTACATTCTACATATTTTTATTAGATTTGATGTGTTTTGGGCATGCAGAGCTAGTTATCTATTTTTTAAGTTACAAGTGTGAATGATGACATAACAACAAAACCAAAGCAACAAAGAGAGATCAATAGTGAAGCTCCTCCAACCCGGAGAAAGACAAACCTCCAAACATTTGAGCAGACACATGCTCCCAGACAAGTCACTAGTTGCTTTGGGGCACTCATATCCTCTTGTGGGTGCTTATTTCCCTTACATTCTTAGGGTTCTAAACCCTCATCAAGCTGTTAAACACTATTCACAATCCGTTTGATAAAGACTCAATCTTGTTCATTCATGATTGCATAGAAACAACTAAGTCATCTTCCTCTCTCATTTGCTTAGGGTTTTAAATTATTGAATGCTTATTTCTTGTGCACTACTATAATTAATTACTTTTGTATCATTCATTACAGTAGTTTCTCTAAAATAAAGGTTTAATTATAGTTAGATTAAATCATGTCCTTGATAAATGAGACTATGTCAGTAAATCAACTTGGGGTGGAACCATACCAAACTATCAAGACCATACCATGTGATTCATACCCTATTGTATTATCTTACACCTTCTTTGAAGTAGCTTATGTAAATTTTTAGGTTCGTTAACTTCCTGGATTTCTCACATCTTTGTCAAACCCTAGTTGTCACACATGCAACAAAGCTCTCTAAATGGATTGATTATCACGTCAAATTAAGCCATGGGTAAAGAGTCCTATAAAATAAACATTAGAAGGATTGTCAGGTACCCTTGTGTATTACTGATGTGACACTACTTTGAAGAGGCCTCAAACTTCATGTCCTTCTTCACATAGAATGTGATATCTAGATAGATCAATCAAATTTGGTTTTTGTCATGTTATAGTCTAGTAAATTAGCATAACATAGTCGAGTGTGCTTGAAATTCACTTAGACATGGGTGTAAGCGCTCACCTGAAGCACACACAACTCTACTAGGTCCCTCCTTGTGTTCGATTTGTCAATATATATTCCTATAAAGCATGGTTATCTTGACATGCAAATATGTATCATATGAATGTTATGTCCTACAACAATATGTGGAACAATAATTGATCATGAAATAAGAGAGCTTGTAGTCATTATATTCATGATGCTTTACAATATGATAGGCTCAGCCAACCTCTAGTACAAACTCATGCACAAGGAAGGACTCATATATAGACTCACTCATACACCTACGCCTACACAAACTCTTTATATCTTCCCTCTTCTCTACACATATGTACGGGGTGGGAACTTTTCCTTCACTACTTTGCATGATTTAATATATTCTTAGACTACTCCTATACATATATGACATGTTTATGCTTTCCTATATTTAGGTGTCACCCCATGGTTCTCCATGTGTGGCTTGTTTTAAATTTGGAAGTTCCATCTTTATCTGTCCGCATTTATAAATAGCTTCTGTCGCTTGTGTTATATTTAGATATGTTACTATACATGCATAGTTCATGTCTATTCTTATCCCTACATGTGCTTTATCCTATTCTGGCCATGCCTTATCCATGTGTTTGTGTATTTATAGCTTAGCCTTATTCCTCATGATAACTTGTGCTTTTTCCTATTTATATCCTTTCTTGGAAATTTGGAAAACTCTTGAGTCTACTATCCCTATATGGGAACCTTCGCACGTGCTTTCTTCATGCCTCCATGGGTACCTTCACGCACTCCTTTAAATTTTTCAAATCCTTATTTTATACTTGTGTGCCCCTATCTTGTCCTTCAACCTTCGCGCATGTCTTCATACTTAGTGATTAAAGAATTGAACAAATAAAGAATCGTGGTTGAATAAATAATATGGGAAATTCCCAAAAGAATTTAAGGAATAAAGAGTCTTTATTGTCATGTGCTCTAAAGCTAGGCTCATGATATTTGTAGGAGTTTGGGAAATTCTAGGCTAATGGATACCTCTAGTTGTTTCCATTCTTCAAGCACAATTTCTCGACCTTTACGGTGCTTATTCAACAATGTTTGACATCTTTTATGGGGTTAATCCTTTGACCTTCTGCTATATTTCTTTCAAAATGATACCCCATTCAAGTAGCCATACCATCCATGATATCCTCCCTTCTCATTACCATATCCTGGACCTCTGTTAGCCTTGCCTCTACCTTGTCGTGCTTGGCTTTATTATACTTTTTCTTTTCCTTTACCTCATGCAAAAACAAATTGTGCACCACCTTGACCAATATATATATATTGAGGAAGGTAATCAGTCAACTCTACTTCATCCTTTGTAAGGCATGTATTTATTATTGCGACATCCTTGAAACTACCTAAATAAATTGTCCCTATGCATAGTTTCCTTCATCTTTGCACCCAAATATTCATACTCTTTTATTCTTTTCTCAACCTTTTCTTTGTTAACTTGCACCATATCTTTTGCGGTTGACCCATGGCCTTTATTTTCATTCTCTACCAATAAATCAATTAATTATTTTAAGGTGTCAATCTCCTATTTTTATTCATCTTTTCCTCTCGAGGATACATCTAAAAAATAATGCACAATGCGCGTTACTAACTTTGTTGCCTTAGCTTTTACAACTGTCACTTGGGTTTTTCGTTATTCAATTACACAATCAACTTCTTATTCTCGTTTACTTATATCTTAATAAATTTCCTATACGGTGCGCGGTGTGACTCCCTTGTCAATTTTTCTGTGTGTAACTTCATTCACCATCTTAATTAACACATTGCTTGCAAGTGCGTCTCACATATGTGTTGAAACCAAAATTGGGAATTTATTTGTGGGATCTATCCTCCCTTGTATTTCACCGATGGAATATTTTTTTAGCTTGAACTTCGGCTCCTTCATGTGTGTTTGCATTACGAAGGAGCATTTTTGTGTCCATGCATGAGTTTCCGATCTATCCATCATCTCCCAACCATATAGTTTATCTGTCTCCATTAAAATTTGGAATATCTCCCTTATTAATTTTATGGGGTCATCGATGTATGACTTTTTTGTTGGGGTGTGAGATATTCCTTGGTCTTCTAGCTCGGGATGATGACTTTGGGCGTTGTCCCATCGCACACTACTCATGTATCGACTCCTATGCTTTATACTACCCTATGTATTCATGTTCCTCATGCATTTTCTCCTCCCCTTCTTCTGGTTCTATTTTACCTCCTATCCCTTCTTTGACTCTTCTTGTTCATGTTTAGAGTGTGTGAGCTCTTCTTTATCTATGACATGAATAAGAAGAGGGATCGCTCTATCTTTATTTCCTCTCCGGTCAAAGTTTCTTCTTTTACACCTCTTCCTCAAGTCTTGGTTTGTATGAAGTCTCAACTGGGCTTGCTTAGAGGTGTCCTTGGAGAGGGCATGTGTTCTGACTTCTCATTCAATATGCCTCCTTTTCCTAAAGCTTTGATCCAGTCAACTCCTTGGATCTTCTTCTTCTTCTTCTTCTTCTTCATGTTGTCGATGTTGGATAGGCTTTGGCTTGTGCTTCCTTATCGACATCCTTATTTTCATTCTCCTTGACGGTGGTGGTGATTTAATATATATTGAATTAAACCTTAATTTCATTATAACTTTACCGTAACTAGTGATATGCAAGAAATAAAGTACAAAAGTACATAAATAATAAACATTCAAAGATATTAAACCCTAAAAAATGAGAGAGGAGGATGACTTAGCTTATTTCATGTGATGCGGGAGTGATTTGGGACCGAGTAAATCTTTGGAGCAGTTGGAAACAATGTCCTCAAGGCTCATTGAGGGTTCTAGGACTCAAAATTGTGCTGGATAGAAGTTCCCACAAGAGGAAAGGAGTGCCTAGGCACTAGTGACCATTTCGAGCATTAGTGACCACTCGGATGCTCAAGTTATGGTTTTTTCGTGTTGGAGGAGTTTCGATGTTGATCTCTCTTTGTCACTCTAGTTTCGCTGTAATGCTATCGGTCATACATGTAATCTACAAAATAGATATCTATACACATGCCCACAAACTACATCAACCATGATAAAGCAGATGCACAATGGGGATTCAAAATGACCTCGGTGGTCACCCGAAGAGTGAACTTACGATTGAGCATTACACTACATCTCATACTCCATGTAGTTCTTTGTGCTTGTGTGTGTAATGATGCCCTAGTTTTCCCTTATACAAGTTGTATGATGATAGTGAGCTAGATCTAAAATGTATCTAGTATGTAGAATGTGTGTGATGGAATAAAATGAACTCCCCTCCTATGTTGTGTATGTATATTGACGTAGCCATTGTTCCTTGTATGAATGTGCTAGATGTATGTTTTAAAATGCTCTTGTGCCTTTAATGCAAGCTTAGGTGATGATAAATAATACTTATAATGATTATACCCTTATTTGAGAGCAATAACTAAGTATATATATGATCCCCTTCTTTGAATTTCATAATTGACAACTGACAAGCTGACCTAAAGTTCTAAAAGATGACCAAGAAGTAAAAGAGACCAAAAAAAGTAAGCTTAAGATAAAGAATGTTAGGAGCACCCAGTAGGGACAGGAGCGCCTGGGCACTTTTGTTCTAAATACACGCTAGTGTCTCGAGGCCATAAATAATATATATCAATAAAGTTATGACAGAGCTGTAAGATATGTAAGGCCAATAAAAGTGCAAAAGATAAAGCAAAATGCCAAAAGGAGTCAACCACTAGTTTTCTTGCTTAGGAATCATGTATACATTAACATGCTTTAGGACCTAGAAATGTACCCAAGTGCATATATTTTTTGTCTACATCTACCCCCACTTTATCTTGTGGGTGAATACTCGATAACATAAAGTAGATAGATGATTTGTACCTTATAATCCTATAGAGAAGAGTGTATCCGATAGCGTCTTTGAGTGGACAAGTAGCGTGAAGTGATCGTGATGTTAAGAGTAGAAACTAAGAAAGGGAGATAGACCCTAGGGGTGAAGTGTATATGTAGTAGCGTCTTCTTTAGAGCTTGTGCTCACCGATGTGAGCTGCTTCTTGTTGCGTATAAGGACGAAGATGTAAAAAAGAGAAATAAAGTAGTCAAAGTCCCGTATATGAAAAATTAGAGTAACATGTGTATAATTGAGTAAAAGTGCATAGAAAGTAAGAGTCAAGGAAATAGTGCACCTAATGTAGAAAAGAGTAAAGGATAGAAAGCTATCATGTTTTTGATTTGGAGATGTTGGTAGATTTGAGCGTCTTATTTTCGAAGGGTGAGGTTTTTTGAAAATCTCACACCAAGAGCAAGTTTTTGGGAGATCTTACACCAAGGCTGAATTTTTTGGGTGATCTCATGCCAAGAGCGAGTTTTTAGGTGATCTCAGGCCAAGAAAAGAGTGTTGAGGAGAGAGGTCTATTTTTATCTCCATCCACAATGATTCCCTAAGTGCTACTGTAGATGACACGTCCCGATTTGTAACTATTTGTAACCAAATTGTAACTAAATTACAACTAATTGACTAAATTATGTAATTGGAGATAAGTGTCTGATACTGTAGAATTGTACTGAAATTGCTAAAAACTATGTTTTCTTGAGAAAATATGTATTTTTTCCAAGACACGAGTGCCCATTTGGGACACAAGTTCCCACGATTCGTATCCGATGCTAGGTGTTAGTGTATGCTTTGTGTTTTTGGTCCATGTCATATTTTGGACTAATTTGTGACTATGTGCTTTGGCCAATTTATGTATTGTGATAATCTATTCTATAACTCCATCTTTCTTGGAAGAGTGATTTGTTCACCCAATAAATGCCCCCTCATTTGGGGTGCATGCAACAAATGTAGGAGGATGTAGCCCAAAGGGGATGTATTGGACACTGTAGGGGTAGGGGATGTGAATAGTAGAAACCAAGGCATGTGCAAACAATATAGACTAGAAAGAAGTGTTAGTGTAAAAGAGATAACATGTAATAAAAAACGATGTAAAAACAACTATGAAGACAAGAGGGACTAGAAAAAACAAGTTTTAGACATGAGACATTGCTTAAAATATCACAAGATAATCGGGTGTAGCGGCCATAAGAAAAAAATGATCAAGCATAACATAGTGCATAGCCTACAAAAATAACAAATAATAACAAACAATAACAAACAAGAAGTGACAAATTGTCATGGTTTTATAATATACTACAAGGTAAATGCTAGACGTGAAGCACCCATTAGCATGTTAGAAAGATAAATAGTATGTCAAATAATGTATAGATTAATGAAAAGTAAGTGATAGTAACAAGAAGTAGGAAATATTGTAACAATAAGACATGTGAGTGTGGAGTATGAAAGTAGTAAAGGTAGATGCCCCCAGGAGCCTTGACGGGACTGGTAAAGAGCAGTGCCGAGCATCATACATCATGTGAGAATCTATAGAAGTCTTGTATTTACCTCAAGATTCTAGGTGAATGTGTATGTGTGTATAGAAAAGTATGATGACATACTAAGTATCCAACAATCATAGGAAACAAAGTGTAACATGTGAGTTGTGTATCCTAACAAGAGTAAATACAACCAAGATGTGCATATGTCATGTGCCTGTAATGGTGTGCTACGATGTGTAAGATGTGAAGGTGGGAGGATCCATGTTACCCCCTAGAGAATGCGTGTGCGGTATGGTTCATTTAAGAATGCTCCCTCAACAATCAAGTATAAACCATATAACAAGAGTGCATCATCTGGAAATGAAGGTAAAGTATGAGTACCAAATATGTGGTAATGCTCATAAAGATAGACATGAGGCATGGAGTGTGAGTGGACAAGATGTGACAAGTGGGGTTCATGGAGGAATTACACTGTAAACAATCAAGCATGAACCATATAACAAGAGTTCATCATCGAGTAATTAAGGTGAAGTATGAGTACCAGATATGTGGTAATGCTCACAAAGATAGACATGAAGCATAGAGCATGAGTAGCCAAGATATGAAAAGTGAGTTCATCGAGGAATTACACCCTCAATAGTCAAGCATGAACCATAGAATAAGAGTGTGTCATCAGGCAATGATGGTATAGTATGTAATTGAATATAGATGCTAGGAAAATGTTGGCATGAGTGAGTATTGTGTGTTGTCATTAATGTATAAGCTCGTTGATGACAAAGAGGATGTTGTAAGATTGCTAGAATATTCTTGGCATAATGATAACATGGAAATCTAGGTTGACTCATGGTGGCATAAGAGGAATCAGTGAGAATGGTTTGACCTAGTAGGCCTAATCAGGTGACCTAGCTAGCCTAGGTAATAGAGATTGAAGGTTTAAGTTACATGGTGGCTTGAGGAGCATACTATAAGCATGGAGAGAATGATAGGAGAGTGTTAAGGCACTCACATGATTTTCAAAGTGCAAGTCTAGGTGGAAGACTCGATTACATGTGTGTGCATCTAGACCTAGTCTAGGTGCTTGGAGGCCAAATGAAGCATGATAGTGAGGTGTATAGCCATGTGAGTTCATGAAAACATGTAGGTGAATGAGAAATGATGTCTTAAGGTTTTCAGGGACTTTTGGAGAGGTTTCATGATGAGGTATAGTGTTCTTCTATTTGATTTTGGCCTAAAACATACAAAACCCTAAGGCCTAATCGTGCAAGTCATGGTGGTTGAGAATATGTAGATTGGATATGATTGGTTGAGATGATGATTAGATATGTTACTAGAGGGTGTTGTGGTGCATGGGTAAAATTTCAAGTTGCCATGATGAGAATTTTTCAAGTAACGAGGTTTAGACCAAAACAAGGTTCTTAAGAGTGTATTTTCCATCTCAAAGTGAGAGAAATGCTCATGGTTGGCACGTGTAAGGTTTGCATTGGAATCTGACCCTTTCAAGTATTTCATGGCATGGAGTTAAGAAGATCTTAGAGTTATAATGAAGTCAAATGAGGCCCAAACATCTATGAACGATCATTGAGAAGGTAAGTCAACTTTTATGGCTTTGAAACACTAAGTTGATGGTGTGAGAGGAAAAATTCTTGGTAGGTACCCAAAATAAATTGGTTTTACAAATGTGATGATTGGAGGTTGTAAAGGACTCCTCCAAATTTCCAATGAGGTATATTAGAGCTTGTGAAAGTATGTGGACCCCACTCAAAAGGAAAGTTTCTGGAGATTTTTAGTTTGTGGAAAAGTTGTCAATTAAAGCTATTGAATAAATCACCATTTATAAAATCTTGGGAGTTGTAATAGATGTTCATGATAGTTTTAGGTCATGGTTGAAGTCCTAGAGGGAAAAGTGTGCCCTATCTTTGAAGACTAGTTTTGGGCCTAAAAGGGCAATTTAACAGTGTTGGCAAATGGAAGTGCTTGAGCACTTGTGGGCATGATGAAGGAGTATAATGGCCTCGAGAGGTGTTGTACACATCCAATGTAACATGTTTCATGTTTTGTTGAAGCAATGAACGTGCACTTAGGTGGCATGGTTGAGGTCACAAGTTGACCTAGTTTGACTAGTTCAGGACAAGACTGCTTTGGTTAGAAGATTGATGTAGAAGACAAATGTTTTGGATTATCTGATGATAGATATCCATTTGAGAGTGAAGAGGGGTGAAATTTGTTCATAGTGAATGCATTTATGGGTCATCAAGGGTGCAAACTAGTTGAGTGTCCAAAAATTCTTTCTGGGTAGTTTAGTTTGTTGAAGAGGAAAAGAGGTGTCATTTCTATTTTTGGATATTTCGTGAGGTCTAGAAAGCACAGATGTGTTCTATAGGTTAGTGTATTTCCAATTAGTGGTTACATGACATAGTTGAGGTGTTTTTGTGTGATTTGGAGCTTCATTGTTGAAGATTTGTTCCTGAATGTGCCTATTTTGAGTACAAAATGGTCCTACTTGGTAGTGTTATGCGAGAAAATGAATGGTGCGAGCATTATGTGAGCATGTATGATATTTATATGATGTATTTGACATGTGTTATAGCCTTATTATTTACTGGTAATTCCTAGGCATGCTTTGGCACCACATTTAGATAGATCTCGACGCTCACCCTAAGCACATGAAGCTACTATTATCCCAAATAACTCCCCTAGTTATTTGGACAACTTGAATTTTATTATGACTCGATATTTCACATTTCGGGTTGTGCGCACTCAAGTCTATTCCTCTAGCACTTTGACACGATTGCGATTATTCCTTGCATCTTGCTTCCTTCTTGCTTTGGTTCCCCTTCCCTTTGCGCACCCGCTTTCTTTCCTATCGCACTCCTTGCATGCACCTTTACAGACTTACCTTCCAAAATGGCTAAGTCGTTGGCATTCCTCCTGCGCGCTAATATACACTAAACTATGTCACGTGCCCTTTCTCTATCTACCGCAGTGCGCCCTTCCTCAGTTGAACGCTCGCGCCCCGCTTGCATACTTGTCTACTCCTACAACTATGCACTTTGCTTCCGCGCGTACACTTTTGAGTGCCATTTCTCCACACCTTCGCGCACCTACCTTTTGTAGTCTCATGACTCTTGCTTTTGCGCCTTGACCTTCTTCTGCGCTAGTCATCGTGCCACATCATTCTATCAGACTTGAGTGTGCCACATGCAACCCATCAAAGCCCACCAACAGGGCACTGATTCTTTTTAACAAACTAATGCATGACACATGGAAAAAATGAAAAATCAGATGAACAATTGGACAATTTCTTTAGTTAACCAACATGCGCCACATGTCATTGCGTGTCAGAGCAACTTGTATATTTATAATAACCATAACTTCTACTACAATGCTCAGATTCTCGTGTGCCCGGTCTCATTTGAAAGCTGCTGACATCAACTACACATTGGAAATTTCAAAATCAGATTTAGGTGGAATTTGGTAGACAAAAAATAGGGAAATGTCATTGATACACACATCTAATCACTCCAACCACCAAAATTTCTATAGATTTGTCCTTCTTCCTTCTTTTACACGCCAAACATGAGACATGGGGAAGCACATCTCGGTAGCATTACAAGTGGATTTACACTAATTTATCACTTGTTGTTGGTGGTTGCAGATTTGAATTTGAGTTTCCCTTTCTTTCTCCTTCTCTTCTCTCCTTCTTCTATAAATAATAGAGTTCTACTTTGTAAAACAGATCCTCTCTATTATAACGGCACCATGCCAAAATGGTGTTCGACTTCCCATGGATTTCAAACCTTAACATGGTCCCTACAATGTATTCTTGTCTTATGCCGTGAATGTAAATGGTGTGCATCCCTTCAAAGCAATAAAATCGTGTTTTGTGGAACTCTTTTCTTCCCTTTCACATTTTCATTGCATCTTACCTCTCTGTTTGTGTTTTACGGTATGTTGTGCATATTCCTACCACGCAGTCCCCATGTTCATGTGTTATGTGCATTCGAAGGTTGAGCCTATGTGTTGATCTATGGCATGCGCCATCTGCCCTCTTCTCCCCTGCCCGCTTTGTTTCCTTTTTCACTCGTGGAGAGAGATCGACCCTTTCCCTAGCGTTATCACCTTCTTTAGATTAGGATTTACCCTTTTTGCACAATGTCCTTCTATACCTAGTCCCTTGGTATGTTTAGTCTAGTATTTTCTTTCAGCATTAGGATTTTTAGTAGCATTAGAACTTAGTAAAGGAACCTACCTTCTCTTAAGATCCATCTCAAGCGCACAAGGTCCCACAACTTGGAGATGGTTCCATTGTTGTCTCAAATAGCTCGGTTATCTAAGATCCGAGACACGGGTACATGTTTGAACAACTAATAGTTTCATGCATGTCTGATGGGACAAGAGTGAAGAGCTTTACATATTCATCTCAACAAGTTGATGTGTATTGTTGAGATACAACCTTTGGAGACATATTTCAACACATCTAATGACTCCACTGATCTAAACGTACCCATTATTCCATTCGTAGACTAGTCTCCCCTCCTTCTTTCATTCATTTCTCTCTTTTTCCATCATTCCACCTTATTCTTTTGAAGTTGTGCAATCATGACTTCTTTCCCTTCCTAGAATTCCCATTTGCAGCAAGCAGATCTATTTCCCTCCATCACCACAGTTCCAAAATCCTCCTCCAAATCAGTTTTATGAGCCCCATCACCTTTGAATATGCATATGAACCGAATCCCATTAATGAATATAATTATATTTCTAACCAAAATGTTTATGAAGAACAAGGTTATATAGATGATGGTTGTTACTCCATGCTTGAAGTTGATTTTGAGAAGTAAGTATAAAAAATGGAGATGGACATGATGCAACTTAGAGTCAAATTCTCCATAAAGGTAGCTAAAGTTGGCTAAAAGGTCCCTCGTCTATGGGTTGGCCCCTGTCTTGGGTTGGTTTAGTGCCCAACTTGTGAAGAGTGGGCTTTATTCTTTGAGATGCTACGTCAAGTTACAAAGTGGGTGGAGCTAATGAAGACTCACAAATCTAGTGTTGATCAACCCTAATAATGGGGAAACTTTGCATTATCATCCTACAACCGTCCCACTCCTTCGCACCAACTTACACCATCTCATCCTGCTGCCCATGTTCCCAACTTTCTGCATGCTACTCCTACTAAGGATTACATTGCTTCACCTTTCTCCCTTCCATCCCACCTTCACTTCTATGCCATCTCTCCCTCCATGCGCACTTCCACTCCTCTTGTGCATGCACCGCTTTGTGCCTTTTGTGCCCATCCTTCCACCTTCCGAGTCCCCTTTGTCTAATCGTGCTATAAATGAATAACCCCTTACCTATGCGCCATCTCTAGCCAATGTTATCATGTTCGACAACCGCATAACGGTTGAAGAATGGTGTGACTCATATTGGGATGATGAGGTCATTAGGTGCTTGTTTCAAAAGAAAACCGATTAGTTTCGAGAGGGCGTAGTCTTGGAAAAGATCGAGTTGCTTGTAGAGGAAGAACCACACGTGTCCCATTTTTACGCAACCCAACTGTAAGTAGTCACCTTCAAGAGGTCATATGCAAGAAAATCCCATCCGCGGGATTGAGATTTAAAGTAGTGTGAAAAACATAAGGATTAGACCATGCCCAATCGGATATCCGGCTTTCCTAGAGTTGAAGACAAAGTTGGCATCGGTCATGCTCACTAGAGAGCATGAGGTAGAGCTTCAGCGTGGCCAAGGTCAACAACAACACCTCCAAAATCCAAGCATAGAACAAGTGCATGAGGTATATATTCTTCTTGTTGATACTTTGAGGAGGGTGAAACACCATCTCGCAAATCTATTTTTCACTCTCATTTCTGACCATTTTCAATGCCAAATCAATTACATGGTCACAATTTGTGAGGAAGGGAGGCTACTTCTCCTTGCTTGTCACACGAGTTTTAATTAAGCCCCCTTTACCTCTAGTTAGTTTAGGGTAGTTTAGGTTTGTTTTTAGCAACACAAGTTCTTGTGCACACTCTGTGTGTTCCCTTTCGGACATGTATGATTTTTAGCTTTTATATATAGTGTTGTGCTTATGATTCGATGCGCTCCCTCGATGCCTTTCCTTTCTGTTGTTCCTAGCGTGCCCCTTTTTCTTGTGTATCTGTGATCACATTTCAGCTTTGGAGAGGCAATTCCAACAAATCTACGTAACTTTCAACTCTCATGAATCTAAGTCAGAACATCTTCACATGAGAGTAGCAGATTGATTCGAGTTGAGGCAAGCTTCAAGTGACTCTAAGGGTGTTCTTCAATTGTTAGATCGGATTATGTTCAATGACAAACTCCATGCCCAATCTATGCTTCTAAGGCTATTGGTCTCTTCATCTAGCAGGTAGATGTCCCCAAAAGTCACCAAAATGTTGTCCCAAATAACTCACATAGTTAGTTGGACAACTTGTATTTTATTCTGACTCTGATGTTTCACATTTCAGGTTGCACGCACTCAAGTTTGTTCCTCCGACATTTTGGCACATTTACAATTCTTCTACACACCCCGCACACCTTTTTCCTTCTTGCTTATGTTCTCCTTCCCTCTGTGTACCCACTTTCTTTCCTATCTTGTCGTGCACTCCTTATGCGCACCTCTGCAGACTTGCCTTCCAAAATGGCTAAGTCCCTGACATTCCTCTTGTGTTCTTACATACACTAAACTATGTCGCGTACCCATTTTCTATCTGCCGTTGTGTGCCCTTCCTCGTTGAACACTCGTACCTTGCTTTGCATACTTTTCTACTCCTGCAGTTATGCACCTTGATTCCACATGCACACTTTTGCGCACCCTTTCTCTGTACCTTCACGTGCCTGCCTTTTAAAGTCTCGTGCCTCTTACTTTCATGCCTTGCGCCTTCTTCTACACAGTCACTATGCCACATCATTATGTTAGACTTGGTCGTGCCACATGTAGCCCATCAAATTGTGCGGTAGAGCGCTGAATCCTTTCAACAAACGATTGCATGACACATGGAAAAAATAACAAATTAGATGAATAGTTGGCCGATTTCTTGATCAATTAGCGCGGCACTTATCGTTTCATGTTAAAGTGACTTGTAGATTTACGATGGCCATAACTTCTGCTACCATGCTTAGATTCCCGCTTTGATCTCATTTGAAAGCTGTTGACATTAGATACACGTTGGAATTTTCAAAATCAGATTTAGGTGGGATTTGGTAGGTGGAAAATAGGGAAATGTCATTAATGCACACATCTAATTGCTCCAACCACCCAGATTTATGTATATTTGGCCTTCTTTCTTCTTCTACACACCAAACAAACATGGGGAAGAACATCTGGCAACATTACAGGTGGATTTACATGAATTTATCACTTATTGTTGGTGGTTGTAGATTTTAATCTGATTTTCCCTGTCTTTCTCCTTATCTCCTCTCCTTATTCTTCTATAAATAACATAGTTCTAATTTTAAAAATGGATCCCTCTCTATTGTAACAACACCATGCCAAAATGGTGGCTAATTTTCCATGGGTTTCAGACCTTAACATGGTCTCTGGAATGTATTCTCACCTCTTTCCATGAATGTAAATGACTGTGCATCCCTTCAACACTAAAATCATGTTTTGTGGAACTCTTGTTTTCCCTTTCACATTTTCAATGCATCTCATCTCTTTGTTTGCATTTTCTGGTATGTTGTGCATATTCCCACTTGCAGTCCCCATGTTCATGTGTTGTGCATGCATTGGAAGGCCGAGCTTGCATGTTGATCTATGGCACACGTCGGCTACCCTCTTCTCCTATGCCCGCTCTGTTTCGTTCACCGCTCATAGAGAGAGATCGACCCTTTCCCTGGCGCTATCACCTTCCTTAACTTAGGATTTCCCCTTTCTACACATCCTTTTATCCTTGGTCCCTTGGCATGTTTAGTCTAGGATTTTCTTTCAACATTAGAAGTAATGCCAGCGTTGCAAGTAGTTTGAGGAACTCGAACTTCTTTTGAGATCCATCTCAAGTGCGTAAGGTCCCACAACTTGGATATGACTCCATTATTGTCTCGAACACCTCGGTTCTCCTAGATCTAAGATGTGGGTACATGTTTGAATGACCAACAACTACCATGTAACTCCTTTGTGTGTGCTTATCGGGATGTTAGTATGCGAGATACATGATAATATATGACTAGTTACTCATTCAATGCATCAACTATTACATACATTTAATTTGGTAATACACATAACAAGTGAACATACATATCGATAACAATTAATATCATATGCACCCTTACATCACCATACTTAGATATATTAATTTCTAGAATCCAACCACAATGATCTATTAATCATCAAAACATTCCACTCAAGAAGTTGAATACATCATAAAAGTACCAAAGAGTCATGCAATCCCGTACATCGAGAAACATAAATCTAATACAGTATACCCCTTATAAATTAGAATAGTACAAGTATTTATAGAGGTGGGGACTTTCCCTTCACCCCCTATGCACCTTCTTGATAATAGACGTGCTCAAAATAGACACATGCATGCATTTATACATCATCTAATAATATAATTTTACCCTATAAATCAAACTTATCTTAATACCTATTATTAGCTTCCATGCACGAGTTCAAACCGCATGTTCATATTCTAAAAATTGACTTTGCTTGGCCATCAAGTCTCCATGATTTTATCTTTTCTTGAGTGACACTCCTTCTACCTTTCTTATTTTTATCCCGTGATCGCAAAATTGGCTAAGTCTTGAGTGCTTTCTTCTTGGGCGTGAAACACATGTGTGTGTAACTTTGTTGATTCTTGTCCCTTCCCATGTGCCCCCTTTTTGCATGCCACACTTCCCTCGTGTGCTTGACACTTAGTCATTTTTATAGTCCAACATTACCCCACAGTCATTACATTATCATCCACAATAATGTGGTTTCTAGACTTATCACTCTAAGTATACAAATAATAAATAATGAAATAATGAAAGATTACAAGTGTCCACTATTACTTATTCAGTGGGAGAAAAATCTTAGGGTATTCCTTATTGATGGTGCTCTCTAGTTCATTCCATTATGCCAACCCCTTTTCGTAACATCTAGGACTGCTCTAACCACCTTTCAATCTCCTCTAGAGTCATTTCTTCCCCCTTATGCTTGAGCTCTATGTTCACCCTAGCCATGTCTCGACACCATACCTTCCATAAAATCCATCTTTCACGCTACTAGCGATTCCAAATCCTCTATTCTTTCTTCATGTGGCTTCTTGCTGCCTTAAGCGCATCACACTTTCTCACAATTATATAGCTATCTTATCTTCTTTCCCAAACACCTCATCATTCTTCACCGTAAGTACTTGGTTTCTTCATGGACCATATATGCCTTAAGGATCTACTCGGGATCCCTGGCGGGTGCTCAACACCTGACCCTCCTTTAGTTCATCTTTCAAAGTTTGTGCGCTACAAACCCTTAATTTGTTCCTTCTTTGTAACTATATCTTTTTCACTTGGCACTTGTCTTTTCTTTTAATAGTAAATGTAATAAACACTGTGAATAGTGTAGTGCGGAGGGAAATGTTCCAGATACCTTATCCTCATCTGCAGGAATGCTTCTAAGATTTCTTCCCTATCTCTGCTCGGCCATATCTAAGACATCCTTCGCCTTGCGCTATGCTCTCTCTTTCCTATCCGTTAGTTGTTGGAATTCTTACTCTTTATTATTTTTATCCTCTATCAATGCTCTAACGGTGGCTCCCTTATCTAAATTTCTACAAGTGACCTCAGTTGCCATCTTCGTCAAGGCATTGCTTTCCTGTTCATTTGTGAATTTCGTGGGCTTAATCGTGACACGGGTTGCTTGTGGTTCCTTTTTCCGTTTACACCTAATCCATGCTTCATTGCTCACATCAAATTTAGGTTCATCTATGTGTGTCTGCATACTCTAGGAAATCTACTTTCTAGTGTGCATGTTCGCATGTTCAGCATTCAACATTTCCCATCCATATAGCTTCTCAGGAGCAAGTGTGCTCTGAAACCTTGCACAAATGATTTTAGTAGGGTCATTGACATACCCTAGGTCCAGTGTCTACAACACTTCTTCCTCCTTTTACTCACTAGTTCTCCTACCTATAAGTATATGTGTTTCGGTGCCACAAGTATCCCTTCTCTTGTTCGACTCCGAATCGCCTCCATGCTCACATGTTGGTTCCTCCACATTGTTCTCCTTTTCTCAGTATCACCTCTAGTGTGACCTTCTTCCTTGCGATCACTAGGTACTTATATATCACACTGAGTCTCTTCACCTCTAGGCCCTTCTTCTTCATGCTCATCTCCTCCTCCCACATTGATAAAAGGTGACGACTACGTATTGTGTGCATCATTATTTGACAATCCCTCCTCCTCATTATAATCCTTAGGCACATAGTTATGCCTTCTCTCATTTTATTTCTCCCGCTTGGTTTAAGAAGAGATATTCTCGGTGACCTTATCAATGACCAACACTTGGATCTTTACACCTACACTGTAGCTCCCGCCTTTCGGTCGATCCAACATGCCACTATTTTATTTATCCACATCCTTTTCCTTTAGCTCAATCCTCACTTCTTCCTCCTTTTGCCTTAAAGGAGTAACTTTACACGCTCTTTTGGTTCCCATCGTCTACTTTCCCTTTGGGGGTTTAGAAGTGGAAAGTCTTCTTCAAAGAATGTACTTACCATTTTGGAACCTTGGCCCGAGATAAACATATACACATGCAGCCTCTTTCTTTCCAACTTCCATGGAATTAGGGGTAATGTTGATATTATATGATTCCATAGTTTTTCATAGGCCTCCTTATTTGAGTAGACATAAGTCTTATGTAGAATATGATAATCCAAGTCCACTTTGTTTACATCAAATCAAGTGCTTCTTTACATTATACAACCGTTAACAAAGTCTTTAAAATAGCGTGCGGTAAATGCAAATGGTAACTTACACCATGGGCTCTTTTCCCCAGTCTTCATGAAGAATCTACCTAAAAAAAGTGATGATACACTTCAAATTCAGCTTGTCTATCCAAAACAACTTGAAATTCTCTTGGAATATGCCATTCTCCTTCAAAAGTGTTTCACATCCTTTTATACCATCTATCCATGTACTGATTTTAGGGGCTTGAAATATTACTCACAAAAGTAAAGTTAGTGAACCTCTGGGTTGGTGACTTGTGCTCTAAGGGATACACCCACATTTTGTCCTTAGGCCCGTCTGGTACACCAATCTCACAAAATACCAAAAGAAGTAATATTGTGCCCCAAGTGATTTTCTCACCTTTCTCTATCTACATGTGCACCTCCTTAACAATGCTCTCTATGATGTGTCGCATGATGTCATGCAATACATCTTGTTTTTCATCTTATGCATGATGTGCAACCAATACTTGTTCACTTCCTTCTACCTTTTAGATGCACCTAACTTGCAGATTACTAGGCGCACAACTACTTGTTTAACACGATCTTCAATGTTGGATACATCCATCACACAACTACCTTTATGGTAATTTAATGCGACTACTGTGGTTTCTACTCCTACTTCATTGTCGAATCTGGTTCTATGTCTCACCGAGAGTTGTGTAAACCAGTCACTCTACCTATTACCCCGTGAGTCCCAATATTTTGCTCGAAAAGTAGAAATAGTCCTCATGGTCACATCATACCAACCACTGGTACAAACACTCTAGTTTCCCAAAGAAAGGTAGTTCATACAGCTGAAGCACTCTGAAGCTTTCCAAAAGTTTGTGCACAACATCATCATAAACCCTATTTCCATCTACAATCCTCCAGTTAGTCTTAACCATGGTCTCATCGTTAATATCTCGTGCTCATATATAAATTTTCTACGCTAAAATGAGATAGACCAATACCTAGTAGTCTAAAACAAAGGTAAATATACTATAGAACCATCAAGACAAAAGATTATGAGAAACAACTTCTTTAATGCATGAATAAACTCAAAGTAAATGCTAAGCTATTTCTTACTCTTTAGATTACTAACTAAACTTTAACCTAGTTAGATCATTTAACAATCAAATTTGATTGTTGTTTTTCTCAACAATGAAGATGAGATCTCACCAAGAAATGGCTATAAGGCCATTTTTGGATCTTCCCATGCTCTTCAATTTGAGAAAATGGATGCAAGATGGAGAAGTTATTTCCTAGAATGGAGAATGGCTCAAGATCAAAATGCCTATATTTTACTCTAGGGAAAATAAGTGTAAGAAGAAAGGGAAGGAGGAGGGTTCCTTATATAGCTTGCCTATTTGGGCTAGGCTAGAAATTTGGTGGATGTGGGATAAAGCCCAAAGAAGAAATGCAAAGGATATGCATGTTTAATAAAGGATGTGCACTTTATAGGAGTTGAGAGGGGTTTAATTAATCAAATATGATTAATTGATAGGTAGGGATAATCTTGTGGAAGCTATTTAGAGGAAATTTAGTATGTTTTGGGGGATATAAGAGAGGAAATTAATCCAATAAACAATGATTTATTGATTAGAGTTGCGAGCCTAATTGATTAACCCAAGTAGAAGTGGACATTAATTAACGTTAGGTCATTAATTGACATCCTGAGTGATAGGAAGGATAATTAATTAGTGAAATGTAATTAATTAATGGGAATAAAGGGAAAATGGTGGTTTATTGACGAAGTGTCATCAATTGACCAAAAGAGAGTGAAGATCGTGGTTAATTAGCGAAGTGTCATTAATCGACCAAATGAGAGGAGAAGAGGTATTTATTTGATGAAGTATCGTTAATAGTACCAATGACATGAAAGAAGATAGTTAGCACAATTTAAGTATTAAAACTATGTAAATGGATTTTAGGTGTCTACATTTGCCCCTCTTTGGGGTGGCGTAAGCAATGCCACTTAAAGATAGTAGACAAGTAAAGACAAATAAATTTTGAAGGGATAGAAGAAAAATTAGTATAATGAAGGATGCCCCCTTGAGTATCGATGGGGTGATGAAAGAGGTTGATCAATGATATAAAAGATGAAGGAAATGGATAGAAGAAATGAAGGGGAGAGGGGGTGATAGAAGGTGATCCCTATTGCCCAGGTGATTTGGAAGAATAGTTTTGATAGAAGAAAATGCTCTAGGATAGAAGAAAAAATGATATGAAGATGAATGAAGATGAAGGGAATGGAAATAACTTGCATCTATTGTTTTAAAAAATAACTTTATTTCATCACTTTGCTTGATGATCTACGTCATCACTCTTATTAAAATATGCGCATGCAAAAAAGTGTATAATAACATGAAAAGCTATAATAAGAACATTTATTCATTAGTAAAACAAGTAACTCAATGCAACATACACATCGTAATGGAGAAAGTAAACAAGCTAACCTAACAGGAAAACAAGTACAAACACACATACTCAAACACACAATGTTCAAGACGGTTTTACAAATGTTTTTGTTACAAGATTTATTCATGACATGTTTGAATTAATGACAAGGGTTGAAATATGGTACCCCAAGAAATGATACATGCGGGGGAATATGGAGGATACGAATATGAAGGACACAAGGGTCCTTTAAAAAAGCAATCGTGCACCATGAAGCAGTACCCAAAAAATCATTGTGCTAAAAGTATAGACAAAGGAAGCAAACCAACTTTATGAATGGAGGTAGATCAAGATGATTTGCAAGTCACACACAAGAATAGGTGAGAAGCAAAGAAAAATGTTTTTGTAAGACAATTTTGATGTTTGAGTATGATGCAGTTGACACAGGTTTCGGCTGCGTGCATGCTTGTTACCAATTTTGATTTTTTTTTAATTTTACAATTTTTTTGGATTTTTTAAACAATTTTTGAATTTTTTGAATTTTTATAAATGTTTAGGATTTTGGATTTTTAAAGAAGAATCATGGTATAGAAGATCACCGAAGAAAGAAATATTCCCAGGAGAAGAAAGGGTTTTCAAGTAGTAAAAATATGCCCCAACGTAGCGAAAATGAGCAAAAAATGATTATTTAATAAAAATAATCATCACGACAAAGCGGAAGAAGAAAACAGGAGGATCACGACGGTCATGTCATGTCTTGCGACCATCATGATTATGAAAATCGCCATGGGGGGGTCAAAATGGATATAAATACCAAGCCACATGGGGGAAATCATCGCGACGAGTTATTTGATACCAAACCTTAAGAGTTTTATTATTGACTCTACAATGACGTGCAAGAGAAATGGCTTGAGTTCAGTCCGTAAGAGACATGTGAACATCATTTGAGAGTACATGTGGGTTCCTAGTGATGGACCCTAGGTATGTAAAGTAATTTTTTATGTTTTGAGCTTTTTTAATTACATTTATTGCTTAGATTAAATTGTGCAACAACACATGCGTGGCCCTTTGGGCACGCATGCATTGTTGGGATGCGAATGTATGAGGGGGAACATATATGCGCAGGTATGTATATGCGAAGCACATCTGTTGGCACATATACGTGGAAGTGTATATGCGAGCATGAATATGTCCAAATGGGCGTGCATACGTACCTAGGGAAATAACATAGGGCAGTGCACATGTGTTAAAATGGGGGCATTAGCATTGGGCGTGTATATGCCAAAGCAGACGTGATAACACTATAATGGGAGCACTAGCATGATTTGTACATTTTGGGAAACCTTAGAAGAATTTTAGGAACTTTATGGAAGAATCAAGTGATGATTAGAGGAAATTAGAAGATTTAATTTAGAAGAAATGATGTTAATAAGTAGCTTGCTTGAGATTATAGGTTGCTTTACCCAAATTGGAGATGCACAAGAAACATGTGCAACTGCAAGCCTTTGTGGTGACCTTAACCCGATGTGTGAGGATCCTTCTTGGGGTTACCATAGATATTACAGACTTATCCTATGTGGCTTAGATGCCGAGATTTCTCTAGATCACAATCTTCTCATGGCCTTGGCGGAGAGATGGCACAATAAGAGCCAAATTTTTAGATTCGTGATTGGTGAGATGAGCATTACTTTAGAGGATGTGTGGCATATACTACAAGTGCCGATCTAAGGCTGATTGATAGAGTATAATGATGATCCCTGGATGCATCCCTGTAGTGTATTGGGGATATGTTTGCTCTACGTGACATACCACAATGAGGGATGTCGATTCGTTTTTATAGGTGCTTTGTGGATCATCGTTTAGCTTGTGTACCCATCTACTTGATGGCTCTTATCAATGACATTCTTATGCTTGACAAGATGGGTGCACACTTTCCATTGGGTCTCATTGGATTGATACATGGTCTTATCAGTGGAGAGGTATATTGTTGGGGAAGTGCATTCTAGCACACCTTTACTGGGATTTGCACTTGATCACTTACCATGGTCAGAAGACCATGGGTCCAACTACTTTACTACAGATATGGGTGTGGGACCATATTGCTATTGGTCACCCCTTAGGATTTTTATGAGTTAGGGCTCTAGATGAGCCTTCTATGATGGGTTGGGTGCTAGTTGGTGATGATATCTGAGGTCACATTGGAGAGAGTTTATTATAGGCATGATTTCAATGATATTTAGTTACGTATGGTGACATGATGCCTATACAAATTATACCAGTGGCCCGAGGATGCTGTAGAATTGAGCATAGCCGAGGTGGAGCATTTTATAATTAGTAGTCGAGACTATATCACAGAGTGGTATAGGGTAGATCATGTCTAGAGACAATTTTTCATAGTGTAGGGTATCCCTGGTGATGAGATGTGGTTTGGTCACCAAGCTAGAGAGACATTTGACATTGGCCCACGTATTAGACCAGTATGAGCTTGGGCCAACTTCAAACAAATGGTGCCACAATATTGGGTTCCCTTACCACATGTGGTTGATCCAGGGGAGACAACATATTATCACACATGGTATATTGTAGTGCTTTTGCGGAGGTTGACTATCCCGTAGGGTACCATAGATGTAGGGATTACAATAGCTACGAGAGGGTTCACAAGGCGGGACTCTTAGAGCTCATGCACGAGCGTAGGAAGTGGGATAGGTGCGGGCACCTTAACGGGGTGTTCTCTGCAACAACCAAGACAACCTCCATAGTAGCCACAACAGATGCCACCATCATAGCCTTTACACATTCAAATTTTTGTGGTTCATCAAATTGTATTGTAGGTGGTGATACAACCACCACCATCACCACTACATGTAGCATGTCCGATCCATGATGGAGGAAATAGGTGGGATGGGTGGGATGGAGGGGATGATGGAGACAGAGGACATGGAGATGGAGGATATGGATGGGGGTCCCTGCTACACGATCACGTAGGTGGGGGATGGAGAGAGGCCTATAGATTACCTCCAATATCTCCACCTAGACAAGCTATAGAGAGCCCAAATGATCTAGCTACCTTGAGGCAATAATTACAGTAGGTGTTAACACACCATCTTTAGACTACCTGCTTGAGATGGACCGGTTGGATGTTGAGAGGACACGGTTTGAAGCCGAGAGATATCGGGGGATATTAGAGAGGGCCCGGTTGTAGGAGGAGTTGGCTAGTGTTAGAGTAGAGTGCATTGTGCTTTAGTAGGTCAAGGTAGCTGCAGGAGTCCCGTATCTAGTATTTGATTGTGCTTCATTAGTGGATAGACCGTACATTACATGATGTTATATCATGCGCCATCCCGATGGATCACGGGGCTCCAGACTATAGTCACTTATCGAAGCGCAGATCTAGATCTAGATCACGAGAGATCATATCGATCCACAAGATTGGTACAGGTCCCTCAATACAATAGGTGCCACCACCCGGACGGAGGTAGTTCAAGGGTAGGTGAGAGCTATAGATGAATCCATTATTAATGATGTACTTAAAGATGATGTATTTTTGATGTATGCATCGATATGAAGGCATATTTTTGATCCACGCCCATGATGACATACATTGTATTTGATGATTATATATTGAGACACATTGTATATGGACATTGACATTTTGACATATTTACATGCATATGATGATGGAATTTATCATGATTTATGATTGTATCACATGTGTTTGATTTATGAGATAATGTTAGATGATATCACATTACTTTTGATGAGATACTTATGCTTTGTCCATGTTTTTAGTTTTTGATATTGGTGAGGGATGACAAAAGGTGATCCCTATTACCCCATTGATGATAATATGTGATTAACTAAAATTGACTAAACTAATGTAGTAAAAGATAGTTAATCTAATCTAGGAGGACATATAATGCAGTAAGTAAATGCACTAAAACAATATGTAAATGAGATAAGTAAATAAACTAATGAAATTAAAAACCCTACATGCAAGAAGGAAAAGGAAAGAACTTAAGCGATAACAAATGATTGTTAGACTGTGTCGCAGTGATGCACAAAAAATTAGAAATCAGGAAAGACTATACGGGAGTGACGAAAAGAAAAGATCGGATGACGTGTCTCAGACCAGGGGCGCTGAAGAGGATTGGGGCACCCATGGGCACTCTAGTAAGAAATCTGGGTGCCATGGTCTGGGAAAATATCCATAAATGGTGTTCACGGTGGTCGAGAAAGTGATCTAAAACTCACATTTGCTGTCACATTATTTTTACGCACTACGCACCGAATGCTCCAAATATTCCAAGAGGAAGAAATAACCTACAAAAGACCAAAAGGAAGTATTAAACCCTTAAAAAAGAAAGATGTAGAATGAATGGGTCAGATGACCTTAGTTACCACAAAAATAGACTTACTAAATGAGCGTTGCACTATATTTTGGACCCAGATGTAGTTCTAGTGTGTGTGCGCATGCCGTGCGCTATGTGCTCTTGTGCTTTAGTCACACTTTGTGAAGTAGTGAGAAATAACTAAATGTAGAAAATGTGTGCATGAAATAGAATAGAATCCCTCCCCCTATGAAGTGTGATGCAGATTTCCTAGCTTGTGCCTTGATGATGGAGCTATGTGGATGCCAATGTAATAGATGGATATAACTCTAGATGGAGTGATAGTAGTGTATGATGTTAGGTCCCTCATTATGGTCTCATAACTTTATATTTATAGGGTTCTCTTGCTCTAATTTTGTAATTAACCCCGAAAAGGCCAACCACAAGAAAGATAAAGATGAAAAATGGCTAGAAGAGGCCCAAAAAGTGGTGGGAAAGTGCTAGAAGGACCAAGGCACCCCCAGGTGGGGCTAGGGTGCCCATGGGCACCCCAGTACTTAAATTTGGGTGCCCCAGCTGAGGCTAAAATAACATGGGATGTCTAGAAATGGATGGGCATATGGGTCCAATAAGTCACAAATTACAAAATAAAATAAACAACATGGCCAAAGGACGGGGGTTAATTTGTACTTTTGTTATACAAGAACCTTGTAAATAGTAGTATGAGACCGGGATAAGTAAAATGTATAAAGTGCATTATTTTGTGACTACATTTTGTCCCCACTTTATGTTGGTGAGCGAGAAGGCTCGGTAACATAAAGTAGATATAGATGCATACTTGATGTCCCTGAAGAGTGTAGTAGTAGCATGCCGAAGGACTAGATAAAAGCGTGGAATGATAAAAAGATGGAGTGTGGAAACTATAGATGAAAAATGTGCAAAGAAAAAGTAATGAGAGTGAACTTAGGGTAGAACATGTGTGTGTAGTTGTCACATTGTGTAGTGTACCTGCATGGTTAGTAAAGCATGTGTGCTTTACCACGAGAATGTTGTTATTATTGCGATTGTTGTTATTTTTGTTGTTGTTACCCCCATTAGATCGCTTGTTTCTCATATGGGAGGACCTACAGGAGAAAATGATCAAGCAGTCAAATATGTATCTATATAAATGTAAAAACACTACGTAAAAGACACGTGTATGTAAAATACGCTAATGTAAATGGAAAATGCAAATGCAAAGGTAAATGGAACATGTGCACTGATCCATGTTGAGAGAGAAAGTGTAAAACAATATCCTGTATTGTAAGTTTTTGGATGATCTCATGCCACACTTGGTTAGAGAAGTGTAGGGAGGAAATGCTATGTGTCCTCCAAGATCTAACCACTCCTTTGAAATATGTGCGAAGAGATCTCCGTATCTTCCTAGTTGTTTAGGTGATCCGACGCCACTTTGGCTGAAGTAGTGTAGAGAGGAACACCCACTGTAACCTCCAAGCCTGTGAATCGCTTCCCAAAATGCTAAGAACACCATGTCCTATAAATGCCACTGTGTATGGGATTCGTAGACTTAATTGAACCAAACCGAGTGTAGAATCTCTATGTTAATATTTAGAAAAACCCCAAATGATGCCCCCCTCTTTGGGTGTGCATGTGACATCACTGATAGGAGAATGTGGCTTTAAAGAGGACCAACCGCATGTACTTTGTAACTTTGCCATGCATGGGGAAGGGAATGCACTTGGTAGAAACCAAGGTGTGCAAAAACAAGGAGGGATAGCCAAAACAAGTGTTAGTATGAAAACACATGCATGTAAGAAGAAAAAGTGTAATCTATGTAGACAATGTGAAAACTACC
Organism: Taxus wallichiana var. yunnanensis; assembly: GCA_018340775.1. Classification (NCBI taxonomy): domain Eukaryota; kingdom Viridiplantae; phylum Streptophyta; class Pinopsida; order Cupressales; family Taxaceae; genus Taxus; species Taxus wallichiana. The sequence goes on along the minus strand of CM031243.1, from coordinate 176,576,836 downwards.
AATCATAGTAGTGTAAACACGCAAGAAAAAAACAAGCCGCAAAAAGTAGGTCGCAAAAATGGGACATCACTCACGATGTTGCAATATATGCAAGGCCATCATGGCCATAAACAACAAACAAGTGTGCACATGAAACATAGGACAAGGCCCTGAAACAATATCAAACAAGAGTGAATAATTTAACAAACATGTATGGAAACCAATATCCGTGCATAACAAATGTTACACATGAAGCACTTGTTAGCATCTTAGAAAGATAACTAGTATGTCCAAATCATGTAGAAGAAAGTAATGTAAAGTGCTAAGTACAAAATGAAACAATAACACCTAGAAGATAGAAATGTGGATGCCCCCAATGACCAAAGTGTAGGAAGGGTAGAAGGCAAGCATCCGTGTTGTTTGTAAGAGACCTATCTCTATGATCAAAAATAGAAGAAGGAATGAACGCACATGTGTGTATGATATAGATAAATGACATACAAGTAATCAAACTAGCATGTGTAATAAAGTGACCATGAACAAGAAAAAGTAAACAAGAGTATAAACAACCATAATATGCAATATGATGTGGATGGATGGAATGGAATGCAATATGGAGTGATAGGAGCCATGTGCCCCCGAGTGGATGGAAATGTATGCAAGTGAGGCTCATTTTTTTCCCCTCAGTAGTTAAGAATGAACCGTAAATGAGAGTGTGTCATCGGGAAATGGTCAAGTAGTGTGTGTTGTGTCTAGCGTGTTGTGAGGAATGTGTATGTGTAGTGACGAAATGTGACCTAACGACAATGTTTGTGTGAAACCTATAGCCGAAGCATATATTACAATGAAATGAAATGTGGAGTGATGATTTATCCCTAAGTATATATCACTATAAGATGTAAGGAGGGTGTGGTGATGTAACTTGAGGTGTATACCACTACAAGATGATAGAAAAGGTGATGATTTAGCCTAAAGCGTATGTGACTATAAGATGAATATTAGGGAGTGGTGATGTAACCTAAGGTGTATACCACTACAATATGATATAATAGGTGATGATTTATCCTAAAGCGTATGTCACTAAGCTAGTAATGTCACATGATGAAAGGTAGAATAGTAAATGTGTGGTGAGTGTAGGGTCCATTTGATTTATAAACCCTCGTCAAGTCGAGTATGGACCGAAGAACTAAAGTGCATCATTGGGTAGTGAGTGTAATGCATAGAAGACATTGTAGTATATGTAATGACAACAATCGACCATGTGATGAGTGGAATGTGTAAGGACGCGATGTGTAGAATGCAATGCAACAAGTGTAGAATGTGTAAAATGGCATGTATGTAGTATGTAAGATTGTGTAATGCTACACTCACATATGATAAAGACTATAATAGTATGTAGAGTATGTGTGAAAAGTAACGGTGTAATATTTATGGTATATATACAAATAGATAATGTGATATGTAGGATACGTAAGTTAGGATGTAAGGCGCGTAGATAAAGGTGTAAATACAATGTATAAGTGTTAAAATGTTGTAGACTAAATGTAGAATGTAGGGTAAATGAGCGTGTACATGTATGATGAAGTACCACATGTGTAATGCCTACAATGTAGTGTGTGGGGTTGATGTAGTGATAATCCCTCAACGATCAAGTGTGAACTGAAGCACAAAAGTGTGTCATCGGGTAATGACGCTAAAGTGTGTAATGAGTATGCATATGCTATGAGATTGATGTATGAGAATGCAAAAGTGTGATATGCATAGATGCTAAGATTAGGGGGATGCTATTCCCCCAAGTGTGTGTAAGATGATCATGTAAAGTCATTGAGAAGGTTGTTGCCTACCAAAGACAAATATTGAGTTTAGTAGTTAATAGTATGTGGCATAGAAGTAGTGGGAGCATATGAACTGAAATGCATATCAAGTATAACAGGTGTGGAGTGTTGTGAAGTATTAACATGATGTGGTGAAGTTTGTAATGTGTCTCGAATACTAGGAGAAGGGTTAGTTCTTTGGGATGAAATTGATTGTTTGAAGCTTAGACTTGAGAGGAGGCAAAGTGGCACTAACCTTTAAGGGAGATTGTTTAGGCGGACTTGGTAATGTAGTAGACGACTTAGTAGGTGGAGTTGGTGAACTAATTATGGTAGGTGGTTGACTTGGTGATACCATAGGTGATTGCTTAGGTGGATTGCGACTAATTGAAGAAGGAGCGGCTTTAGGAGCCCATGCAGATGTAACCTTTGTAATAGGATATTATGCATTAAATGAAATAAGACCTTGATGCTTAAGACTTTGGATTATTCAATGAAAAGTATGACAATAATTTTCATTATGACCATTGATTTGATGATAGTTCCGGTATGGATGACACGATATTTTGCTAACCGATAAGGAGAAAAGTAATGAGTAGGTGGTAGGGTGATTAATTGATGACTAAGGAGTTGAATAAGAATGTCATGTGGCATAGTATTATGCTCAAATATGAGAGGCTCAAGAAATGGCATGTCTTGAGGTTCAACTAGATGACATGTAGTGGTCATAGATTGCATATGAGATGTAGAAGGAACACAAACATGTGATTGAGAAGCATCCTTAAGTTGTTGAATTTCAGATTTAAGAGATGTGATTGTGGATTCCATGACTGCAAATTTATCTTGAAATAATGCATGTAAGGCCTGAATCGAGTCTAATAGGGTTTGAGTAGATGGATAATCACTAGGGTCGAGTCATCGGATAAATGATCAAAAATAAAACTGATTTGGTGTGGCAGCGTATTGTCATCCAGATACATGCAGTCTAGCTATTTTTCTGAGAATAGCCCGACAATGAGGATGTATCTTAAGCAATATAGATAAAGAGACTTGGGAAAATTTGGGAGCCATGATAGAAAAGATAAGAAAATCCCTAGAATGAAGGTGGATTTGAAGGTCGGGTTCACTAAAATGATTAACTAAAATTGAATAAACTAATGTAGTAAAAGATAGTTAATCTAATCTAGGAGGACATATAATGCAATAAGTAAATGTACTAAAACAATATGTAAATGAAATAAGTAAATAAACTAATGAAATTAAAAACCCTAATGTGCAATAAGGGAAAGGAAAAACTCAATTAATAACAAATGACTTTCGGACTATGTTGCGGTGATGCCTGAGAAAAAAAAAAGTAGTAACGACTTTATACATGAGTCTTGAAAAGGAGATATCTAGATGACGTGTCCTGGATTGGGACACTTGAAAGAGGACTGGGGCCCCCATGGGTGCTTTGGTAAGGAATCTAGGTGCCTTGGTCTGGGAAATTTTTTGGACACGGTGCTCACGGAGGTCGAGAAGGTGATATGAAACTCGATTGTTTATCACATTAATTTTTTTGCACTACGCCGAATGCTCTAAATATTCCAAGAGGAAGAGATAACCTACAAAAGATGAAAATGAAGTATCAAAACCCTAAAAAAGAAAGATGTAGAATGAATGGGTTGAACTGACCATAGTTGCCACAACAATGGGCTTACTAATTGATAACTGCACTACATTTTGACACTGGATGTTGTGTGTGTGTGTGTGTGTGTGTGTGTGTGTGTGTGTGTGTGTGTGTGTGTGTGTGTGTGTGTGTGTGTGTGTGTGCATATCATGCCCTAGGTGCTCTTGTGCCAGTCACACTTTGTGAAGTAGTGAGAAATAACTAAATGTAGACAATGTAATAGAATGTGTGCATGAAATAGAATAAAATCCCTCCCCTATGAAGTTTGATGTAAATTTCCTAGCTTGTGCCTTGATGTTGGAGCTATGTGGATGCCAATGCAACATATGGATGTAACTCTAGATGGAGTGATAGTAGTGTATGGTGCTAGGTCCCTCATTATAGTCTCATAACTTTATATTTATAGGGTTCTCTTGCTCTAATTTTGTAATTAACCCGAAAAGGCCAACCACAAGAAAGATAAAGATGAAAAATGGCTAGAAGAGGCCCAAAAAGTGGTAGGAAAGTGCTAGAAGGATCAAGGCGCCTAGGTGGGACCAGGGCACCCACGAGCACCCTAGTACTAAATCTAGGTGCCCCAACCGAGGCTAAAACAATGTGGGATGTTTGGAAATGGCTGGGCATATGGGTGTAATATGTCGCAAATTACGAAATAAAATAAACAAAATTGCCAAATGACGGGGTTAATTAGTACTTTATTCACTCAAGAATCTTCTAAATAGTAGTATGAGACCGAGATAAGTAAAATGTCTAAAGTGCATGATTTTGTGACTACAATATATGATATTAGCTTAGCATGCATGTTTGATGTTTATTTTCATGATGATGTAGCTTAGCGGTTTATTTATGATATATGATATATGTGATGTTAGATGTGATGGTATAGATGATGATGTGATAGCAAAACATTTACAAAAGTAATGCAGACAAACACACAAAAAGTTAACAAATGTACACACTAAACAATGAACAACACAATTATATGTAAAATATATACAAGCATGCAAAACATACTTGAATATAAACAAGTAAGAATGAATCTAATCAAGGAAAGAAAAGATCAATCTAATAAGCATGTTAAGCGACACACTATACAAAATGTACAAACAAGTAAACAAAACTATACAAGAATGTAAAAACAAGCAAGCAAAACCAAGAAACAAATAAATAAACAAGTAAGGAAAGTGCTACTATGTTTTTGTGAGACAGTTTCGTGACATTTTGCGTTATTTTAGGAGTTTTGTGAAATAATTTTCTATTATTTTTGCATTTTCGATGAAACAATTTTATAATGTTTTTGGATTTTTCAACGTATATGAATTTTTTTGTGATTTTCTAAAAGTTTTAGGAAGTTATGTATAGGAAAAATAAGAAATGTGGATGCCCCCAATGTTACATGGGAATATAAAAGGGCATATGTCACACGTATGTGTAGGACAATGAAGATGTCCCCAATGTTAGATGGGAATATACAAAGGAAACCTCTTCACAGATATACAAGAGGAGCATCAACCGGATCAAGGCTACAAAGGATAGGCTTAAATGAAACTCAAACACAAGTGAAGACTAGCTTAGGATAAAGCAAATGTTCCTTATATATGTGAGAATGCTTGTGAACAATGAATCCTCCCAAGGCACTGGAAACCGTTTTAACCAAAGGACTGTCAAGTTGCCACAATTGCGTGGTTTTCATATTGGGACGACTGTTTTCTCTTTAATTTTTCTTGATTTTTTTGATTTTTTAGTATTTTGATCTTTTTTTACTTTTTTGTTTCTTTTTTGATTTTTGACACTTGCCCATGCTTAAGCATATAACCGCTTGAGATGCATGGCATTCATAGGTTTGTGTAACTCATTTCCATTAGGATAGGCAAGTTTATATGCTCCTGACCCATATTTTGCCACTATCACATAAGGTCTTAATAATTAGGTTCGAACTTACCCTTCTTTTCTCATTCTTTCATAGTGTTGAATTGGTTTTCCTTTAGTACAATATCCCCTACCTCAATTTGACGAGGTATGATACCCTTGTTATAGCCACGGGACACTCAATTCGATACAATTTTAAGTGATTGAGTGTGTGGAGGCATCTTTCATCTAGCAGTTCTAGCTCTTCCAGTCTAGCAATGTGGTAGCATTCGTCTTTATCCAGTTAGTCTCTAAGAAATATTCTTAGGGAGGGAAGATCAATTTCCAGGGGGATGATGGCCTCAATTTCAAAGACTAGGGAGTAGGGTTTTGCACTAGTAGGAGTGCGAATGGAAGTTATATAAGCCCATAGGGTGGGATGTATATGCAAATGCCGTTTCAACTAGTCTTACTTACCAAATTCTCCATAATCCAAACAAGGGTTTTGTTAGAGGCCTATGCTTGTCCTTTACATTGAGGGTAATAGGGAGTAGAACACTTTAGTTGAATGCGGAAGCATTGGAATAATGCCTTCACGGTCTTGTTCTTAAAGGATTTACTATTGTCGGCCTCTGATGGTGGAATGGATGCGATAATGTGAGATAAGATGATTCGTGATGAACTTGGAGATTTGGGCACTAGTGACATATGTGAGGGGAAAAAATTCCACCCATTTGGTGAAATATTCTATGACAGTTATGATATGGGTATGGCCATCTGAGGAGGTAGGAGTGATCTTCCCTATGAGATCTAGTCCCCACTTAGAGAATGACCATGGTGTTGTGATCGGTTGCAAATATTATGTCGATGCATGAATAAGATTCCCAAACTTCTGGCACAATGCACACTTCTTGACATATTTGCATCAATCGGTTTCCATGGTAATCCAATAGTAGCCTACTCTCATTAATTTCTTCACTAAGACCATTCCACTAGTATGGGATTGACAAATACCATCATGTACTTCCTTAATCGCTTGGGTGACTCTATAACATATAGATAATGTAATAGATTCCCATCATAGCCATGATGATAGAGGGTGCCTCCGAGGTGGGTATAGCGGGATATCCTTTAGATAAGGTTTCAATTTTGAGTTGGTTATATTTGGGGGAAACATATCGTCTTATAAGTAGTTAAAGATAGGATGATACCAAAGAGATAAAGGACCAACAACTTCACAGGACATGCATGATTCTGAGATGTCATATGTAGGTTGTCGTAAGTTTTTAACAAAGAATGACATGTTATTATTTTCTAGTGGAATTCACAAAGAAGGAACCTATTATAGCCATAACATCCACAAATTGATTTTGCACTCTTGGGATCTGCTCAAAAGTGATATGCACAAAATACTCTTTGAGAATCTCTACTAAATTTTTATATGGGATGAGCTTCTCATCCTTGAGCTTAGATTCATCATTGACTTATTTGATTATCAACTTCAAGTCTCTAATGACCTTAAGTTTTTGGATGTTCCATTTGATAGTGAGCTTCATCCCATTGATGAGTGCTTCATATTTCGCTATGTTGTTCGTACATGGAAATTCGAGGTAGAAATCCCGAGGTATAAAGTTCCTGAAGGAGTAACGAGCACTACTCCTTCTCCGAACCATGGAAAATGAATGATCCATCAAAGTGTAATTTCCACGTGATGCATTGTTCGATATACATTAATGATGCATATAGTATATCCAAATACAATGGCTCGAGTTCAGGTAAAGGTGCTTTAGCTAGTTAGTACTGCAAGTACTTGCCCCTTAATTAAATTCTGATGCACATATTCAATATCAAACTCATTGAGTAGGATGATCTAATTAGCCATCTTGCCGAGTAAGTGTTGGCTTTGACCATCGGTATTTTAGAGGGTCAACTCTAGATATAAGCTTGGTTTTATTGTTCAATAGATAATGGTGAAGCTTTTGAAAGGTAAAGATGATAACCAAACAAACATGTTCAATTTGGGGTGGTTGCGCTCATAAGCGATATGAGTGCGGCCGAGATAATACACCACATTCTTTTTCGACTAAGGTCCTATTAATCAAGCAAGGAGACAATAGAAAATTGGGTTGCAGATATGTATAGCAATAGTGGTTCTCCTGGGGTTAGCGACATGAGGATTGGAGGATTGGCCAAATCACGCTTGAGTAACATAAAGGCTTATTCTTTGTTCGAGTCTCTAAAAGAACTTAACATCCTTTTTCAGCAGATGGGTAAATGGATGGCATTTGTCTGCGAGCTGTGATATAAAGCGATGAATGGATTGGATTTTTCCCTACAATTTGTCTGTTGTTTGAGGTTTTTAGGAGGAGGAATTTCAGTAATTGTAGTCACTTTAGTAGGATCAACCTCAATCCCTCTTCTAGATACAATGAAACCCAATAGTTTACCTGATAACACTCCAAAGACACATTTCCTTGGATTCAACCTGACTTTATACTCTTTGAGACATTCAAAGATGCACCTCAAGACCTCAGGGTGTTCTTCTCATGTTCTTGATTTACCCAAGATATCATCAACATAATCCTCCATGATGTCATTAATAATGTTGTGGAAGGTCACTGTCATAGCCTGTTGATATGTTGCACCAACATTTTTAAGGCCGAAGGGCATGACCTGATAGCAGAAAGTCCCCCAAGGGGTTGTGAAGGTAGTCTTATGCTGGTCCTCTTCGTGATCTTAATCTAATTATAGCCAGAAAATCCATCCATGAGAGATAGAATTTCATAGCTAGCAGTTGAATCGATAATCATTTTGATGTAGGGAAGAGGGAAGTTGTGTTTTGGAAATGTCTTGTTGATGTCTCTGAAATCGGTACAGATTCTGATACCTATGGGTTCCTTCTTTACTTTGTAACTATATTGGATATCCATTCTAAATAATCGATTGGTCTGATAAATCTAACTTCCAAGAGCTTTTCAAGCTCTTCTTTGACTAGAAGGGCTACCCGTGGATGCATTTTTTTGAGATTTTGTTTGACAAGTTTTGTATCTTTGTGCACAACAAGGCTATGCACCACCCGATGTGGTCTAGACTTGATATGTCTACGTAGGATTAAGCAAATATATCTATGAATTCTTTGAGAAGCACTACAAAAGTATTCTATTCTTGTCTTTGAAAGTGAAGCTCTAGCTTAACTATTTAAGGTTACTCTTCTATGCCAATGTTGACATCAATAATTAGTGAAGTGAAGTGGATTTTAGGTGTTTACAATATCTTTGAAGGTCTTCTCCATGCGGTGATTAAGATTATTGATCTTACATTTTCTTAACTAAGACTTCCATGGTTTTCCCTCGATGACTTCCTCTGGAAATTGTATCTCGCAAACCACTCTTCCGATGCTTCCTCTATGACGAGTTCCTTGTTCTTGGTCATGAATTTCCTTGGTTCTATTTAATTGTGCTCAAGGCCCGATAATAACGTGCCATAATATCATGTAACTTACCACTATCTCTTCTTGTAACTCTTTGCATTTATGTTGTCTTTGGTTCTTCAAAATTTGCATGCCCTAGCGGTGAAGTCTTCAAAACCTAACTTTGTGATGCTGAACCCTCAAGCCTCGATTCATCCCTTCCCATGCCTTTACTCACTCTAAAACTTCCTCAAAGGAGCTCCAATACGAGGGGATGCTAAACCCTCTTGAGCTCAATCGATTTGCTTATGTGCTTGTACTATGCACTCGTTCACACTTTAATTCCATCTCTAAAGGTTCAAACAATCAAACATACAAGGTAAAAAAATCCGCTTGTATCCTTTTTATATATTTTTCAAAATTTCCCACATTAATTTCCCTCACCTACCACCATACCCATCTTTAATTATGCTTTTTTATTTTTTCAAGCTTTGTGCTTCTTTCTTTCACGGCCCAGTCGTATCCTTCCAGTGTACCTACTTCTTCTCGGCCACATACCTCCTTACGCTTGCCTCCATGCACCGAAGTACATACTCCTCAACGCCTCATTCCAAGTAGTCCATTATGTCACTACCTACCTCGCATTACACTACATGATCCTTTTCTCACGTGTGGTCTCCTTATGAGAAAATTCCTTATTATCACCATCCTTCTCATTTCTTATGGCACCATTTTAATTTCTCCATTCTCATACCTTGTAACCAGAACACCATACGAATGCACACATATCTCTTATCTTCTTTAAATCACTTGCAAGTACCAACAAGGTATCCTTTCCACATGATTTCACCTGGTTCACCCTGGACTAAAAGTATGCCCGATCCTTTGTGCATGAACTCAGTAGATAGTAACCAGCTTCTTGCACGCAATCATGCTTATTACAACAAAACAAAGAACTAAATTGACAAAGCATGAAAATGATTAAAAGTAAAGATATGAAAGGGAAATCTAATCTAATGACAAAAATATCTTGTTACAAACACCAAGAAGCCTTATTTATAGTAGGGCTTTAGCCTACTCCCATTGAAGTGGCTGGGCAACATGGTGCCATCTAGTGCCTACAACTGACATGTACTTGATTTAAGTATCTTGGTTACTAAAAAAGGTCCCAAAAGATGCACCTTCCATTTTCAGGGGTGGCACATGAACTTGGATTCATAGAGACATACCATCTTCCTAACTTCAAATGTCTTTCTCTTGATGTTCATATCATGTCATGCTTCTGTTGGGCCTTCTCAATTTTCGGCTCCAACGTGTAATGGGTGCCTCTTATCTAATTACATTATTTTGTCAATGTGCTCTTCAACAACTTGTTCACCATAAATTCCTCCTGTGCACACAATACGTAGGGATGGTAACATGAATTCAACCGACATTACTGCTTCCATGCCAAACACCAACTAGAAAGGTGTGGCTTTGTTCAACCTTTTATAAGTGGTCCTATATGCCCAAAGTACAACTGATACTTTATCATCCCAATCTTTTCTTCCAACATCACATATTTTTGTTAATGTTTGTCCTAAGATCTTGTTAAAATCTTTTGCAGTACCATTAGCTTGAGGGTGATAAGGATTAGTTTTATGGTGTGCTACCATAAACTCTGCCAATAGAATTTTGATTGTCTCATTCAAGAAATGAGTTCCTTTATAACTTGTCAAGATGAAAGGACAACCATACATGTTAATAATATTCTCCCATAAGAATCTTACTATTGTAGCTGCAGTAAAATCCTTTGTAGGTGCTAATTTTTCCCACCTCGTAAGATAGTATGAAAAATTTATAATGTAGCGCACGCTAGTCCTACACATGTGTGGTGAAATATGACCTATAAAGTCAATAGCCCATTTTTCAAAAGTCTCTATGCTTGCAATAGGCCACGAAAACATCTCATCTCTGCTCCCAGGCTTCCTTAGGGAGTGACAATGATCACATGCCTTGAAATTTTCCTTAGTATCCTTGTACAAAGTTTCCTAGTAAAGTCCAACCATCATAATCTTGTGCGTAGTAGTATCACCAGTGTAATGAACTTCTACTATCCCAACATGAGATTCTTCCATAATAGCTTCATCTTTGATGCTCTGGAACACAATGACACAAAACTTCATCTTGGCCTAACTTGTAAAAATCTCCACCAATCAACTGATAAGGTGTCAAGTGTATATCAAGCTATTTTTTCTTTGATGTCTTCATTCCTTCAGGTACATGTCCAATGCACAAAAGCACTACAATATACTCTAAGTCCGAGGGTATGCGGTTTAACCTAAAAATCTATGCATTTGGTATTGTGTCCACAATGCTATGCACGTCCTCACAAGAATTGATCCTTGATAAATGATCAGGCCCTGAATTACTATCTCATGATTTCACAACAAATGTGAAATTAGACTCCTTAAATAGAAGTATCCACCTAAAAATGTTCCCTTACAAAATAGGCTTGGTCACCAAATATTTGAGCACCATATAATTTGTATAAAAATAAATGGTGTAGCCTCATGCTCAGTGGTTGTATAATTCTACTCCATGGGTGTCAACTTCCTACTTACAAGGCAAATGAGATGATCCACAATTCCTTCTCGTGGTTGTGCCAACCTTTGTGCTAATTTTCATGATTGAGGAATCAACATGAACATGCGAGGGTTTGTCCCATGAAGGAAAATACAAAACAGGTGTAGTATTCAACCTTTCCTTTAGTGTTTCAAATGTTAGTTGTTGCACGCCACCCTAATAGAATTTCCTTTTCACCTTCAACAATTCTTCTAAAGGCATGGCAATCTTTGCATATCTTTTAATGAACTTCCTATAGTAACCAATATGTCCCAGAAATCCATGCACTTCACTCTAATTTTTAGGTTCTTCTCAACCCAAGATTACATCTATCTTGGCTAGGTCTACCAATAATCATTCCTTGCAAATTATATGCCCAAGTAAAGTGCCAAATGGTGTTGCAAAGATGCACTTCTTAATGTTGAGAGAGATTCTCAATTTCTTGCACCTCTCAAATATGAGCCTTAGATTATCATAATGATCCTTGACCAAGCCATATCTTTGTCCAATCATCTAGATAAAGCGTGAGAATTTATGAATTAAATCTTGAAAGGCCTACAAAATAATGCGCGAGAATCTTTTGTTGGTGCATTCTTCAACCCAAAGGTCATAACTGTATATGAAAAACTTCCCCATTCAGTGGTGAAAGTTTTCTTCTCCTAATCTTATTTTGCGATGCGCTTTGGTGATAACCTAAAAACACATGTCTGTAAAAAATATATCTTGCACCTAGTAACTCCCTTAAGAATTTATTCTATGAATGGGGTGGGAAAAGATATATAACACATGAAGCAATAAGTTATTTATATTCCACAAAAATCCTTATCTTCCCATCCTTCTTAATGCTTATAACCATGGGGCTAACACATTCAAATTCTTTAATAGGCTCAATTATACTAGACTTGAGCATCTTGTGAATTTCCTCTTTTAACTTCATGCAAAGATTATGATTCATCCGATAAGGCCTCTTCTTAATCGGCGCAAGCCTTCCTTTCACTTGATTTTCATCTTGCCTAAAGAAGGATGCACATCTTTCAATTCATGGTAATATCACAGGAACAAGTCCTGGAAGTCACGCAGAGTTCAATAATCTTAGCCACTTCTTTCTCTAACCAGTAATCACTAATAATGGCCTCCTTAGGTTCTACCTTTGTACCAATGTTAACCTTATTTGTCTTCATAGGAGCATGATACACATGTGCCTTCTCATATGTAGTGTCCATTACCTCATGCGTACCTTTAGTGTGGTTAACATCCAAGTTATCAACCTCATCATCATCTATCATATATACCAGTTTACCCTTTTCTTTTTCCTTCTAGGTGTAAACCATTTCTTCTTCATTTGTTTCCTCAAGATCAAGGTGCGCTTTAAGATCAGGTTCACTGAATAACTTCAATATAAGTACTTGAGTCTTCACGCTATCTCCCAAAGTAAGAAACTTCATAATCTATAATGCTTCATGGACTAGAGGCTTAGTAGAAAAGTAATCAAAAGTTTGGATCATACTTGAGGTCATCTCTTACCAATTTTTTGTTTCCCTTTTCAACTTAGCATGGACATACCATGCATGCGTACAACCACGTGAGGTGGAGTAGAAATTATGCACCTAAAGTGATGTTGGAAATACCTCCTTTCCCTACGCCCATGTTCTCTCAAAATCATGAACATGATGAGAGGAGGAGACTTCCCATGAAATTCACAAGTTTGCATAGGTACATTGCTCCAAGTGAACCTAGTAGACAAGGTGATTCTTACTTCTCTCCATTCTAAAAGGCTATCTCTATGTGTTTCCCACTAATGTGCTTCTGTCTCACATAGATTATACGATAAAATGTTTCTTCTATCCCCTTAATTCCACCACCGAGTCTCCACGACATGTAGGAATGCATCGGGTTCCCCCCCAAGTGTACCTTGGCACCTAAGTAAATCCTAACCGCCTCACCATACGCAGTATAATTGTTTTGGTGAATCTTCCTTTGACCTCATACTGACCACCATTTCATATGTTCCATGATCCCAATTATCACAAGCGACACTAGTAGTGTCACTCACAGAATGCACATCTTCCCAATGAAGCACGCCTTTCCTAGATGGTTGTAAATTCTTTGGATTACACACTAAGTTTACATATATTCTGTTGAGCTCTTCCTTGCTCAACGGTTAAACATAGGGATCGATCTTATTTTCAAACAAAGGTATAATCATGCGCTCCTCATTGTTCTTAGCACTGATGTACCTTTTATTAAAGCGTAAATATACATTGTTCACGTAGCACCAGGGCTATCCAAGTAATGCTATAAAGTTTTCTACTTCAGCAAGTTGCAACACCTCAAAGTCTCCAGTAAACTTGGCCCCTTGAATAGTAATAGATGCATCCTTCATTACCCTAATAGGCATATCCCTAGTTTTATTCACCATATACAACACATTCGAAGTTGGATGCAATTGTGGTCTACCTATATGATTCTAAACATCCAAAGTTAGCACATAGAATTCCACACTTGGTATCAATAATAATGTTGTGCAATAACCACCCATCAATTACTGCATCAAGTGTAATCTCTTTATAAAATTCATGATTCTGAGGTGGTAGATTTGCATGAAGTATCTTCCTTTCACACTCAATTCCAATGTGCGGTACCTTTTCTCGTAGCCATTCCCATAGTAGAGGAATGATGTTATCCTTGCGTAATATCCAACATACTTTCTTCAAGTCATCCACATCCTTCTACGGGAGTTCAACCGTCCTTGCATGATCACTCTCATGTGCCTTTCCTTTCAAGCACTTTGTATCTCTCTCCAGATCTCCTTGAGGACGTCCATGGTATCCTAGTAGACTTGCTTTTGGTGTGTAGCATCTAGATACTTAGCATGTACTTGATTTCTCCCTTATAGTGAGTGGTTTTGCCTTCGAGAGGATCACATGCGCACACAACCTCAACATGTGTAGTAACCATTCTGTCTTTAATTCGTGGTCAAGTATCTTCTTAGGAATCCATTGATCAATAACAACACGTTGTACCTTTATCATTCCCACTCCCTTTTCCTTCTTCTAAGTCTTGTACATGTGTTCATACAACTCCGGACAATATTATAACTAGTGTTGCTTCCCACACCATGAGAAAATTGTATTATGAGGGCACTTGTGCTGATAATGATCGAGGGATCCACAAGTATAACAAGTTCCTTGCATGAATCTTTCTCTTCCACCACCATGACCTCGACCTTTATATGCTCCTCAGAAGCTTCAATTCCTTTTATCTCCATGGTTGTGTCCTTCATGAGTATGGATTTCTTATTCCTTTGATCCATAAACCCGCGATGTCGGTTAGAATGTTGGTTGATGTGGAGGTTTATTGGGGATCTGGGCCTTATCCACTAGATCTAGAACTAGAACCTCCACCAAGTATTTCCTCCTCCTGGATCCACTTGATCTGCCTAATCCTCCTGAACCTCCCACAACTTGTATGATATGTTACGACACCGGTTGACATACTCCCTGTGTCCTAATTTTGGTAATGTCTTTGGACACCAATGGTGCATGGTCACTGGCTTGCTACCATACTATTTCCAATGGTGCATGGACAAAATTTTTGTCTTGATGACACATATGGGAACAATCCTATCATAACAATTCCAAATAATGACGGTGTTGTGTCAACATGGGTGCATTATTAACCTTATCTCTCAAATTCAACATAAAATGACATTTACTTTCCTCTACTTCATTTCCTGCACTAGCCCCTTATTAATGAATATTTATGGATTTAGAACACTAAGCAAAAGGGCTAGGTGGTTAGGTGGGATCGAGATGCACACATGTGGTTCTCATGCTCTCCTATGATGTAATATCATCGATGTTGAAGGGGATTATTTGCTTTGCTTACCAATGTCGGGAGAACCGGATGTTGCGCAGTCCTCATTTTCCACGAGAGCATCAAATCCTTCATGAGCCATCTCTCTTCAACTCCAAGAAATACTCAACATCCCTCTATTTCAATGTTTCCCTCTCTCATGCTTCATTAAACTTGAGCCATATTTCCTCTCTCTACATTGTTATAGCGAGGTCTTCCATCCTTCTCCACACCTTCTCCTACCCCAATGCACGGCTAGGGTTTAGCTAGCCATGGGTAAGTGCTCTAAATATAGTTCTATTATTAAAATCTTGATTGATAATGGTTTAACGCAAAAATAAGATCCTGCGGGATCGTACAAAACCCAAACTCAGCTTCCTCTAGACACAAATAAGTAGAAATAACATACTCCAATGTATAACTATGTAATAATCCAGCCCGCCAATGGTCTACAACTCCATTCCACTACACATCAGCATCAATAAGAGTTTGGTAATACTTTTACGTCCAAATTCTTGGCCTATATATCCAACACTTTCCCATGCATACGCTGTCACCACTCATATAATTCTTCTAGAAAGAAGTTGAAGAACATCTCATGGAGCGCATCATAAAGGTTCTTTTCCACCCTTTGAAGTGTATTGAAGTCGGGTCCAGTGCTATATATCTATGTAAATTGATCGACTATTCTTTACCCAATTTCAATGCTCTCAAAAGTCAACCGATACTCCATCTCCGCAAACAACATCCTGGAAAACAACTTGAAAATAGGTCCCAACAATGGAACCAAAATGTAGCCTTATTATTTCCACTCAATTTTTAGGCACGCTAGCACCTCATTGAGATAGATCTAAATACTCACCTCAAACACACGAAGCTACCAGGTCCCTCTTTTATGTGTGCTTATCAAGATGTTAGTATGAAGATACATGATAATATATGATTAGTTACTCATTTAATTGCATCAACTATTGCATACATTCAATTTAGTAACACACATAACAAGGGAACATACATATCATATAATAATTAATATCATATGCACCATTAAATCACCACGGTCGGATTTATCAATTGCTAGAGTCCAACCAAAATGATCCATTAATCATCAAAACATTCCACACAAGAAGCTGAATACATCATAAAAGTACCCGAGGAGTCATGCGCTCCCATACATTAGAGCAACATAACTCTAATATATTACACCCTTATACATTGGAATACTACAAGTATTTATATGGGTGGGGGCTTTCCTTTCACCGCTCATGCACCTTATAAATAATAGGCATGCTCAAAATAGACATATACATGTGTTTATACATCATCTAATAATAGAATTTCACCCTATAAATCAAACTTATATTAATCCCTATTATTAACCTCCATGCGTGAGTTGAAGCGCATATTCCCTTTTCTTGGCCACCAAGTCTCCATGCTTTTATCTTTGCTCGAGCAACACTCATGCCTTTCTATTTTTAGCCGGTGACTAAAAATTGACTAAGTCTTGAGTGCTTTCTTCCTGGGCATGAAACCCTTGCACATAACTTTATTAATTCTTGTGCCTTCCCACGCACCCCCTTTTGCGTGCCACACTTCCCCACATGCCCTTGAAACTTAGTCATTTTTCCGAGTCCAACATGTGTAAAGCATTTGGAGGCATAAAAAAACATGATGAAGTGTTTGGAGGTCTTGGAGATCTTGGTGATGGGGTTTTAAGCCTTTTTGGCTTGTCTTGTGTCTTAGTGCATGATCGACCTACATGGGTCATTATTATAAGTTTTTATAAGTGTGGTGTTATGTTTTTTTATGTTGGTATGGTTGAGATCTTGGGTGAAGGCCAACCTATGTTATGTTTTTGAGTTGAGACTCATATAAAAGTGCATGTTTGGTTCATTTTTGAACTAGTTGAAAGAGAGGGAAAATGTGAGCTAGGTGAGAGAGTGAAAGAGTGTTAAGGGAATCAAGACAAAGATGAGAGAGTGTGTGAAATTTTGAATAATGTTGAAGAGATTTTGTGCAAGGGTTTAAGTTCAAATTAGTTCATGAAATTCCAAGTTTGATTGAGTTAGAGAAGGTGTGTTTAGATAGAGCTTGAAAGTGTTTGAGATGAATCTTGTGATCACTATTAGTTATGTGTTTTGGAAGCATATATTCGGTGGTCTTTCGATCAAAATCTTGTGTGATGAGTCATATTCATGCAAGTCTCTTGTTGTGAGTAATATCAATAAGGGTTTAGGGATTTGTGTAATATTCACTTGAGTCCTTTGTTGTGAGTAATATCAGAGAAGATTTTTAGTGGGTTTTATTTCCTCGAGGGTTTCAAATTTATATCTTGTGTTCATGTGTACTCTCTCTTGGTTGTGATTATGTGGTTGATTGTTTCATGTTGTTTATGATCACATTAAAACATGGTTGATTGTTAATGGCTATCATAAGTTAAAGGAATTTAAGATAAGGTTTTGAAGGAATGATTTATTCCCCTATCATTCAATTTTACTTTCAAAAATTTGTATAAGAATATGTACTTTTAGAAGAGTTTAAACACTTGAAAGGAGATCATTTGAAGCACAAAAATGACGATTCGACAGAGTGGTTCTTATTCCAACAAGGCACCATTGTTCCATGGAGTAAATTATGATTTTTGGAGTCTCAGGATGAGGAATCACATCATGTCATTATGTTTTTGATAGTTGGAAATACATGGTGGATGGTTATATAGCTCTGCAACTCCCCAATTTTTTTACAAACATGGAGACTAATAATGATAACTCTAGGGCTATGAATGCAATCATTTGTGGTCTAGTTGAACCTAAAATTTTGAAGGTCATTCATTATACATCAGAAAAATAAATGTGGGAGAAAATTCAAGTCCTTTATGAGGGATATTCCAAGGTAATAATAACCAAGTTTCAAACCTTTAGAAATTAGTTTGAAGGTCTAAAAATCAGTGATGATGAGGCTATTGTTGTATACTCACTTAAAGTTCACAAGATTGTCAATACATAGAAAGGTATACGTGAAGAAGTGAATGAAGAGGTTATGGTACAAAAGGTATTAAGGTTTATAACACCTAAATTTGACTCTAAAGTTTCTATCATTGAAGAAGCCAAGGATTTGACTCTATTAACTATGGATGAGTTGCTTGGAACCTTGACTACGTATGGAAGGAGAGTTTTGACTCCATAGATAAGAAGGATATTGCTTTCAAATTTGAGATGAATACCAAGGGAAAGAAAGCTAAGGATGATGGAGCTGCTCCTGAGATTGATGATGAAGAACTTTTTGCTATGATTGCTAGAAGATTGAAGGTTGGATTAGGTAAGTATAAAGGGAAGCTACCTTTCAAATGCTTCAATTGTGGTAAGATAGGTCATTTTTCTATCAAATTTCCTTACAAGCACAAGGAGGAAGATCATGATGAGCATGAGCATGATGAATACCATGACAAGAAGGATGAACTTTTTGACAAAGTTAAAAAGGGTTTGAAAAGGTTTGATAACAAGAAGAATTTTAAGAAGAGCTTCTACACAAAGGAAGAAGCATATTCATCTGAAGCAAGTAGTGTTAGTGGTGTCTAAAACTCGATTCTAAATCTGGAAATGGCAATGTTGGTAATGAGGTCTTGTTCATGACCAAGGATGTTATAAGGCCTTTAAGTGAAGGATTCATAATATTTGGTGATTCCATGCTCTCTAAAGATGAAGAGGAAGAAGATGGCTATGAAACTGAACTAATGTGTGTCTAGAAAAAGTTTAGACACACCTTGAGAAAAAAAGAACAAGAAACTGAAAGCACAAGTCAAGGAATATAAGGCTCTGATCAATCTACTTGAAAAGAATTTGAGAATGGATGAAAAATAATTTGAGGAAATCAACAATCATCTTGATTAACGACTTGATAATAAACCAACAGAGCTAGATCTAAAGAAAAGGAGATTGTGTCCCTAAAGGCATAAATATCAGAGATTGTTAGCAAGTCAAAAACAATTTAGACGTTTGAGAAAATATCCAAGGATCTAAATGATCTATTGGAAAGTTAGAGACCTGCAAGAGATAGGACTGGTTTAGGGTTCAAGGAGAACCTTAAGGGAAAAGATATCATGCACGATGAAAATGTTTGAGATAAGAAGAATGAAGGACCAAGTATCAAAGGAGAACACAAGGGGAAGGATATCAAAGACAATGTGAAGATAAAGTCAATCAAGTAACCCAATGCTTCAAGGTATGAGAGGTCATTTAATGGTTATCATTTTACTTGTAATGGATTTGTACATAGAGCTAAGGAGTGTAGGAGGTTTGTTAAGGATGACCACCCCTGTAAGGATAGTAGGAGTGAGAAATCAAAGAATATAATATGCTATAATTGTCATAAGAAAGGACATACTTCTAGGTATTGTCTATATGAACCTTCAATTCAGAATTAGAGGAATGAAGAAGCTAGAGGTAGGAATTCAATTATATTCTACAACTGCAATAAGTTTAGACATGTTTTTAGGGAGTGTTATGGTCATATAAGGAAAGAGAGGATATTTTAAGGTCCTTAAAAGCATGACAGAAGTTAAAACATGACTTGGGATCCTAGAAGGAATAATGTGGTTATAGAAACAAAAAATATGGATTCACAACAAGGAATTAATCAAAGCTACAGGTCAAAAACTAGATAGAAAGGTTGTGTTTTAGGTATCTAAGAGTGCTCAAGACCTCTTCAAGTCACTCTTCTAGGTTCATTATGATGATATACATCTCTACTAGGCTTTCTTAGAGACACAATAATCCATATGAAGCATTATGAGAAGGGGAGTTGACTAGTTTGTAACATGTTGTTGTAGGAGTGCATTTATGACGTTAGAGTATGTTCATTATGGTTATAAAAGAGTTTATTCTATCTTGAGGATGTGTGAGGCATTGTAATGATACAAATGTGAAGTATGTCAAGTGTGTGTGTTTTATGGAGACAATATGAAGTGTACCTAGGTCTTTAGATACATAAGGAGAGTTGTATCAATGGTGAGAATAGTGTTGTAAGTCTAAAAGGAAGATGATTGAGTATGCGGGGTGTTTCTTTGGCTCATGATTCATGTTGAGATGAATAAATCTTGTTCATACTCCATAAACATTACTTAAAGAATGTACAAAGCATGATAGGTCTATAAAAGTCTAGATGATTTGTTCTTTAATGGAGATGCATGGTCACAAGTCCGAGAATGAGTATCGGGTGTATATGTTAGGGAATTTTCTCTTGATTCATGATTGAGATGATTCTAAGAGTGTTCATGAACCATGGAAGGTGTATGTAGACTTAGGCACCTTTGTTAGGTCGAGAAGTTGAAATGAATAAGGTTCTCTATTGCTAATCATATTTTTACCTATGCTTAGTTGATTAGAGGTTTATAGTAGCATTTTAGATAGGTATAAGAAAATCATGAAGAATTCAAGGTGGTATGATCAGACATGATGTCGAGTGTGAAGTGTGTAGATACATCAAAAGAATGGTTTCATGGTTAGAGCTTGTTAAAGGATCCTATTGTGGCTTGAAGGGATATGTAAGATGAGGAATAACACCACAATAATGAAATCATAGAGTCGAGGATTATCTTCATGTTCTTGAAAAATTTCAACCTATTTTAGTAAATGGGTTAGGTACCAACACTGTTTAAGCAAGGAAACAAATTTATGAAGAAAATTTCATTCATCTATATGATGACTTGATTAGACCATCTAAAGAAGGTGATATGATGCATTCTAGGTATGAGTATGAGTTACCATAGTTCATAAGTTGTGTCTCATCCCTTATGTTATGATTTGGATGGGTCAAAGTTTGTTTATGCATCATATAGGCTATATGGAGAGATATTAAGTATTAACATGACTGTCAAAGATAAAAATGGGCTTATAAGATAATAGGCATATGTCAAACCTATGCATGATGGTTTGAGGTTTATGATACTACCTCAAGAAAGGTACGAATCTTGTTAAGTGGGTTTAAGATTCATAGAGTTAACTTGAAGAAGTATGAAACAATGTTAAGTCTATGAGGTTAAATGGATAAGCTTCTCAGATGATATGCTTTGTGTGAAGCCCATGTATGGTTTAATAAGGTTTGTAGTAGTGTCCTAAGAAATATCATGGAAAGATGATGTGGTTTACAAGCTTATATTCCTCTTGGAGATGTTTTCATAGAGTTGGTGCACTGCTAAGTCATTCAAATCATAAGGTATGCTTCTTAAGTTAATTCAAAAGTTGTAGAGTATAAAGGTGAAGCATGCCAAAGGATTGGTATGACAATCTCTGTACAATCTATCTCAGAGGACTAAAATGGAATGCTACTTGGTGTATATAATGATATGTTTGGTTGACATAGCTATAAAGGTATAAAAATAATAAGTATATATTGATGTCGATCTATGAAGATTGACCAAAATGTTATAAATAATATGGTTTAGCTTTGAGTCACTTCTTTAAATAAATGCTTGTGCAAGGTGGTAAAAACATGTTCTCATCCCTACCTACGTGTGAAGATCCATTATGATGACTAAAAATGTATGAGGATATGTCTTGAAGAGAATTTTGAGTACTCTAAATCCTAAGAAGAAGGAATTAACAAATATTACGGGGTTGTATTGGTGATAACTTGCATTGTGCTCTTGATTAAGGTATTGTAGCATGATTTTGTTCCATAACAATGATCTGAGGTTTGAAATGGACAATTGAGATAGGGGAGCTTACTTTCAACTATTATTAAGTAAGTCTGATAGCTTAGAAAGAAGGCAAAATACACTAAAGTGTTGATTCATGATAGAGGCATTGAAGTTGATCACTCTATATGAAATATATGCAATGTATGAGTCTGTATTTTTGATTTTTCGAGTTAGATAAGGATGGTATAAACCTAGGAGAGATATAAGGTGGTATGTCATGTTGTGTATGGGATTTCATGGATGGTAGAAGTTGGTCTAAATTGCATTGAAGATTTGGTTTAGGGATCTCAACCTAATAGTGGTTATCAACTAGTACATGGTAGAGATAGGAATTTTGATGATGTTCTCAGCTAAAGAATGGTTTTAATAGGTGCAATAAATGATCATTCATGATAAATATGATTGTTGACATGAGTGGATGATTTGTGTACATCTGTCCAAGGACTGGTATAATGGTTTCAAGCTATGAAGAAGACAAAAACAAAGTATAAGGAAAGAAAGACAAATTGGTATGCTTGTATAATGAATTAGGTTGATGTTTTCACTCAAGAATAGCTCCAAATAATTTGAAGGAAAATTAATACAATATACTCATGTATTATTTTTAATTAATGTAAAAGGGGCGAGAGAACTAAGTGGGTTTCCATCAATGACAAAGGGGGAGATTGTTGGCATGAGCGAGTATTGTGTGTTTTCATTAATGTAAAATCTCATTAATGACAAAAAGGATGTTGGAGGAGTACTAGAATATGTTTGGAATGATGATGAAATAGACATTTAGGTTGATTCATGGTTGCATAAGTGGAATAATTAAGAATGGATTGGCCTAGTAGGCCTAACCAGGTGACCTAACTAGCCTAGGTGATATAGCTTTAAGGTTTAAGTTGCATGGTGGCTTGAGGAGCATGATATAAGTGTTAAGATAATGATAGGAGAGTGTTGAGGCACTCACATGAATTTCAAAGTACAGGTACATGTAGATGACTTGGTTATATGTGCTCATCTAGACCTAATCTAGGTGCTTGGAGGCCAAATGAAGCATGAGAGTGAGGTGTAGAGCCATGTGAGCTCATGGAATCATGTAGGTGAGTGATACATGATGTCTCAAGGTTTTCAGGGCATTTTGGAGAGGTTTTATGATGAGGTATAGTGTTATTCTATTTGATTTTGACCTAAAACATGCAAAATCCTAAGGCCTAGTTATGTAAGTTAGAGTGGTTGAGAAGATGAAGATATATTTGAGAAAATATGATGATTGGAGATGTTATCATAGGGTTTTGTGATGTTATGGGAAAATAATTACGTTTCCATGATGAGAATTTTGTAAGTTATGAGGTTTAGACCAAAACATGGTTCTTAAGAGTGCATTTTCCAGCTCGAAGTGAGAGAAATGCTCATGGTTGGCACGTGTAAGGTTTGCATGGGAATATTATCCTTTCAAGGATGTTGGGGCATGGATTTAATAATATCTTAGAGTTGGAATGAGGTCAAATGAGGCCCAAACATTTATGAATGATTGTTAAGAAGGTAAGTCACTTTTTATGGGTTTGAAACCCTAGGTTGAGAGTGATGGAGGAAAATGGTTTGGTAGGTTCCAAAAATTAATTAGTTTTGAAAATATAATTATTTGAGGTTGTAGATGACTCCTCCAACTTTCCAATGAGGTATTTTAGAGCTTGTGATAGTATGTGGGCCCCACTCAAAAAGGAAAGTTTTTGGGGTTTTTTAGTTTTGGAAAAAATTTCCATTGATGCTATTGACTAAATGACCATTTATGAAATATTTTGATTTTTAATAGATTTTCATGATATTTTTAGGTCACGGTTGAAGTCCTAGAGGGAAATATGTGCCTTATCTTTGATGATTGGCTTTTGGGCCTAAAGGGAGAATTTAACATTTTTGGAAAATGGAAGTGCTTTGCGACTTGTGGGAATGATGGAGGATAATGAAATTAGAGGTTTTTACACGTATAATGTGACCTGTTTCATGTTTTGGTGAAGCTCTTAAAGTGCACTGAGGTGGCATGTTTGAGGTCACAAGTTGACCTAGTTTGATTGGTTCATGACAAGCATACTTTGGCTAGAAGTTTGATATAAAAGACATGTTTTGGATTATCAGATGATAGACATCCATTTAAGAGTGAAGAGTGATGAATTTTGTTCCTATTGAATGCATTTATGGGTCTTGAATGGGTCAAAAAGGGTGCAAACCAATTGAGTTTCCAAAATTGCTTCCTAGGCAATTTAGTTTCTTGAAGAGGAAAATAGGTGTCATTTTCATTTTGGATGTTCCATGAGGTCCAGAAAGCATATATTTTCTATATAGGTTGGTGGATTTCTAATGAGTGGCTACATGACATAGTTGAGGTGATTTTGTATGATCTAGAGCTTCATTGTTGAAGATTAGTTTTTGAAAGTGTCTATTTTAAGTACGAAAGGGTCCTATTTGGTAGTGTTATGAAGAAAATGAATGGTGTAGAATATTTTTAGAGCATTTATAATGTTTATATGATGTATTTGATATGTGTGAAGTCTTTGGAGGCATGAAAAAACATTATGAAGTGTTTGGAGGTCTTAGAGAGCTTGGTGATAGGGTTTTAAGCCTTTTTAGGCTTGTCACGTGCCTTGATGCATGTCTGACCTACATGGGTCATTGTTATAACTTTTTTATAAGTGTGGTGTTATTTTTTTATGTTTTTATTGTTGATATCTTAGGTCAATACTGATGTATGTTATGTTTTTGAGTTGAGAGTCATATAAAAGTGCATATTTGGTTAATTTTTGAACTAGTTGAAAGAGAGGGAAAAATGCGAGCTAGTTGATAGATTGCAAGTGTTAAGGGAATCAAGAAAAATCTGAGAGTGCATGTGAAAGTATTAATAATGTTGAAGATATTGTGTGCAAGGGTTTGAGTTCTAATAAATTCACGAAAGTCCAAGTTTGAGTGAGTTAGGAGAATGTGTGTTTGGAGACGGTTTGAAAGTATTTCAATTGAATCTTGTGTGATTGCTTATCAATTGTTTGTGTTGGTAGCATATATTTAGTGGTATTTTGATCAAAATATTGTGTGATGATTCATATTCATGCAAGTCTTTTTTTGTGAGTAATATCAATAAGGGTTTAGGAATTTGCACTCCTTGTGGGGTTGGTGCCTCGCTAAGGAAATATCTTGTGATGTGTAATATTCACTTGAGTCCTTTTGTTGTGAGTAATATCAACAAGTTTTTCAGTGGGTTTTCTTCCCCTTGAGGGTTTCTCACTTATATCTTATGTTCATGTGTACTCTCTCTTGGTTGTGCTTATGTGGTTGATTGTTTCATGTTGTTTATGCTCACATTAATACATGGTTGAATGTTAATGGTTATCATAAGTTAAAGGAATTTAAGATAAGGTTTTGAAGGACTGATTCACCCCCCTCTTTTTCCATTATTGTTCCAAAAAAATATGTATCATAATGCACAGAGCGTGAATCAAATTAGATATGTTAATAGCGAGAAAATAAAGGCAACCGATAGTGATGGAGGGGGGAGAAAGTGTGATGCCCCAAAGTGTGTGAGTGATGGAAAACCATTTGATGATGGAAAAGAGTTAGGGACCCTTAGCTAGTATCCAAGAAAGAGAAGGCATGTGACAATGGTCTAGGACTAGAGGTGTAGGAGAATATCTATGTGTATGTGAGGGAGACCGATGTGGTGAAGGAGGTGGAGAACATCTATGGAAATGGGTTACCCAAGTCGAGGACTTAGGGCGATGAGGTGGACTCACAAACTATTTTGGACAAGGTCTTGATGTAGGCCATGTATGAATGGGAGAGCTAGGTGCAAAGATAGATTTAGATTTGAGAGGTGCATGAGGCCTAGATGTTGTGACTGGTGTAAAAATAGAGGCAAGAGTGGGCCAAGGTAATGGTGTGCATGGTGGAATACCTTTGATGGTGATAACTTGTTATGAATGAATTTAAGACATAAGTGGACCATGGAAGGGATAACTTGGGTAGCTCAGAGCCAAGGAAGACCTAAGACCATGTCACAACCCTTTATTTCAGATGTAACGAGGAATGGTGTAAGTATGGTAAGGGACCCAACAATGATGGGAAGGATGACATGACCATAAGAATTAGGGACTGGAAATGTGATTTGGGAGGTTAGAAATTTGATAGCTAATAGGAGTGCCATGGAGCATGCATTAGAAAGGGCCGAGGGATAAACCAAATTATTGTTGACTATATGAGTACCAATAGAAGCATTAATATGCAACAAATCAGAGGAAAATGTAGCATGGTAATCATGATCGAGAAGGTGATAACTGGTGGTGGCATGTCGAAGTAACAATGAGGAAATCAAATGGTCATGATGAGGGAGGAGGCGCAATATGATATGTATGGTTAGCAGAGGAATCAGAGTTGTGTTGTAATGTTTTTGTAATGGGTCATTAAAGATTTTAAGATTTTGATTATTATTGTCTGGTTTGGAATTAGATGGCTCTAGGATCTTGATTGCGGAATGATATGTTTAAGTTTAAAAAATGATCAATAGAGTGGCCATTGCATTGGTGGTAATCACAGTGTGTATTTTCATCATAGTTATGACCACGTGGGTGAGAAGGATCTAGGTTCAGTGGTGGAGGGAGAGTAATCAAATTGCTTTTAGTGAGTCATGGTAATAAGAACTGAGGTGTGTAGGGTAGCTTAGTAAAGGTGATCCTCCTTTTGGGTTTCAATTGAAGCTTGGTAGGTGGAGAGACAATGTTGACAATGGCTAGAGCATTGGTAATCTTAGTGTATGGTTTGAATGCGTATTTGGATTAAAACTTGTTAGAAGATGAAGTGGAAAAAGTCTCATAATACTTCAATTTTCCCATAGACAACATCTTTCTTTCATGCAATTTGAGTGCATTGCATAGTTGGTCAAAGGAAGGAGAGGTCTTAAAAATTACACTCTCTTAGAGTGGAGGTAAAATACTTTGAATGAATAGATCTTGCAATTCTGAATCAGCTAGGACATTGGTCATCTTGGTAAGGTTGTTTTTATAATGCAAGACATAGTCCACAAGATGTTCATTGGATCCTTGTTTGATTTTAGATAATTGGGAATATGGTATTTTAGTATCGATATTGATGGAAAAACGAGCAAGGAATGCATTATTTATAATTGTAAAAGAAGTTACCAAATGAATATGTAGATCATAAAACCAACGTATAACATAGTCATTTAAGCTTCAAGGAAATAGTTTAGCTAATAATGTAAGGTCATCAACATAGTCGAGACATGCAACATGGAAGGATTAAAGGTGCTCTGAGGGTCTCCATGGCCATTGAAGGTGGGAATTTTAGGTGTAATGAAGTTAGGAGGCATCGAATAAGAGGAGATGGTGGGTGTAAAAGGGTTATGAAGGAGGAGTGAAGAGTTTAGAGATGGAGAGAAGGATGAAGAGGCTTGTTGTAATTGGTGAATTTGGGTTTGCAAATCATGGTATAATGAGGCTAGATCATGGGTGCTGAGAAGAGGAAGCATGTCATGTATGAGAAGTAATAGTGTAGTTTGTTTTCTTGATCAAACCCTATACGTGTTGGCACATCACTCAGACAGATCGAGTGCTCACTAGAAGCGCGTGAAGGTACCATGTCCCTCTTTTATGTTAGCTTTGTTAAGGAGTTAACATGTAAGGACATATATTCCATATTCATAAACTAGATCCATGAGATCAATTTTTGAAAACACACATAAATTATCAAACATACAACTCATATAACAATTAAGATCGAGATATACCATACGATTACTGAGTAATAGATATATCAAAAATTAATATCCAACCACAATGATCCATCATATTAATCTATAAAAAAAAAAAGTTGAATACATACATATCACTGTCATAAGTCATGCACGCTCATGAACTAGTAGCACAACCTTATAAAATGAGTCACTCCCTAAACTATGTGAATCAATACATATATATAGGTAGTGGGGACTTACCCTTCACTACTCATGCACTCTCAAAATAGGATGCATGCTAATAATAGCCATGCGCCACCAAAAAAGCAACTACAAAAGCATACAAGTTTTTCCTAGTAATAAATCACCTATGGTTAACTCCTAGTTCGATCCTATTATTAGCTCAACTCTGCATGGTGCTTCATTTTCCACTTGATCCAATAATAACTTAGCGTGTCTCCCAAGTCTTCTATCTCCATCCAAAACGTGTCCATCAGTTCATCTTCAACTTCAGACTTAACCCATGCAAAAGTAATTAAGTATAAAGCTCTGTCCTTCTAGGCACAAGTTTTGTGGCACAACTCTGTCAAAATTCAACACCTATCCACATAAAATTTCAGGTAAATATTTTCTCTAGTCAACAAATAAGGAGGATAAAGTGATTGGTAGGAGTAGGAATAGAAATTTTAATAGTAGATTTAGGTGGAAGAGCGGTGGTTGAATGAGGAGGAAGTGTCATAATAGGAATAGAAGTATCATTGGAGACTAGAAGGTTAAGCTCGCCTAACCACGTGGCTTCATTACGGGTAGTGAATTATAAAAAATCTAGGTCTTTGTTAGAAGAATAGTGAGTGGGGGTGGATCATTCATACAATAATTTTTAATTCATTTGTCATTACATACATTCATCATATAAACCATCCATTTAACATCTATAAACCATGTGAGATAATTAGGTGTGTATCAACATTCATAGGTACATGAAATAAAGAAGAGAACATTCACAATACATTCACATGTCTTCTAAGTTCTTCTTCCAGCCACGACATACATAACCTTCTACTATGAAACCAATTTCTTAGGCTCCAAATCCTCCCGCGCACCCTTTTGTGCATGTGCACTTTCTATTCTAGAGCAAAAATCCTTTTGTGCATGCCCCCCTGTGTCACTCTTGACCTCTATGTGCCACAAGCCAAGTAGTTTCCTTTATATGCCATCTTCCTCATGTTATCCTATGTGATATTAAAATCATACATATTTGAGTAAGTTGGTTCATCAATGAGCAAATTGCACCATTTTTGTGCGCCTTTGCGAACTCATCATATCGAGCAAGAATACTAGCTGACCTTTTAACATTCTCCAACATGTAAATGGAATAAACAACTACCCCACACTAAGTGTATACATGGTCCTTTGTGCATTATGTTTCAATAAATACATCATATCTTGCGTGTGAATGCACTTATTACAAAACAACATAACAAAATAGAAATGGAAATCTAAACTAGATGACAATATTGTCTTATTACAAACATGAATGAAGCTTATTTATAGTATGGATTTAACATACTCCCATTAAAGTAAATGGAAAACATGGTACCATCTAGCACATGAATCGACATATGCCCGAGTCTAATATCTTGGTTACTATAAAGGGTCCCAACCAATTGACTTTCAATTTCCTTAGGTGGCACACAATCTTTGAATCACAGAGAATAACTAATACCCTAACAAAAAAATACTTGTTATTGATGTTCCTATCATGCAAAACCTTTTGTCTCACCTTCTCTATCTTCAGGCTCCATCATGTAATTGCACATCGCTGATCTAAATACATTAATTTGTTAATGCACTCTTTTACTACCTGTTCATCTGTAAGTCTCTCTTGCGCATACCATACATATGGACAATAACATGAACTCAACATATAATACAACTTCTACTCCAAACACCAACTGAAAAGGTGTTTCTTTGTTCAACCTCTTATAGGTGGTTCTGTATTCCCATAATATAGTTAATACTTTGTCATTCCAATCCTTTCTTCCCACATCATATATTCTATTCAAGGTGTGTCCCAAGATCTTGTTGAATGCCTTTGTAGGGAGTTGTCTTATGATGGGTCACCATGAACTTTGTGAGCAATATCCTGATTGTATTATTAAGGAAATGAGTTCCCATGTCACTTTGGTAGCCATATCTACGAATTTTTTTCCCATAGGAAGTGCATAGATGTAGCAGCAATACAATCCTTGGTAGGTGCAACCTCTGCCCACTTTTTGAATTAATATGTGCAAGTGATAATGTATCACACACTTGTTCTACATGCAACTAGGATAATTAGTCAAACAAAATCAATTTTTTATTTTTAAAAATATTCTGCGCTTGTTATAGGTGTAATGATATTTCATCATGTTATCTTGGCTTTCCCATAATTTGATAGTGATTACATGCCTTAAAAATCCTTAGTATGCTTCTAGAGCATCTCCCACAAGTATTGCAAGGAGTATCTTGTGCTTGGTGGCTTCTCCAACATAATGGCCTCCCACAATTCCACTATATGCATCTACCATTATTGGCTCATGATCATGCTCCAATACACACCTTCACAATACCTCATCTCTATCCATTTTGTACAAGTCTCCTCCCACCAACAAATAGGGTGTAATACGTATAACTAGTTGTTTCTTCTCCATTATCTTCATTCTTTTGGGTGTAATGTATGTGCATAAGAATACTAATATATCCTCTCAATCGATGGTGCACGCTGCAACCTAAAAAATTGCACATTTGGCATAGTGTCTTTAATATTCTACACATCTTTTCCATTGATGCATGAAAGATGGACAAGTTCCAAATTACTCTTTCCAGATTTTACAATAGAAAAATTCAAATTCTTGGATAAGAGAATCCATCAATGAATGTGACCCTTTAAGATTGTCTTGTAAACCAAGTACTTAAGTACATTATGATCAATGTAAACTAAAAATGGTGTTTCCAATAGATACTACCTAAATTTATGAAGCACGTACACCATTGATAATGCCTCACACTCGGTTATATTATATTCTGCTCACCGGTGTTAACTTCCTGCTCATAGATCAATTTGGGTGATCAACATTCCCTTTTCTTGGCTATGCCAACACAACTCCAATTGTTTTGCTTGAGGCATATACATGTACATGGAATGATTAACTAAAATTAACTAAAGGTAGGATAGTTACAAAGTAGTTAATATAATCTAGAAGGACATAAAACAAAATAAACAAATGTACTAAAGCAACATGTAAAATATAATAACCAATTAAACTAGATGAAACTAAAACCCTAGTGTGTAATAAAGAAGAAGAAATGACTTAGCTGATATACGGAGATTGAAGAGGCGTATCACGGAGTGCGCACAAAAAATATGAAACCAAGAATGATTGTGCTACTATCTTTGAAAATGATAGATCTTGATGATGTGACTAGAATGGGGTGCTGAAACTATTTGGGACACCCACGGGCACTTTGGTATGCTATCTGGATGCCTTGGTCATGTAAAAGCTATGAATCTAGTTTTTATAGGGCCAAAAGATAACCTGGAACTCTATTTATCTGTCACACTAAACTAAAAAAGAAAATGCATATAAAGGGGTTTGACTGTCCTCGGTTGCCACAAGGGTGGAATTACTAACTAAGCATTGCATTACATCTTAGACCCAATGTAATTCTATGTGCAAGTGTGCGTGTGAACATTCCCTAGGTTTCTCTTGTGTTAGTCACACTTTTTGAAGTAGAGAGCAATAAATATGTGTAGAAAAGGTAATAAAATGTGTGCATGAAATATAATAGAATCTCTCCACTTATGAAGTGTGTGATGATACACATATCCTATCTTATGCCTTGATGATGATGGAGCTATGTGGATGCCAATGCAATAGATGGATGGAACTCTAGGTGGCGTGATTGTAGATAGTGATGCTAGGTCCCTCATTATGGTCTCATAACTTTATATTTATAGGGTTCTCTTGCTCTAATTTCGTAATTAACCTTGAAAAGACCGACCTCATAAGAGATAAGGATGAAAAATGACTAGAAAAGACCCAAGAAAAGATAAGAAAGTGAAAAAGGGACTAAGGCATCCATGGGTACCCCAATACGAAATCTAGGCACCCTCGTGAGGGCTAAGGCGATGCGGGATCTTTGGAAATGGATGGATAAGTAGATGCAGTTGGTCACATATTATGAAATAAAATTATAAAAATGACCAAAAGAACAGGG
Source organism: Taxus wallichiana var. yunnanensis (assembly GCA_018340775.1). Taxonomy (NCBI): domain Eukaryota; kingdom Viridiplantae; phylum Streptophyta; class Pinopsida; order Cupressales; family Taxaceae; genus Taxus; species Taxus wallichiana. The sequence goes on along the minus strand of CM031243.1, from coordinate 176,544,985 downwards.
GTTAATTGTTATAAGCACAATGGATTGAGATGAGGGGTGAATCATTCCTACAAATTTCTTACTTCATTTACCATTAAATTCAGCATGTAACATCATTTATCCATTCACACACATTCAACCATAACATAATAAATGTGCACAATATCAACAAAGAACCACAACACATGCAAGAGAGCTCATAGACACAAGATTTAAGTGGGAAACCCTCATGGGGAAGAAAACCCCTGAAACATAAACATTATATTTTCATGCTTTAAATTTAGTGAGGCACCAACCCCATAAGGAGCACCAACCCCTAGTTTAGTAGAGCACCAACCCCTAATTTAGTGAAGCACCCACTCCAAAAGGATGCTACAACCACCTAAATATGACCAAGCACCAACTCAAAAACCTAAAGATGTTTTGTCTCTTCAAATGATGCTTCCACAACTGATGGAGATCACTATTTTAGCTCACAAACCCTAGCTCATACCCCAGGACATCAAACTTTCTCTTTCTTCACTTTTTGCACTCTATATTATTATTCTCATGATTCCATGTCTTACTAAATCTATCATGCTATTCTTCAGCCTTAAAATAATTCTCTCATACCTGTAAAATATATCTCTCTAGGTTGCACACCTTCCCTCTAATAGTACTTGCTCAAAAATGATCCAAACAAGCACTTAAATATACTTTTCTTCCTTCTAAACAAAAATAGGTCAGTAATTCATAATAAATGCGACCCAAACATCTCTATTAATTTCAAAAATTTGAATTAAAACACATACATATGACCCAAGTAGGCCGTCCTAGCAAAAACCTCATTACATGTGCCAACAATGGCTTAAAATCCCATGGGCACAATCTTAAAATTGCCCTAACATGAGTAACATAATTTTCAAGACACATGAGCCCTTAAACATGATTAAAAAATCATTAAACATCCATAAATGGTCATAATTAATATCAACCAATCAAATTTTTTCATTTACTGGGCCCAATTCTCTTTGTAATTCTCAAAACAATTGTTTCCTACACCCTTCAACACGGAAAATTCATCTGATAACCAAATATCTTATACTAAATGAAACCATACCATGTAGACACTCAAAATAAATGGAAGAACGTATATAAAAATTCTAAGCATTTTATAAGTCATGAAACATCCTTCACTTCAAACCACAACAAGATTTTCCTTCACCAAATAAACTTGCCAAAAAAACTATTTCCAAAGGTTATCTCATAAAATCAATTATAAAAACATTCAAGACCTAAAAATGGATTCATTGTATGCCTAATTCATCCTGATTCACATTACAGGTGATACAAAGCATCTCCCTATCCATCTCATGCTTGAACAATGTCAAACTTGGACAACAACAAATCTTGTCCTAAACTACCAAAAACCTTCTTTCTTAAATAATCCCTAGAAAACCTATAATATGAGACAATAATGAGGAAATAAATATATAAATGGAAATATATATGAATCCTATTTCCAACACAACTTGAATCATATGAGGAATCATCCTATAACTCAAGATATGGCTAAAACACTCTGAAGGTTGCTCTTTAAGATCCCTAAAGCGCCCTTTGACCGTCAACTTGTTTAGACCTAAAAAGCTCATGAACCTACATAAAATTTATTTGAAACTTCCATGGAAATTTAGATCAACTCACATAAATCATACCTCATCAATTTAACATATTACTTCTTTGGACCAACTTATCCTAAAGCTGAAAATCTTTATAAACAATTGTTTTCGAAGTGGGGCCCACATATCACCATGACCTCAAAATTACATTTTTAGAGATATATAAGAGTATTATACAACATAAAATCATAAAATTTTATGAATAAATTAAAAAAGGTCACAATTAACCTTCTTGACGACAATTGCTCCTAGCTAGGGTTTAACTAGGGTTTTGACCTTCTTACCTTCTTAGCATTCATTCATAAAAACCTAACAATAAAATGACCTCATTATTCTTCTGAAACCTTATTAATTCACCTTAGGAGATACCCTAAAAGGATCAAGGTCCCATAAAAGCATATTGTCCATGATGAGTATACGAAGTTGCATTTGGGTTTGATGCACTTGTTCTTGAACCTATTTCACCAAAACAACCATAACTTGCAAAAATATCATCATGGGAACTTGAGTTTTTAATAATAGCATCATAACTCATCCCTCTAACATCTCCAATCATCATAATGTGAATTCCATGGCTCAATCTCTCCAGTCACTAAGACTTACCTATGCTTGCATGTTAGATTCTCACTGTAACAACTAGGACCAACTGAAACAATGCAAGAATTGAAAAAGAAACCTCTAAAAATGGCCCAAACATACCTCATATGACATGATATACCTAATAGTATGCATCCATGAGCTCATCTATCCCCAATGCACTCTGTCACACCTTCAAACAAGCATACCTGCTCCCAATGAGCACTTGTAATATCTTTGAACCACACTGTACTGCACTACGCCACTAGTGTGAGTAATCAAGCACCCTCAAAAATGTTATGCATCATGTTAAAATGATTCTCCAACATCTAAGAATATCTCACTATCAAACTATACCTTGTAGGCACACATGTATAGGCTTGCTTTGAAAGCAAACATACCTCACTGAATCTCCTTGTAGTAGCTCAAACACATCTGAAACTATATGTTAGCTTCTTAAACATCATCATACCATCATCATAAAACTAAAAATTGTAATTAATATTGTTTTTCATCAATGGAAACACCTATTAGGCCTACATGTCAACAATCTCCCCTTTTTAATTGATGGAAAACACCTGAACTTCTCCCCCTTTTTACATTAAAAACAAAGGATAACATATAGATTGCATCATTCACCTGCATCAGCTTCATAACTTCATGATTTGGTTAGAAACATCAACCAAAGGTTTCAATTTTCTCCATTTTTCTTGATTTTCCACAAAAATATGATTCTAGACGTCATTTCAAGCATGCAAATGACAAGCTCCCCTTGGAATAAGCACTTCCATCAACTGAAAAATCATCAGAAAGAAAAAAAACCATATTATTACCTTGTTAGAAGAAATAACACCATTTCCAACCACCTAGGCATGCAAAAACACCAAATTTAACCATATACCCTGTTTTGACTTCTTGAAGCTACTATAGAAGATTTTAAAACCAAACCAACATCACTTCATCATGCCAACAATGTTAGTAACCATCATCACAAAGCATTACATCATCATTATTGAGAAATATCCACCTTTTCTAGGCCTAATTAGAGCTTAACAATGCATTCATCTGACTTCATACCATTCAAGCCACCAACTACCCTAAACAATCAATTTAGTGCATTTTTGACCAATTTTCACATGCTCCTACAGGTCAAACAAGATTTGACTTGTCAAACCATAACTCTCCCTGGGTTAAATGTCTCTATCTCTAGCTCCCAAGCACAATTTTGGACTACTAGGCTTGCTCACATTCCTTGAAATCAACTTTTCAATTTTCTCAAGGTCCTAAGACTCATTTTCAGTCTTTAACAGTCATTTCCAGTTGAGATAGGTCAAAGACACACCTTTGTATGCATGAATCAAGAAGAAATCACCATACATACCTTGAATTTCTTGATAACACAATTTTCACCATATTGAAGCTTTATCCTAAGCTCCCCTATCATTAAAAGCCTACATACACCTTCTTGGTTTGTAGCAACATCCTCATATCTATAGAAGCAAGAATTTTGACTAATGTAGCATTGTTAACCTGCATTTCCAACTAAGAAAGTTCCTTTCCTTGGCTTGAATGCTCACTCAATCTCTACATATATGCTCCCTTGACCTTTATGGATTTACACATACTTTCCTCAATCATGATCATACATTTTTCCCTTCACGGACACTCAGTACCATTTACATCACAACAAATCTTTATTTATGTAGAGCAACTCAAAAATTACAAATATCAAGCACCATTTATAATTATAATCAGAATGACTTGTCTTTAAACCACTTCATACACATATGTAGCCTCTTCATAGACCTTTTGATTATGTAGACACCTATAATTTAGCTCAAGAAATTTAAATACTTAAATTGCTCTAATTATATCCGTTCAGTAAATTGATGACATATTGTCAAAAATTCTCATTTTCTCTTCTATTACCATTAATTAGTTACATTATGTTAATTAATTAACTCTTCTATCCAACAAATACACCAATTAACAACCTTCTGTTAATTAATCCCCCTATCTATCTAGACTAATTAATTATTATTAATTAATTAGCTTTCTCTTCCATTAAATCAATAAATCATCATTTATTTGATTAAATTCCTCCCATAGTCTAAATCATGCTAATTATTCCTCTAAAAATCTTCTATAAGCTTGCTCACCTATTAATTAATCACTTGGGTTAATTAATAAATCCCCTCAAACCCCATGAGTCACTAAAGGACAAAATAAAATCTCCTAAGGTTGACTCAACCCCCTTTCAACCATCCTTATCCACAACTAACCCAACCTCTCTATTATCCCACATGTAAAGGGATGTAGAGATTATTTTATCCATTGGGATATATAAAGAGCCCTCCTCCTACCTTTCTTTTTACACCTTTACACACCTTACATGTTTATAGCTAATCTATAGGCATTTCATCTTAGAGCATCTTTCATTTGAGCTAATAGCCTCATTCTTGCATTTCATCCATCCAAGATTTTGGGTCATATGGAGATAATCAAAATGGTCTTGTAGCCATACTTTGATGAGCTTCCATTCCCAAACCCTTGAAGATCAAACAATCAACTTTGATTTCCATGGATCTATCTAGGTTCATTTAGTATTTTGGTGATCTAAAGAGTAGAGATTCTAATGCTTAGCATATTAGTTTGATTTCTATTTCAAAGTTTTAATGCATAATGTTGGTATTTAGTCTTGTTTAGCTCTTAGCATGATGATCTTTGTGTAGTTAGTTCATGTTTTGAAACTACTAAGGTGTTAGTTTCAATTCTCTTTGCATAGCTAACTAATACATTGATACATATGGCACGCTCGGTGGGACTTACTTCATTGTCCTTTGCACATATTTTTAAGTTTTTGTAGTTAAGTTTCAATTTTGGTTACTAACCCTCTTTTTACATATATTGACATAACTTGTTTTCTCAACTTGTTTTATTGAGTTTGAATGTGTTTAGTCTTCCTTGTAGGTATAAAAGAAGTGAAGTGCTATCAAAATTGGAATTGATGGGAAAATTTCAAGATTTCTCCATGTTTTCATTTTTAGAGCTTACTTTTTCAACATTCTACATGCTAGTTTTGTCAATTTCTTAAAAATCTTAGATTCTTGAGCATCTAGGTTAGTGTTTGATAGTGCCAAGTCTTATATTTACATATTAATGTGGTAGGTTGTTGTAAAAATTGAATATTGGTGAGAAAATTTCAATATTTAATCATGTTTTCATTTTTAGAGCTTACTTTTTCATCATTCTACATGCTAGTTTTGTTAATTTTCTTGAAAATCTTAAATTCTTGAGCATGTAGGTTAATGTTTAATAGTGTTGAGTCTTCTATTAATATATTAATGTGATGGGTTGTCAAAATTGAATCTTGGTTGGAAAAATTTGACCATTTTGCAGATTAAGGGACGTTTTTTTGACATTTTTTGAGTGCATGTCAAGTGCATACTTGTGAGCGAGAAGAGCATATGCGTAACCCATATTTTGAAGGCCATAACATTTTATCCCGAACTCGAAATGACTCCATTTTTTTACGTTGGAAAGGTATTGAAGTTAAATAAGTAATAAAAGCATAAATTTAGGATTTATACTTACATAAATTTTAGGTTTTCCCTTTATTGTAAAACTGGTCATTTTCTAACATGTCTAATGTTTTGATGAATGTTGTATTTCCATGTTTTTTCTTGATTTAGACCAAATATTGTGTATGCTTTATTCTCTTGCACCTTTTGGTGATCTTGAGAATAAAAAACAACTTTGATATCTATCTTTTTAGTATTTGGATTAACTTAGAAATTTGATTATTCATTTTGTTTAAGGGAATGAACCTTTTATAAAGTATTTTTCTATGGTCCTTTGATTTGAAGTTTTCCATTTCTATATAGTTGGGATAAAGTTTGTGTATGCTATTCTCTTGCACCTTAGGGTGATCTTGAGAATCAAAAGCAACTTTAGTTTTCATTTTCTAACATTTGGTTAATTAGAAACTTCATCTTTCATTTTTGGTTTAAGGAATGAACATTTATCAAAATTTTTGTATGGTTCATTAATTGCAAAGTTTTCCTTTACTTTTTAGTTGGATTATTTGTTGTGTATGCTCTTCTCTTGCATCCTTGGATGATCTTGAGAATAAAAATCAAATCTTAATCCTATTTTAAATAATGTGATTTGCTTGGAGAACTACTAACGCTTGAGTGCAGGACATAAAAACGCTTGTCAAAGAAAGGAGTTAATTTTTTTGTTTTTTTCTAACTACACGTGTGTGCTGATTGCTAAATAATGAATGAATAAACCACATTAAGTCTAAAAGATAAAAAAACACACCACATTCAAAACACCTGATTTACAAGTTTGGATAAGGGTACGCCCCATCCGCTTAAAACTAGGACATAACCCCTTTGGCATAAGCCTTAAGCTACAATAATGGGGGTGGTCATAGGCACCCCAAATTAGTCCACGCAAGAGGGAACCTTGTGAATGAAATGGGAAGTGCTCATGTGACCTACTTAACTATTTTTTACCATTTGTGAGATTTAGTGTCAAATTTATCCATATCGCAACCTTAGTGAGAGTACAAGATGGATGCATTTATTTCCCAATGTGCTTGAAGGGGGTAAAGTAAAGCCGAGATACTCCAAGAATTAGTCAGTGTGAATTTTCTTGGTAAATTGAGCTTGTTATTAGATAACTTGTGACACCTAGTTGAGTGAACCACCTAGGAAGCTATCTTTGACCAGGAGCCAACTTGGACCATATCAAAACCAATTTGAGTTGAGAGCCATTGTTCATCATGAAATGTGTGAAGTGTTAATTTTTCTTAGTTTTTCACTTGCCCCGAGGTGAGGTGAAACTCAGTCGAAAGTAAGGCCAACATTTTTCACTTCCAATTGATCTACTTCCTTCACTTTCTTTTGACACTTTGTTAATCAAGAGAGAAGTGAATACCCTTGTGTTGTTAATTGATTGTATTCACCACTTTTATGTCCGTTTACGCTCATCCATGTTTGTGGTGAGTTGTTAAACATCTAAAGTGTGTGAAGACATTTTCATATCATTAGTAGCCTTTTTGATCTTGATACCCAAGTCAAGATTGTCATTGTAGTTAGGCTTGGTTCATCACCTTGACTCTTCTTTGAACGATTATCTTGTTTATATCATGTCACTATAATTTTGGTATTTACGTCTTGTTTCTTGTAAACTTGACCTAAATATCTATATTGTGAGGTTACGCTATATACACTTTAATAATTCCTAGGTATACTCTCACTTTAGTTTGATTCCAATTATTACCTCGATTTTGAAAAAGTGTCGAGTGTTACCACTTGTGCGTGTTATTTCACTATCATCTTGATATCAATACCTTACTCTTTCACAAAGTTTGGTTAACATATCTTGGCGGTATTATTGTGTCGTTCTGACAATCGTGAATGCCACTTTTTGGGATATAGGTCTTGCTTTTAGTATACTTTGTTTGGGGATCACATTAACTTATTTTTATTAGTTACGCTTTGTTCATTTCTTTGAACTTGACATAAGTGGTGACATTTTTTTAATCACCTTGAAAAACCAACTATCATTTGTAAATAGACTTAGGAAGTAATTTGATGATTGATTGGTTTAATACAAACCTTTTGTGATTGTCTTATTTGTCATTTTGATTTATACATTTTAGAAAATCACTTTGATCCATTGATTCTTTATCATTCATTATTCTTTGGTCATTAATTTGGATGTGTTTTAAACTTGCGTCATTGTTCCTTGTGTTTATCCACCTTATAAACTCATTTCTAGGACAATACTTTGGGTCTTTGACCCTCTTGATCTTCTTGTTTTTTCCTAAGTTCATGATAATTTTTGAACACATATTTCAAACCTTGGCAAAAAAATTTCCTATCAAGAAACTTTTGCATCAATGAAAAATAAGAAATATTTCCTTTGTATTCTCTATGTTGTTAAAATTTTGATCAATCCTTTGATATTTATGCCTCCAAACCTTGTTGGATTATCAATCTTGAGTCATCACAATGTATGTTTTCCTTAGATTCCCTTTTGGAAAATCACACAAGCATCCCCATGTTTATGAAATGTCTAGTTGGTTGTCCTTATGCTGCCCAAATCAACATAAAACCTTCTTCGATTTGAATAAGTTTGATCATACAATCTAGGTCTAGAACTTTGAAGCCAACACACGTTGAAAATGACTGATTATTACAAGGTCCCTTATACATATGACAATAAGGAATAATTTTTTTGGCGTTCATATCAAAAGAAACCCATCATGAACAAACCTCGTTTGGTTCTTTACGCTAGAGAACCCATTTGGGTAACCCGTTCCCCACCTTCATCTCATATTCGGTGGTATGGTTTGGACACTTTTGATCCAAATTATTATTTGATTTCCCCCACTCTTCTTCTGATTCTAATCCAAACATTTCCTCTTCTTCTGAGGATTCCAATCTAAATATCTCCTCCAATTCTTCTGATGAATCTAATCTAAAAATTTCCTCTTCTTCTGAGGATTCCAATCCAAATATTTCCTTTGATTCTTGTAATGATTTGGATCCAAACTACTATTCAAATTCATCTAATTCGAATCCTAAGTCGTGGTCCTCCCCTTCTTCATAGGACCTCTATTATCAGTCACCTAAACAAAATTCTCCTCTAAAGATTTGTGTCGCCACAAATTATCTTCATCGTTCATCTAATGCGACTCCTACATTGTGGTCCTCCATATCTTTGTAGGACCCTATTCATCATACATTTAAGCAGAATCCTACATCATGGTCCTCCCTTTCTTTGTAGGACCCCCTTTATCAGTCTCCTCAAAGATGTCTTCTTCCTTTGAAGATACACACGACTCCAAATCTCTCAATCAAACATCTAATAAAATTCTTGAAACATGGTATTCTCTTTCTTTGCAAGACCCTTATTATTATTCATCTAATGCGATTCTTGAATCATGGTCCTCCCCTTCTTCGTAGGACCTTCTTCATCAATCACCTTCACAAAGTCTTCCTTCTTTGAAGATTCATGTGACTCAAAGTACTTCTAGTCAAATGTCGAATCGACCCATGTGTCATAATTTACAAACTTTGGAATTAATCATACTAGTTTGAGATGATATACAATCATATAGGTAGGTCCACACCACCTTCTTTTATTACCAGAGACATCTAGCTCCACATATTCTTCATCCCCCACGTCATCTTCTTCTATCAATCATCATCAAACATATTCTAAGTCTTCCACACCAATTGAACCACTTTCTTCCAATCAACCCCTGGTGGTCGACCAAAAACTCATATCGATTGATCTTTTAGAATGAAGAAACAATCATGGCCTTTATAGGGGCACACAAAGATATCTCTTTAACAAATTATGAGAAAGGATTCTCTTTAGACTTTGATGCGTTCGTGTAGTGTGAGGAAAATGTTGATTCCTTTTATCAAGAAAGCAGTGGAAGAGCCTCGAGATCATGCAACTTGATCCTCCTCTTGTTCTTCCATCTTCACATTCTTCGTTAAGTGAGGAAACTCCTAGGTATTGCATTGATCCATGGCCTATATTCTCATCACCCAATCACTCTTTGTCTATCATAATTCCTCAATCACAATCTCTATGGGGTTAACATATAGTATCCCTTCATCTTCGTCTAGGTGTGGGTCACCTTCTAGTAGCTCTCCCTCTACTATTTCTGGGATATTTTCAAGTAGTCCACTATCTTCTATTCTTGGGGCACGTCTAACTAGCTTGTTGTCTTCTATGTATGGGTCACCCTGGGTAGTCCATCATCTTCTATTCTTGGGCCACATCCTAGTAGCCCATCATCTTACATCTATGGGTCACTTCCTAGTAGCTCTTCTTCTTCTACTCTTGGGCCACTTTCTAGTAGCCCTTCTTCCTCTATACTAGGGCCAAACCCAAGTATCCTTCCATCTTCTATCTGTGGCTCACCTCAAAGTAGCCCATATTCTTCTATTCTTGGACCATATCCTTTTCATCCATCACATTCTCCTTCTACCAATTATTGTGGAAAGCCCATCGTCATTTCTAATATCAATTTGAAATGTCCACATTCTTCTCCCACTTCCTAGGATCGGACAAGTCACGCATCACTTATAAAAACTCGAGAAAATTTTTTTATCAAGCCAAGATGAAAAATATGAAGAGCTCTAAAGCTCCCAACAACTCAAATGATCATAAAATCCAAAATAAAATGCGATTCTAGAATGCACACCAATGCACCCATCGGGTATGGTGCAAAGTGCTAAAATCTATGGATAGGGAACTCAAGCTCCCACATACAAAAACTTTTTTAAACAAATCACAATCATTTGTTGAGTGTGAACTCACCATGATCATCGAGATTGGGGATAATATCACTCTTGATAAACAAATGTGCTTAGTCTCCTTAATAAGGAAATCGTGAACATCGTTGTTGGATCCTATCACGCAAAGTGACATGTTTCATCCTGATAACCATCAAAAAATAAAAAAATAAAAAATAGTTCAAAAATACAAATAAAAAAATGAGAAAAAATTAAAACATTACAAAAAAAAATCAAAGGTACAAAGATCAAACATCGCAATCAGGTATTACGTACACATGGATGTTCTTTCTTCCCTTTCTTTCATATTCCTCGATAGTCATCCACCATTTTCATCCCTTCGATGATATTTTGGTTAGCTTATTTTGTACACATTTTGTAACATTTATCTCTATGGTATCCATTTGACCTTGGTATTTCATAACCTTGGTAAATTAAAGAACGACTGACCTCTTAGAGATCCTATCACTATCTACATATAATAAACTTGTTGGGAAGAAATTTTGGGCGTATTTGTTGACACTAGAAAATGTCATCATCACAATCACTTCCAAATCCTTCCATCAAGCCATAAGTGGTTCTTAACCCCTTGTCAAACAAGAGAGCTGAAATAAGTTTTTAGAAAGAAAAAGAATCAAAATCAATCAATCAAAAAGAAAAAGTAAATTGATATATAACTCTCTCTTGGGGTATTTCCAATAATCTCTATCGGGGCTATGGACACATGATTGGAACTAGAGAAATGTTGTGATTAGAATCAAATGCATCTCCATCGGGACTATGGACGCTTGGGCGGTGGAGCAATGTACGGCTCTCCTTCCATATTCCATTCACAAATCAGCTTTAAAACTAAATAATTCCTACACATTGGCTAGTGCCTTCACTTACGGTCTATCAACTCTTTCCTTCAAGAGGTAATTATTTTCCATGAGCACACATGATATCTCGATGAGTAAAAAAGATTAGTATGTTATCAAGTGTTACTATTTGGACCTAGTTCAAACTCTTGCTTTAGCGCATGTCTTGTCTCATGATTTTTGCCTTAGGCTAATCAATTTTCTCAACCGCCATCTAAATATTTTCATAACATCCTTTGTTCTTCAAAAATAGTTTAGAACATCCATGTGTATCAGATGTCCTCTTTTCCATGTTTGCAGGCACTTTTGTCCCCTTTTAATAAGACAATTTTCTACTTCCTTTCTCTCATGTGTTTCTTGGCTAGCTTACGTTGGGGGCATCCTTTCTCCCTCATGATTGAACCTATTTTATATTGGCCTTGATCCCCCTTCAGCACATGAATATTTTTCCTTTGAATACTCCCACCTAATTGCTGGGGCATTTTTTCATCTTCACTTTCTTGCACATACGCGTGGCATTTTTTGCCCTTGTACATCCCATCTATCACTGGGGCATCCGCACTTCTTTTTCTTCTGTAGATAGTTTGAAAGCTTTAAAAATCACAAAAACATTCAAATATGTTTTGAGAAAAATAAAAACAAATAAAAATCATCTGCCAAACACCGCTCTTTGGTTCTCACCTATTATTGTGCACGGCTCGTGGATCATCTTGATCTACCTCCATCAACAAAGCTAGTTTACTTACTATATCGTGCTCTGGGGAGCAATGAGTTGTTAAAACTATTTCATAGTGCATGATTTCTTTTCATAGGACCCAAGTGTCATCCGTTATTCCACTTGCATGTATCCTTGCTCGGGGCACCATATTTTAACCCTTGTCGTTAATTCACACGAGTTGGAATTAAAGCTTGATAACAAAAACATTGATTTATGTTTCTCTGTTAGGTTAGATTGTTTACTTTCTCGTATTGCATTGCATTATGTATGTTGCAAGGAGTTAGGTATCTTTACTTTCTCATATTGCATTACATTTTGTATGTTGCATGGATTTGGTATTTTTAGTAATGGACATTGTTTCATATTATGGCTTCTCATGTCATTCTACACTTTTGTTGTATGCTTACATTTTTAATAAGGACCTATGACATAAATATTTGGCAATATGACGACACTAAAGTTGTTTCGATAACTTTGGATGAAATCTTTCTCTTTTCTTTCTTTCCGTATTCATTCCTCTTCTACATAATTATCCTATCAACGCTATTCTTCTAATTCACAGGGCATCCTACCCCTACTCATTCTTCTATCCATTTCTCTCACCTTTTCGATCGTCGATCACCTTCTTTCATCAATCCATCAACACTCGAGGGGCATCTCTCACTTCTACTATTTTTTCTTCTTCCTCTTTCAAAATTTCATCTATCTACTATCTTTGAAATGATGTCATTTACGCCACCCCAAAGAGGGGAAAATATAGACACCTATAATTTATCTCGAGAAATTTAAATACTTAAATTGTGCTAATTATATCCTTTCCCATAAATTGACGACATATCGTCAATAAATGCTCATTTTCTCTTCTATCACCATTAATTAGTTACATTACGTTAATTAATTAACTCTTCTATCCAAAAAATACACCAATTAACGACCTTCCATTAATTAATTCCCTTTCTATCTAGACTAATTAATTATTATTAATTAATTAGCTTCCTCTTCCATTAAATCAATAAATCATCATTTATTTGATTAAATTCCTCCCATAGTCTAAATCATGCTAATTATTCCTCTAAAAAGCTTCTATAAGCTTGCTCACCTATTAATTAATCACTTGGGTTAATTAATAAATCCCCTCAAACCCCATGAGTCACTAAAGGACAAAATAAACTCTCCTAAGGTTGACTCAACCCCCTTTCAACCATCCTTATCCACAACTAACCCAACCTCTCTATTATCCCACATGTAAAGGGATGTAGAGATTATTTTATCCATTGGGCTATATAAGGATCCCTCCTCCTACCTTTCTATTTACACCTTTACACACCTTACATGTTTATATCTAATCTATAGGCATTTCATCTTAGAGCATCTTTCATTTGAGCTAATAGCCTCATTATTGCATTTCATCCATCCAAGATTTTAGGTCATATGGAGATAATAAAAATGGTCTTGTAGCCATACTTTGATGAGATTCCATTCCCAAACCCTTGAAGATCAAACAATCAACTTTGATTGCCATGGATCTATCTAGGTTCATTTAGTATTTTGGTGATCTAAAGAGTAGAGATTCTAATGCTTAACATATTAGTTTGATTTCTATTTCAAAGTTTTAATGCATAATGTTGGTATTTAGTCTTGTTTAGATCTTAGTATGATGATATTTGTTTAGTTAGTTCATGTTTTGAAACTAATAAGGTGTTAGTTTCAATTCCCTTTGCATAACTAACTAATACATTGATAAAATTTACTAGAAGGTCATTTTGATGCTTTCTGACTTTAACCACATCGAATAATCAAGAAACCCTGAAATTTTATCTTTACTATCCTCAAAGCTTGTTATGAACCACTTTGCCCTTGTTTTAGGAGTCAAAATCAATCAAATGTTACCAATATTGATGAGGAAGCTTATAACACACAACACCAAGGTCTTAGATAGGTGTTTTGAGTGATATTTGCATACCTACGAGATGACCATGTTCTACCTTTTCTTATGCCTATAGGTCTTCATGACCTTCTACATTGAATACACAAATAACTTAAAGCCATCATACTTGCTACAACATGACAAAGTGCATCTTTACTTGAAATATTAACATCATAATGACATACTAATGCCTGCTGAAGCATCCTTGATCAACTCGGACCTTCGAGATCCATCCACATGTCCTCTGTAATGCTTTAACTCAAAGAATTTTGAAAGGGTAAATCAAGAACCATTGTTCCAATGAGTGAGTATCACCATCTTCCTTTGAGCACCATAGCTTTCATTTTGATTTTGAAGATCTTCAACAAAGATCACTTAGAATACCTTTACACGGTTTGCATATAATCCTAGTCATCATGACAAAGATATTCAAATACAACTTGTATCAAAACACAATTCACTTACTTTAGAAGCCTTGATACACAAACCTTAAGGTCATAATAAAGAAACACATAACTTGATGATTGGTAAAGTTCATTTTCTTCCTTTTCATATCTTTCTCTCCACTCAGAGCTTTGTTATACCTTAGAAGTTTGGAAATAGATAACCTTAGGGTTTCTATGTTTATACCCTATATATGATGGATACAACTTTCACTCACTTAAATGACACTTGATACCTTGAAGATTCATTTCAATTTCTTGAGACATACTATACCATGTCATTATGATGAGAACAATCATTTAATCATTTGGCATTATCATCCTCTAGTTTTAGATCTTATGTCAATTTTGGATGCAAAAACCTTATCATGACAAACCTAGATAATATTTTTCAAGGATTTCTGTAGCATGCTTGGTAAAGCCACGATATATGCCTTTGGAACAAATTCATGACTGAGAAAAGGCTCCATTATTACATTTAGTAAGACTTTGAAACACACACACTCCACTTCTTTTGATGAAAAGGACTCATTAGTGAGCATTCTTACACTTTTCACTTAACCATTACGTGTTCCAAAGACCTTTTACAGAACTTGTTCACTTCTCTTTCCATTTTCATAGTGATGGGTCTTCAAGTACTCAAACCTTGACCTTAGATGACTGTGCTAGCTAAAAAATTAAGATAATCTATTGAGAATATCATTTATACCATTATAACCCTACTAAATCTGTAAGAACTTAAAGGTTTTCAACAATGCAAAAACAACATAATGAGTACATGTTGGCAATATTTTGTTTCAAGTCATGAAATACTGACCTCTTCATAGATTTTATTTCCATACTTTTATAACTTGGCATAATCCACGAGAGATCTAGCACACTCACCATGAAAACTTTGGAAGACAAGAATCATAACATCTTGCCTCAAAGACCCTTATACAAAACAAAAACCCTTTGATATGATTATCTTCGAATTAGCCTTCAAACACCTTTTTATATATTTTACATGAATCATGGAACTAATCCTCATGATGTCCATACACATGATAGGGACACAAAGATTTCCACAGATCATTTCATAGCCTACAAACATAACTAGACACAAACTTGGAAAAAGTACTCCTTGTGGAGTGAAACAACATGACATAGACTTATTGCAACATTTTAGACCCAAACATTGATTCATTTCGCACTCACCGACCCTCCTAAACCTGCTACCATCTTAGACATACCAATACATGATGGTCATGACACATATAATTCATGACAAATACAATACATGCTGAAGACAACACATTTTCCTTTGACAAGACCAATAATGAGATCAACTTATTTTCATAGCTTGAATGACATAAAAAAGTAGCATCTTGACTATCCTTGTTTCTCAAAAACACTAAACATGATGAAATCGGCTTCAACCTTCTACATGACATATAATGAGTAACAAATCCCTTTGATGTAGTCCACATTGTTATTAAAAACCAATACAAACCCCAATACACCTTTTGGAGGTATAAAAACATCTTTATAATTATATAGATATGACGAAAAAGTTAAAAACCAACACACGAGACACTTTGACACAACTTTGGAGACAAGGGATGACAATCAAATTCTTAACATTACCATGACAAGGCAATCACAATATGAATTGGTGTAAGACATTTCTTTTGATCAAAGAATAGATGACATAGACCCCAGTCTATGATGACATATGATCTTAACAACTTTGAGACTAAAAGAAATTGATTCTTATAGAAAACTTATCAAATTCAGGAACCTAACAATCACAGGAGCTCATAAATGTAAGCAAAGAGTAACTTTCCATACCTTACAACTTTGGAGGTATCCCAAACTCCTAGCTTTCTTATCTTATCATGAAATGAAGCATGAAGATTCCAGTGATCTTCTTGAACTTGAGAAAACATGTTCCCATGAGTGGCTTAGGCATGTTGACCTTGTTTACAACCATCATAACATTGGAATTCTCCTTGATAGTCTTTAAAATCTACCTAGTAGGTGAGAATCACCTCTCTTGACCTCATTCACTCTAGAAACCTCCTATAGGAGGGACTAGAACATAAGGATTTAAAAGGTAGGCTTTAATATCATCGAAGGCTTGTTGACATTACTTATCCCAAAAAAATTAGTATCTTTCTTCATGAGTCGAGTGAGCGGTTGAGTCTTCTCTGTAAGTTGTGCAATAAAACGTTGGATGGCTTGGATTTTACCTTGTAAGAAAAAGAGTTGGTGAAAATTATTGGGTGGAGGCATGCTAATGATAGCTTTAATTTTGTTAGGGTCAATATCTATACCATGTTGAGAGATAATTTATCAAATAAGTTTACATGTGGTTACCCTGAAAACACATTTTTTTGGGTTTAAACGTACATAAAATTGGCATAAGTGCTCAAATATTATGCATAAATCCTTTGCATGGTAAGAACTTTGTCGAGATTTTGCTAAGATATTATCTACATAGTCTTCAATGATCTAGTGAATGTAGTCATGGAATATATGGGTCATTGCATGTTGATAAGTAGATCCCACATTCTTAAGTCTGAAGGGCATAACTGTATAACAAAATGTAACCCATGGTATGGTAAAGGAGGCCTTTCCTTGGTCATCCAGATTGATCTTGATTTGGTTGTAACCCGCAAAGCCATCCATGAAAGAAAGGATATCATATCTAGTGGTAGAATCAACAATAACATCTATGTATGGTAAATGAAAACTATCCTTAGGGCTAGCTTTATTAAGATCATGAAAGTTAGTGCAACAATGAACACGATTGTTTGGCTTCATGATGAGGATAATTGGATACCCACTGGGGTAGTCAACAACATGAATAAAACACTGCATCTAAAAGTTTTGAATTTCTTCTTTGACTAAAAGAGCTACTTTAGAATGCATTTTACGGATTTTCTGTTAAATAGGTGTTACACCTAGGTTAAGGACAATATTGTGCATAGCGACATATGTGTCGATACACGGTATATCACTATAATTCTATGCGAAAGTGTACGAAAAATCATGAAGGACTTGTTTGATATCCTTTTGTTTAGCTAAGGTAAGAGAGGCGATTAATTAAACTATGTGAGGATTGTCAAGGTTACCTAAGTTATATTGTATTATTTCTTCATTAAGAAGAGTGGAGCAGGTTCTCAATATATGGATCAATGGGAATAGTATCGGGAGGGTCAATATTATGAATAGAGATGTTAGAATCTCTAAGGAACACAATACTAGTGGCCAAGGAAGGGTGATGTCGCTTATGGTGGAAAGGGGAAGATGATCATAAGCACCCATATAATCAAGTAATACAATATCAATATTAAAAGTATCAAGATTATCCAAAAGAATGGATGCATCATTACTTATAAGTTCTTGATGTACCAAGGAAAGTGATGTAACGTGACATGTGGTATGAGTATCCAAAGGAGATGTAGAAGGACATTGGTATCCTAGGCCGAACTTGTGAGTTCATGTGGGGAGGCTCAAAATTTCCGTGATTTGATGGGGTTGTGGATAAGAGAATCTAAAATGATAGAAATATTCATACCCTATCCCATATCTAGAGAGATCTAGACTAATAACAAAAGGAGCAGGTAGATCGGTAGTGTGTTCCACATAGTTATAATATGTAAAGGGGATGGGTCAGCAGGTACATCATATACATTTCCTTAATAACAAAATTTAAGTTGTGCATGTAGCGTAGAAGGGACCGCATACATAACATAAATCCATGGTCTCCTAGAGAAGATTGTAGTTAAGGTCATTGGGCATAACATGACATAGGATGTTGATTGTCACTGAGAGATTGATAGTGATGGGTAAATGAAAAATTCCTAAAATGAGCTTGGGGATATTATAAAAATCAAAAATAGATATAGACAAAGGGGAAAGAGATGATTTTGACATGCCTATATGTTGAAGAAAAGTGATGTTATAAATGTTGAGGCCATATCCATTATCGACTAAGGAATGCTTGACATCTAACTTGATAATACAAACTTGGATATACAAAGGGGTTCATGTTCTAAATATGCTAGCGATGGTAAATAATCAGATGTGAAAGTAATTTGATCCTCATTAAGGGATAAAGCCGAAATGAACTTATGATATTATAGACACCTAAATTCTACTTTTGCAATCTTATTGCCAAAATGCATGCAAATCACTCTCATTCTCACCAATTCCATTATAATTAGTGATTTCTACTAATTAACTAACATTTCTTACCACTTTGGTCAATTAACAAGCACTTCATTGATCACCAAACCTCTTTCACATTTAGGATGCCACTTTACGATGAATCATAAGTCAAAATCCTCTTCAAAATAGATAATTAGCATTTATTAGCTAATTAAGCCTATTTTGCCCTTGTTTTGGTCAATATACCCTAATATTGGCTTAAACCCCTCTTCCAACCACTCAAAATCACCCCACTTTCCTCCACAACATCTCAACAAGCTTCAAAAGCTTATCCTAGCCTCCTAGTTGACCCTAAGCGGTTGATTAAGGCTCCCACATCTTAATCACTTGGTAATTCACTAATTGTGATTAGCAAAGCCTAATCATGATTAGAAATTCTAATCTAATTTGGGATTTTAGTCCCACATGCACCAAAATACAAGTTTCTCCCAAAAGAAAAACTATAAAAAGAGTTCACCTCTTACCTTAATATTTTACACCATGCTTTTATTAGTAGCCTCATATAAGATATATGTTAAAGAGCCTAAACTCCTTTAAGGATTCACATGCTCATATTTGCCTAAATCCTTCATTATGGTTAGTAGGAGGGTATCTAACATGACATTGTAGTCTTGTGTTAGAGAGATCTCCTCACCATTTGTGGAGTAGAAACCATTCCCAATTTGATTGCTCCTAGATCTATTTAGGTCTATGTTAGTTAATCAAACATACTAGTAGGCATGCTTAGATGTTAGATGTTAGTTTCATTTAATATCCATTGTTATGCTATTAAGCTTTTATCATTGATGTTTCATTCCTTAGCTTTGCATTTAACTTTAGATCATTATGGTGTTGATCTTGCTTTAAACTAGTTAATTTGTGTTAAAAGTTTGGGGTGTTATCAAATATACATATTCGGGTGATGTATGGAGAGGAATGTAATGAGTTGTAAGTATTTCTTAATGTTGTTGAGGCATTACGGATGATTTCGTAGATAAATGTGAATAGATATGTTCATTGTGAAGCAATTGAAAGACAAGTAAGGAAGGAAGGATGAATGAAATAAGAAAAAAGTACATGAAAGGATATGTCATCAAAAATGAGTTATGAATAAAGATGGAAAGATAGTGACACAATATAGATGCAAGCCCTAGAATGTGCCATGAATAACGGTTGGGTTCACCAAATCAATTAACTAAAATTAACGAAAAGTAGGATAGTTCAAAGTAGTTAATCTAATCTAGGAGGACATATAACACAATGAATAGATGTACTAAAACAACATGTAAAATAGAATAACCAATTAAACTAGATGAAAAAAAAACCTTAGTGTGTAATAAAGAAGAAGAAATGAATTAGCTGATATTTGGAGACTGACGAAGAGTGTCATAGGTCTGCACAAAAAATCAAGAACTAGGAACAATTGTCTTTGTTGTGGTGAAAATGACAGATCTTGATGACATGGTGGAATGGGGCACCTAAAATTGGATTGGGGTGCCCAAGTGTTCTTTGGTCGATATCGGGTAACTTGGTCTATGTAAAATCTCGAATCTGATTTTTACGGGGCTAAAAGATAGTCTAGAACTCAATTTGTTTGTCACACTAAATTTTTATGTTGCACCAAATGCTCTGATTATGCCAATATGGATAAATAACCCGCAAGACCCCAAAACAAACATGAAACCCTCAAAAAATAAAATGTATATGAAGGGGTAAGACTATTCTCACTGCCACAAGGGTGGAATTAATAACTGAGCATTTCACTACATCTTTTACCCAATGTAGTTCGGTGTGCAAGTGTGTGTGAACATGCCCTAGGTTGGTCGTTGCACTTTGTGAAGTAACAAGAAATAACTATATGTAGAAAATGTAATAAAATGTGTGCATGGGATAAAATAGAATCCTTTCCCCTATGAAGTGTGTGTGGATGTAGATCTCTTAGCTTATGCCTTAATGATGATGGAGCTACATGGATGTCAATGATAGATGGATGCGACTCTAGGTGGCGTGATAGTAGATACCGAGGTTAGGTCCATCATTATGGTCTCATAAGTTTATATTTATAGGGTTCTCTTGGTCTAAATTTTTAATTAACCTCAAAAATACTGACCTTATAAGAGATAAGGATAAAAATGGCTAGAAAATATCCAAGAAAAGATGAGAAAGTGTAAAAGGGACAGGGCACCCATGGGTGCCCCAATATGATATCCTGGGCACCCTAGTTAGGGCTAAGATGATGTGGGATCTTTGGAAATGGCTGGATAGGCATATACAAGTGGTCACAAAATATGAAATAAAATAATAAAAATGACCAAAAGGATAGGGGTCAATTAATACTTTCTTTCTTTGATAACCTTCGAAATAGTAGTATGATACCGGGATAAATAATTGCCTAAAGTGCATGATTTTGTGACTACATGGAATAACAAGTGTAAAGAAGGAAAATACACTATGGGTGAAGTAGCCAACCTTTTATTCAATGTCTCAAACATATGGTGCTAGGAATCCTTCTAATATAACCTTCCTTTTGCCTTAAAAAATTCTTCCACTTTGTGGCAGCGATCATAACATAGCCTTTGATGAATTTCTGTAATACTCTGTATGACCAAGAAATAAGCACACCTCACTCTAATTCACTTTGGTTCTTCTAATCCCAAGATAAATGTAATCTTTTCGGGTTAACTAAATTACCTTCCATACATATGATGTGCCCAGTAGTGTTCAAAAAGGTGTCACAAAGATACACTTCTTGATATTCAAGGATATACTCAACTACCAACATATTTTAAACATTAGTCTTAAACAATCATAATGGTCTTTTACTAGCCCATACACTATATAGTCATCAATATACACTGCAAGAACTTATAGATAAAGTATTCAAATGCCTAGACAATAATGCATGAGAATACTATTGGCTCATTCTTACACCTAAAAGGCATAAGCTGTATATGCATAACAACCCCACTTCGTTGAAATTTTTTTCGTCGGATGATTTTCATGCACTATACATGCACTGATGGTATCCCAAGCAACCATCTGTGAAAGAGTAAATCTCGTGCCATGCTACACCTTCAAGAAAATCTTCAGTAAAGGGTATAGGGAAGGGATTAATAACACAATAGGCCTTTAATTCACTATAGTCCACACAAATCATTAATTTTTCATCCTTCTTGATATTGATGACCAATGGACTTACTTATCCATTTTGATTCTTCTATTGGTTCAACGATACCCACCTTGAGCATCTTATCTATCTCATCTTTCACCTTGATGTGCAAGTTGGGATTCATTTTGTAACACCTCTTTCGTACTGGTCTAACACCCTCATTTAGATTAATATTCATTTACCCAAGTGAGGGATGAACACCCTTCAACTCATGGTGGCCTTTAGGAAATAGATCCTTGAAGTCACTTGATAGTTCTATAAGCTTTGCAACTTTGGACTCCCACCATTAATCACCAATTATCACCTCTTTAGGTGCATCCTATTTTCTAATGTTATTTTTTAAAACACTGGTGATATGTGTGTGTGTGTGTGTGTGTGTGTGTGTGTGTTCATCTGTTATAGCCAAAAATTTACACTCTACCTTAGTGTGCTCAGTATCTATATTCTCTCCCTCTTCATTTTCAATCTTTTACACCAACTTACCTTTATCTTTTTTCTTCCATGCATGCTTTAGGAGGTACTCATTAGAACTCATCTAGTCACAAGTGTTGGTGCACTTAGTTAAAAGAGTCTCACCTTGTAACTGAGTTACAAAATCCTCTGCCTTTGTACTATCTCCCATAGTGATGCAATTCATCAACTACAAAGCTTTATACATAGGGGCTTTAGTAGAAGATTAATCAAAGACATGTAATATACCTAAAGTAATTGAATTTTAATCCACACTCTCTGTTTCAACTCGGTATGTATGTACCACGCTCGTGTACACCCAATCATTGTGGAGTAGAACTTATGCACCCATATAAATGGTGGTAATGCATTAGGTCTCACAAACAAGCTATTTTCACAACTTTTAATGTGAACCGGGGGAGAAGTCATTGCATCATAACTTACTTACCTTGAAGGAAGTTTACTCTTAATAAACCGAGTTAGGAAGGAAACCTTAATCTCATGTTATCTGGAAAGTTGTCTCTATGCATAGCCCACCATCATGTTATTATTCCCCTAAGTGAGTAGATAAATAAATTTCTTTTCTCACCTTCATCGTGTAGTTGGTCCTTCATGAAACATAATAATGATTTTGGTTATCCTTACGTAGTAAACTTGATGGCATGAGTCTTCTACATATGCCATTCTATTTCCATATTACTCATGTGAACCTCTCATGACACTCATGACCAATCATTTCATATGTACCATGAGACCAATTGTCACAAGAAATTCTACTAGTGTCAACGATATAATGTGAATCTCCCCATATGAGAATCCATTCCTTCATTGGATAAACATACTCCGAGTTCATGTACCGTCTGCGCATGGATTTGGTTAAGATCTTCTTCATTTTCATGTTCAAGGTAGGGAAAAATATTTATGCGATCCATGGGGATCAATACCTACTCATATGTATTCTTGAAATTGACATAAAACTTATTAAATTTCAGGTTTCCGTTTCTTGCATAACACCAAGGATAGCTAAGTAATGCAGATAAAGTTTATGCTTCTGCCAATTCTAGCTCCTTGAAACCCCCTTTGAATTTTCTCCATGAATTGTGATGTTTGTAGCCTTCAAAACATGAATGGTTATACCCCTTGTTTTATTTTCCATATACAACACACTTAAGGATGGATATAATGGTTGTCTACCTATTATATTCCAAACATCAAGGGTAAGAACATTAACTTTTGTCCCTATATCAATTAAAATGTTACTTACCAACCAACCATCTATAACCACATCTAGGGTAATATCCTTGTCATATTCATGGTTCTAAGGTGGTAAATTAGCATGTAGGATCTGGAGTTCCCTCTTTATATCTATGCGTGTTACCTTGACCAAAAATATTCTCCTAACATGGGTACAATATTATATTTCTTGAGAATTTTGTATTCTTCCTTAAGGTCATCAACATTCAGATTAGGTACTTTAGTCCACTTGGTGCACTCTCCATCCCAAACTTGTTCCTTTAGTATCTCCCCATGCGGTTATCGATTAAGTCCACAGTCTCTTAGAATAATTCAATGTGTTTTCATGTGTCTAGATACTTAGTTGGTTGTACATTCTCCTCACGTCTGATTAGCGGATTTGATCTTCCCTTATCACATGCACATGAAGCCTCTGCATGCGTAGTAACCAATAATGTATGCTACACCGGAGTTTACCAGATAACTAATGCCGGTCGAGGAACCGAGCGTCGGTCACCTAGGAGGAACCAACCGGTTAGGGAGCCAACACCGGTCAGCATCGGGAAATGACACGGTAAGGGAACTGACACTGGTTACTTGTGTATTTATGTTTTTATTTCAAATGCGAGGATTTGATCAAACAGTTAATTATAAAGGTGATTTAAAGGTTGTAAATGAATAGCTAAGGTGCCCTATTTTTTTAAGCTTATATAAGCTAGAAAACCGGGGTTAGAAAAGAAGGATAGATGAAGAATGTTAATTCTCCTTGGTTGAAGATGAAGAAGAAGAAAAAGAAGAAAAAGGTTACATGAAGACAAAGCTTCAATGGAGAGAAGATGGATAAAAGGAAATAGTAGGTACATCTGAATGGTGAGAAGAGTGTTATGTCTTCTATTGTATTTCCTTTATATCGTCTTGTCTCAATGTAATGGCTTGTATAGTATGTAAAGCACATAGTATTTCATCTTATAGATCCACAGGTTGTTGTGAGATATTGTATTGTAGATCCATGAGGTCATGTTGTATTGTTGGTCCATAATATTCTTGTATCGTAGCTAGAAAGATAGATTGTGGAGTACGAGATACTATCTAGATATTGTAGAAGAGGTTGGCTTCTTGTTTGCACGATGGTGATGCGAGAGATGGAGGAGAGACTTACTTCTTGGTGTATAGTTATGGTTGCACATTGGTAGACCCTTATGAGAGGTCTTATTTTCAGATTCATAGAGAGCTTAGTTGCATAGTGAGAGATGCAGTAGTTCCTAAAATGTGAGATCTAGTGGTTTTGGAGGCATGGTTGCGGTGCACTCGAGTAGATCCGTTTAGAGATATGGAGGAGATGATATACTCTTAGAGAGATACATTATACTCTTGTATGGAGAGTTAGTTTGTACTCTTGTTGTATTATATATATGAGATCTCTATCTTTGGTGGACGTAGCCTACATTGGTTGAACCATGGTACATGTTGTGTTATGTGTGTACTTTGTTTTGATTTGGATTATTCTAGTTTATACTTCCACTACTATAGATTTTGGGGAATTGTTTAGATCATGTGTGCATGATTTTGTTTGTTATTGAATCATAGAACTATTCTGCATTCTTGAATTCCCAACATTAACTTCCAATTCTTAGATTAGATTCAATTTTTTCTAGATTAACTTCAAATCTTTCTAGCTTACTTTCAAATTTCTTAGATTAAATTCAAAGTTTTCAAGCTTTTAGAGTAGTTTTCAAAGTTTTGTAGATCAATTTTGTAGCTAGGTAGTTGTTTCAACTAGATTAGTGGTAGAAGTTGTGTTTTCATGTTCCTTGTAGGATATAAGGAGGCAAAGCCTTGTCAAAATTGCCTCAAAATACCAAAGATTGGATCTTTTTGAAGAAATTATTCTCAAAACTCATATTTTGGTCACCTCTGAGAAGGTTTGCACTGTGCATTGAAGAGTGCATTGGTGCATCAAGAAGCACCCCTATGCATTGAAACCTATGATTGTGCATCAATAAGCGTGCATGTGCCTCTTTGGAAGCACATGCTGACACACTTTGGAGTTTTGGTCTACGAGTTTTACTTGCACCTATGCATTAAGCTCTGCACCTACACCTCTCTGGTTGTGCTTGTGCACTATTGACTATGAAATTTTGAGAGGTACACCTATACTTTTAAGCTTGCACTTGTGCTTGAAGGGAACATCCATGCTTCAAAACCAACACTGTGTACTAAAATCCACACTTGTGCACTAAAAGCCGTGCTGTGCACTCAGGTAAATTTCCTTCAAAGTTCATGATTTTTATTTCTATTTTGTAGGATTTTAGTTGTTGTTTTTGTCAATTTACTGATTTTAGAGAAATGTTCCTAACAAAATTCACTTAGGGCTTGATAAGTAATCTTTGTTAAAATTGGCTTAGGGTTTGATAAGTGATTTTTCATGCTTTATTTGAGTTTGGAATAGGGTGTGTATGCTCTTCCCTTACACTTAGTGTGATCTTGGGAATCAAAAGCACTTCTAAACCACTTTTTGCTATTTTAGAGTAAGTAAGAAAAATCATCATTCATTGATATGCTTGATCTTTTAGTTTAAGAGATTTTTCACTTGATAAATAACCAAGGCTAAAATTTGTGTATGCTCTTCCCTTGCACCTAGTGTGATCTTGGGAACCAAAAGAAATTTTAGTCTTTCATTAAGAAGCACTTGGATTAATTGGGAATAAACCTTGTTTTACAAATTTTTATAGTAGTTATTGATTTACAAAGCTTTTTCATTGCTATCTAGTTGGATTTTTTGTTGTGTATGCTCTTCTCTCATGTCCTTGGATGATCTTGAGAACCAAAAATGACATTCAATCCTCTTTTGATGATATTGTAAATTTTTATGAACTACTAACCATTTGTGTGAAGGACCTAAAATTCTTGTCAAAGAAAGAAGGGCTCTCTTCAAACCAAAATCTAACATTCATGTGTGATTATAGGTTTCTAAAAGGAGTACAACAAAAACCACATTAAGTCTAAAAGATAAAAAATACACCACAATCATCACATTATATTCGTAGGTTTCGGTTAAGAGATATGACTTGTCCTCTTAAGCTGGGACATAACCCCTTTGGCATAAGCCTTAAGCTACAAAATGGGGGTAGTCATAGGAACCCTAAAGTAGTTCATGCAAGAGGGATCCTTGTGAATGAAATAGGATAGTGATCCACACTACCAACTTGATTAGTATGCCTCGATGAGATTAGTATCAAAATTACTTTCATTGCGACCTCGGTGATAATACAATTGAACGCACTAGTTTCTCATTTTATTAGAAGGGGGTAAAGTAAAGTCGAGATAATCCTTGGGAAACCTTAGTAAATCGAGCTTGTAGAAGTAAACTTGTGACACATAGAGAGAGAACCACCTAGGAAGCTTGCCGACTTGGAGCCATTGTTTTTGTCTTAGTTGTTATACTTGAGAGCTCTCAAAAAGTGAAAAATTTGTTAGATTCAAACTCTTGTTTTTCGAATAAGGGAAAGAATATCTTAAAGTTGAAACCACATGATATTTCATCATGAAATATACTTAGTGTCATTTTTTCCTAGTTTTTCACTTGTCTTAAGACAAGGTGAAACTCTACCAAAATAACACCAAGTTTATTTCAACACCACTTGGTTTACACCCTTGTTTTCTTGTTGCCAATTTTCTAAAAAAAGAAAATACATATATGGATACCGCTAGATATCACATGTCCACCACTTTTGTATTCTACTTGCGCGACTAGGTTGTAATGCTAGAGTACAAGTATTGAAAGTGTACATGGTACCTACTCATGATCTAGTAGGCCCCCTTGTCTGAAAAACCCATATTTGAGACTTATTATCATCGTAGTTAGGTGAATTCATCCTTTTCTTCTTTTGAGTTATTACACTACCCACATTATAGCCACACAATTGAGATATTTTCGTCTTGTTTTGATTATGAAATTAGGCATAAATCTCTATATTGTAGAGTTACATTGCTCGCACACATAAAAATTTCTTGTTATACTTAGACATAGTTTTTACACCCTAGCTTTGTCTTGAGTTTTTGAGTGTTGAGGTTACTTTGTTAGCATCGCTATAATGCCATTTTGATACTAAAATCTTACTTTCTCGTAAAGTTTGATTACGTGTCCAAATAGCATTGTTACATTGCTCGCACTTGTATAGTCCATTTTACAAAGCTTAGACTTTGTTAGTGTTTAGAAATTGGCTTTTAGTATATCTTGTTAGAAGATCACGTCAACATTCTCTTATCATTTAG
Organism: Taxus wallichiana var. yunnanensis; assembly: GCA_018340775.1. Taxonomy (NCBI): domain Eukaryota; kingdom Viridiplantae; phylum Streptophyta; class Pinopsida; order Cupressales; family Taxaceae; genus Taxus; species Taxus wallichiana. The sequence goes on along the minus strand of CM031243.1, from coordinate 176,517,179 downwards.
GCCTTGTTTGTTGCAAAATTGACCTAACTGGTGATATTGTGTTGTCACTATTTGGTTTCAAACCTATCTAGACAAATCTTAGGGAGTAAACTATTTGGTGTGACTAAATTTTGAGCATTGTATGTCATTGTATTATTCTAGAAAAACTTGTGTCATATATTACCTTGCTAGGGTAGCTTTTTTGTTATTCTTTAGTTCATATGTTCACATTGACCTATTAATTTTGTGGTTATTCTATAGTCACCTTGTTTTGATGATTTAACATCGTTACACTGCAAAAATTTAACTAAGGTCCCTTTTTAGTAAACCTTAGTGGAAATTTTTTGTGTTGTATCTCCTATCTCAAGTATGCCTACTACGAGAATGAGATCCCGAATATTAGGAGCCAATATATTTGGAGGTGATAACCCTCTTTTAGAGGATAATATCATGGTTGACCATAGTGGTGGAGAGGAAGATTCTCCTCGTATGAATATAGAGTGTCCTCCCGCCAATTTTGATGATTACATTTTTCAAAACAAACATAAGATTCTTATGCGTGTTATGGAAATAGGAGCTAAGTTACTATTATCACCAAATCACAACACCCATATGTTTATACAAGTGCATATACTTGAACTCACGGTGTGATTGGATAACATGGGTGCTATCTCCGAGTTGTGGGACTCGCTACTTGAAATAGACCTCCAGAGAAAGTTGGTTCTTGCTCCTAAACTACCTGCCACAATCTACTCTAATGCAAGGGAAAATAACTATTCTAATTTAAATTTCCAAGGGACCAGGGAGAGAGAATGCATAAAATGAAAGCCTACACTAAAGCGGTGATACACCAGAAAAGAAGGGTGTGAGAGTAGTCTTCAAATGCGTGAGATACAGAAGCAAAGCGCACACTAGAAGGGGTGATGACAGTTCTCCATAATCTAGCAAAATGCATTCACAACAATATCTCAAACATACACAATGATAATGGATCCCTACAAGAACATAATAATAGACACAATATTCTTGTAATCAAGGTTGAAGGGGCAAGAAGAATGCAAGAAAACACAACAGGGGAAGATACATCCACAAACTTATATTTTATTGCTTCCTGATATGCACAGTTCAATCGGTTACAAGAAAAGGGCCTGGATCACCATGCAAGGAGTCAAAAACAAGGTCCTACAACACAAAGAAATTTTGGCAGAGCTTTTCTAAAGAAACTACCCCCCTTACAATGAGCCCAACACTCCAATTTATAGAAAAATTGAGAAGAGAGAGAGAGGGAAAAAAGGGAAATCCTGAAATATGTCCTTTAACCACTTGTAAGAGGCATTAAATGGAGTGAAATGATTGTATATTACTTGTAAAAGGCTCCCCATACTGTCCCAAGTGCTACACAGAGAAAGAATGGTGACCATGCATCTTAATTGCACTCCCAACCACCAAATAAAACACTGTTATGAACCTGGCCACGTTTAATGAAAAATCCCCACCAATTTCTCATCAAATCTAGAATTTCTTAATTGCTATGCATCGGGCTCGGAGACATAATTCCAACGGTACCAATTTTGTGTGATTTCGTTGAGAAATGCAAAAGTTATGGCCTTCTGAGTGCGGGCGGCTATTTTGGAGTGCAGCGAGGCATTTTACGTCATTTGACGAGAATGAGCATTAAGCGGCGAAGCCAAATGTGGCGTAGAGGGACGTCGTGCTTGTTCAGAAAGTCCAATTTTGTGAAAATCGGAGCTCGGAGTCAAAATTTATGGCCGTTTGAAGTTCACGGGTCAAACGTTGACTTTTCTTCTTTCTTTGCATGACTATTTGGCAAATTGGTGATTCGTGTCCCACATGTACTTTTGTCATTTGTCTGGAAGAATTCTCCCGCATCGGCCGATTGAGCTTTCCTATCCCCCTTTGCGGCTTTTTCACCTTTTCGTGTCCATGCGCGTACTTTGTCCCAGTGTCCGGAAGAATTCTCTCGTATCGGCCGATTTGGGCTTTCTTATCCCCCTTTGCGGATTTTTTTCCTTTTCACGTCCCATGTGTACTTTTGTCCCGGCTGTCCCAAACCATGCGAAACAAAAAAACTTGACGATTTTTATTACTGCGGCTGTTTCACCTTTTCGTGTCCCATGGCGTCTCGATGTCCCAATTTGTCCCACGGACCACGGAACAAAAATATCGACTTAGCTGATTTTCTTCCCTTTTTGGTCCCAAACTTGGTACGACGAACCTCGGTACGACCCGCACTAGTACGATCCACACCCTTCAGACCCGAAATGCTTTAAAACAATCTTGCAACCTTATTTTTACATTTTTTCCATTTTTTCTAACTCGTTGGGATTTTTTCTTGGATGGGAGAGTTAGAGAGAAGCTAAGGGGCCCCCAAAAAACATGATTTTGGGCCTTGAATCAATCTACTTGCTCGGGACTGAAGAATTTGATGCATGTTATCAAAATTACCTTGAGGGGTGAATTTTGGATAATAGTTACCTTCCACAGTGGACCCTTCTCTCATTGCCACAATGGTTTGAGGAGAAGAAGAAGTAGATCGACCTCATCGTACTATTAATGAAATATTAAACCTAGGTCATGCCTCTACTTTTGTGTGATAGAATAATGAGGAGATACCATTTGAAAATGATGGAGATTATCGAGTACCTATTATTAGAATACATTGTGAAGACAACGAGGAACATGTTCATCATGCATAACCTCCCCCTAATGAAGATTGTAACAGAAGTACCTATTCAAGAGGTGATGTTAGAATAATAGGTCCAAGCCCTCACTTGCCAATTGGCAAGTTTGGCTTCGCATATACAAAAGGAACAACCAAAATTTGTGAAACAAGCTATACCGAAGGCAAAACCAAAAACTTCGTTTCATGAGTTCCTAATAAACACTCCTTGACAAAATACACAAAAGGATCCTAATGAATAATTTCTCACAGAGAATAAATGTGGGAATACACCTAGATTTAATCCTTTGTATAGGCCTATGCCACCCACACAAGATCCATTTTTCAATCAAGAGTGGTTAACTATGAAGAACGCCCTTCTAGCATTGCAATAATGTAAAACTTGTAACAATAAGAAATACTAGTTTGATGAGTTGTACCCTTATTAGGTTGATAGGGCCATGCTCCAAGTACCTTTCCCATGACACTTTGATTTTCCAAAATTTGAAAAATATAAGGGAAAAGGTGACCTGCGTGACCATATTAAATATTTTATATGGCATGCCAAGAGGTTACGTTTAGCGAAAATTATCTTATACACCTCTTCCCACAGAGTTTAGGAGGGAAGACATTGGAATGGTTTATATGCATGCCCAAGGGATCTATATCCACATAGCTAGAATTAGATGAACATTTTTTACGTCACTTTTCTTTTAATATAGAGAGTGACAATTTTTTTATTATTGGCAAATAGTTTTTTGAAAGGGACTATACCCTTGTACAACAAGGCTCAGAAGCCAGAATAGAAATAATAAGCACAAAGAAAGGGATCAATATCCAGATATAACAATAAGGACCAACTGCAGAACACCGTCTGCAAAAAAGAAACAACAACCATCAACTTCAGCAGCAAATAAACAACTGTTGAACAACGAACAACCAACAATGGTACACCAACACCATTGGAAAGAAAACATGCGTTGTAATCCGGCCACAAAAATGATAACCATGTACTCCGGCCGAACACAAACAAAGAAAATCATCCAGACGGATAGCCCTCCTTCAGGGTGATTTTTTTTTTTTTGCTAACCGTAACCCATCCTGATGGAGTCTCCCTTTGAATAGATATAGAGAGTGACATTACCATGCTACATTTTGCAATTCCAAACAACGAAACAACAAAAACTTCGCTGCATTTTTACAATGATGGAGAGGATTAGCTAGTTGCTTTCCTTGCTCCATACCCAAAAAATAGTTGATAAGCATATTTGTTCCCAACCTCCATCTAGACATTACGTTCCACTTGTAAATGCATTGTGGCAACACGTTTGAAGAGGTAATCGAAAAAGGGATTCAAATTGAAAAAGCATTGCTAGCTAGGGGGACTCTAAAACCTTTCTCCCACAATCATAATGATTCCAAATCTAATGAAAAACCAAAGTTTGTTCATAATAAGAAAAAAAATGTCATTGGTGATGGGATAGTAGACTCTAAGCGAGTACAAGCCATTCAAAACCATGCACCTTTGAAGCTTGCAAAGGGAAATCCACCTACAGAGTATAAATGCCACACTTTCACACCTCTATTTGAATCAATATCATCCATACTAAAGTAGTTAGAGGCCGTTAACATGGTTAAGTACCTAAAACATAACCCTATGGGGATGACACACCTAAACCATCATGGTTTAGAGATAATGAATTCTACGGGTTTCACCATGTAAAGGGTCATAAAACTGACAAGTGTTTAAGATTAAAACACTATATTCAAGACCTAGTTGACAATGGTGATATTGAAGTAGAATCCACTTTGCCATTGCAAAATCTCCAAATGCAAACTTAGGGATCTTCAAAGAGCCTTTTCCCAATCACAAAGAAAATAAAAATCTGGATCGGGGATAATCATCTCAAAATAAGAATGCTAACTATGTGTCAAACAAATACCATTTTGATGCGCGATAGGTTTTGTTGACCCACTCATTGAGAAAATCAATACAATTAGAATTAAAACAAGAGAGTGTGCCATGGCAACGTGATGAGATCACCTTGTTATAAATTCCGAACCTACTCCCCCTCCTCCTCAAGAGAGTCATTATGATGTGTTAGATCAACTAGAGAAGACTACAACTAAGATTTCAATCTTAGACCTTCTAAATATTTCTAACATCCATAAAGATATACTTTGCAAAACCCTACAGGGATCAAGAGTATCTATTGATGTTGACCCTATGCATTTACAAGCCATGGTAGTGCAAATCACTCCCATAAGACACATAACCTTGATCGATAGAAGCCTTAACTAAAAATCCCTCCCATAACCTACCCTTACATATTGAGGTAATAATCAAGTGTAAGAAGGTCAAGAGAGTGCTTGTGGATGGTAGATCAGGTCTTAACATTTGTACTCTTAAACTAGTTCATCAACTAGGTGGCACAAAAGCTGATTTGGAGATAAAGGTCATCACCATAAAGGTGTATGACAATGAAGAAAGAAAATCAGTTGGAATGATCACTTTCTCATTAGAAGTTGGTCCCATAACCCATGATACGAGATAGGGAAAATTTTAGTGGCAAATTTTTGTAAACTCATGAAAATCAAGGATTATGGAAATTCGAAATGGCGAATATTATGTTGTTCAGAGCCGACTTATTCACCAAAAATTTGGCCGACATGTCCCTTATACTATTCCTTTCACCTAGATTTTACACATATATAAGAGGTTATGAATGTAATTCACCACCATTTCGAATCATATCATGTAAATATTTTCCAAAGTAAACATAAGAAAATCCTCATCCGCTAACACTGAAGTCTGAAATTTAAGCCATCCAACCATAAGGCATCAAACTCTAAGCCGTCTAGCTTTGATCCAACATACTCTGCAATCTGAAACGTCCAATTGTATTCCATCTAACCTGAGCTATACAACCCCTAGCCATCCAACCCCTATTCGTCCAACCCCTATCCATCCAACCCCTATCCGTCTAAGTTTCTAACCCCTAGTCATCCAACCCCTAGCCATCTAATTCCTAATTGTCTAACCCTAGCTATCAACCCCTAAACCATCCAACCCCTAATCGTCAACCCTTAGCCATCCAACCTTTACCGTCCATTCTCGAGCCTTGGAACATAAGAGTCATCCGTAAGGCCCTAAGTAGTAAGCGATCATGGATACTAGAAATCGAGCAAGAAGATTACAAATTCGAAAGTTCAAAAAAGGGTGCCAATACTTTGCTTGGCTATTTTGGAAAATCACAAAAAATGAAGTCGAGTTTTTAGTTCGAATGAAAATATCGGTATGTGGCAAGTGTTATTTATTGGTTATTTTATCTTATAGAATTTAATAATTATGTTTTTGATCTTTTGTTCTTGGAACTCTTTGACATTTGTACTCTGTAAAAATTTAACTATAGATATGATTAATACTATTTAAGTAACAATTTTATAAAATTATTTGCAGAATTTTTAGAAATTCCTTCACGAGAATAATCAATTTATAGATATTGATGATCCAATATATGTTGTATGAAACATTTCATCTCTTGATGAAATAGAAGTACAAGAAAATTCATCAAACTCTCGGGATACACCAATAGAGGAATCTTCTACTCCAAGGTCTATTTCAGAGAAAGGGGAGACATGAGATTCAAAATATTTCTCTTGATGACCCAAATGCGAAGTTGAATCCCAAGGAAAAAAAGAAAATATGTTATAAGAAAGATGAAAAACTAGACAATTAGAAGGAAATTCTAGTTCGAATGGGTTGCAAAATATCCTTTTATTGAACCTGTGCACATTGAAAATTGTAATGATGTTCCAACACAATGTCGATGCAAAATATGTGGTTGGAAATAGGGGAAGGATCACATGATGCAGCTCAAACTAGACACAATTGAAAAACATTGTGGGAAAATATACATTTCCCAAAAGCTCAAGGATGGCAGCATAGTCAGAACACATAAATGGAAAGATGCAAAAGATTGTCTACATGTCAAATACATAGAAGAGTACAAAAAGGAACAAAAACATATCAAATATGTAAATGAAAAAGGTGGGACCATAGTATCAAAATTGAGAAAAGCTATTGAGGAAGAAATGCAAGCAAAGGGTATTCAATTTACAACCGTATTTCATATAATGAAAAGGGGAAGAACGATGTCATATTTCGGAGAAAATAGAATGTTGTATCAAGTTATTGGTGTAGAGAACATTCCTCAATCTCATTGGTCAGATACCAACAACTGGGAGATTGCAAAATGTCTATCTTTGGTAGAGAAGGAGGATCTAAAACTACGAGGTTCAAAAGGCAAAGTATATTTCCCTTTCCTTAGATGAGGTTCTTTATGATCGATAATACTTCATGGATATGTATTCATGTTTACACATTTACTAATGAAATGAGGACTCCAAACCTCTTGGAAATTCATAAAATGACATGAGAGAATTGTAATTATGAGAATATCTATAAATTGGTGGTATCAAATATGAAGGATATCACGGAATGAATAAATTTTCCATTGTAACAAAATTAGTTTGTGTTGGAACCGATGGTGTAGTTATAATGTAGGGAGACAGAAATAAAGTACGTGTGTTAGACTTTAGATAACTATTTCTCCTTATATGGTTGATGTCCCTTTGCATAGCTCACAAAATGAATCTCACCAACAAAATTGTTAGCACATTTGAAAATGTAGCTAAATTAGAGGAATTGATACGTGATCCATGCCTATTATTCTTGCAGTCCTAAGAGATTTTTAGAATTTCAAAATTTTTCTATTGGACTAATAGAGGGAAAAAAACTTCTCAAAGATATAGATACCAGATGGATATCTATGTATGAACCTATCTATAGAATATATGATGAATATCCTTCACTGACAGGATTTATGTTTAAATACCGCATGGATGTAGATAAAGCTAAAGATCTATTGTGCCATCTAACTGACATATAAACTTTACTCACACTTTGCGGTATTTTTTCCATGTTGATGGAGCTTAATATTTTAACGAAGCATGCTCAAGATCGATCTTTCTACATTACATAATTTATAAGACTCGGAAGAAATGTTTCTTTGGAGTCTAGAAAGTTTATATATTTCGATGGAAGTTTTTAGGGTCTTTGCTTTTGAAAGTTGGAATGCATTGTGATTTGAAAAATTTGAGAGAGAGCTGGAGAAGGAGAAATAACAGAGATAGTTTTATCTCATATTATTCTGTCTAAAACAAAGCATGCGTACAGTATTTATAAGACCAAAAACTGTACTGGACTAGTTTTATCTCATATTATTCTGTCTAAAACAAAGCATGCGTATAGTATTTATAGGACCAAAAACTGTACTGGACTCCCTAACTAAATGGAGAAGATCCACAATAGTTGCAGAGAATGATGGAAGAAGAGATAATGTGATAAGAAAGACACCTATGACACATCTAATAATCAACGTATCCTAACATTCCCCCCCTTATTACATTATTCTTGCAAATGTGACCTCTGAAAGATTCAAATTTCACTTTTCCAAGAGATTTAGTGAGAATGTCAGCAACTTGTGCTTCAGTAGGACAGTACTGGAGCTGAATTTGATGGTTCAAGATGTGCTCTCGAATGAAATGGCAGTCAATTTCAATATGCTTTGTTCGTTCATGAAAGATTGGATTACGCTTTGAGCTTGACACACTCGATTGTCGTGATAGAGAATAGGTGACTATTTTTCAGGAATTCCCAGGTCATCCAAAATGTGACGTATCCATATCACTTGCACACAGCTCCTCGTGCGGTGTGATATTCTTGCCTCTATGGATGAGATAGAAATAACATTCTACTTCTTGCTTATCCACGAGATAGGTCCAGATCCGAGATGAAATATGTATCCTGTAGTTGACTTCCTATCATCAACAGATCCGGCATGGTCTGAGTCGACATATCCTTGTAAGAAGAATTGATCATTCTTCTTATATTCCAGACCATAATTAGTTGTTCCTCGGACATATCTCAAAACATGCTTTCTTTGCATTCAGTGACATTTCTTTGGCTCTTGCATGAACTGGAAAGATAGGTGACATCATAGCGAGAGATGCAGTGCGGTGTATGTCAAATAGATGAGCCCTCCAACCATTTTCTGTAGAGAGTAGCATCTACTTGAGGTGAGTATTGGAATCTTGAAAGTTGCAAGCCTTTTTCCATGGGAGTGGATATAGGTTTGATCGGACATTATATACTTTTCGGGAGTGTCTTGGCGTACTTTTACTGGGAGACAAAGATGTGATGCTCCTTTTGCCATATTTCCAAGCCAAGACAGTAATGTAGTAGCCCCAAATCTGTCATGTTGAAGGTTCTTTTGAGATCATTCTTTACAATATCAACCTGATCTTCTGAACTACCAGTGATCACAAGATCATCTACATAAACAACCAGAATGATAATTTCTTTGCCTACCTTCTTTATATACAAATTTGAATATGAGGGACTACGAGTGAACCCATGCTGCAAAAGGTGATCGTTGATCTTGATATACCATGCCCTGGGAGCTTGTTTCAGTCCGTAAAGAGATTTGATGAGATGACATACCTTTTTAGGCTGATTTTCATCAACAAATCCTTCAGGTTGGGTCATGTATACTTCTTCTTTCAGATCACCATTTAGGAAAGCACTCTTGACGTCCATCTGCTGAAGTCTCCATCCTTTCTGTGCTGCAAGTGTGCAAACTACTCTGATGGTCTTCATCTTCACAGTGGGTGCAAAGGTTTCTTCATAGTCGATGCCTTCTTTCTGAGCATATCCTTTGGCTACAAGTCGTGCTTTATGTTTGTCGATGGATCCATTTGCCTTATATTTTTTCTTGAAAACCCATTTGCAGCCTATGGGTTTCTTTCCTGTAGGCAGATCGACAAGTTCCCATGTCTGATTTTTCATGAGCGAGTCATATTCTATTTCCATAGCTTCCTTCCACTGAGTTTGACTAAGTGCTTCACGAACATTATCTGGCTCGGAGCTATTCATCAGTGAACTCATGAGTGCAAAGTTTACCTCATTTCTTGTTTGACTCCTTGTTTTGACTCCGGATGATGTATCTGGGAGTTGTTGCAAATTTGAGTCCTTGATAGTTCTTTGTACCCACTTCGGATGAGAACTTGATTGCTTTTGAGAAGAACTGTGTCGTTTCCGTGAGGATTGATGTGGAGTCACATTCTACAGTTCTCCAAGGTCAACAAATAGTTCTCCTGGTAGCATTTCTTTTCTCTGAGTAGTCTCCTCCAGCTCATCATCTGATTCAGAGACTAATCGGTGAGATGTGTTTGGAAGTGGATCTTGTTGATACTATTGAGTCAAAGGATGACTCGTCACAAACCACATCCCAACTCTCGTATATTTTCTTTGTCTCAGGATCCATGAGACGATACGCCTTCGAGGTAGTACTTTGTAGCTAAGAAGGATACACGAGAGTGTTTTGGCTCTACCTTCTTTCTCTTACGAGTGGGACATGCATGTATCTTTGTGCTGACCGAATACTCGTAAATGAGAAATTGATGGTTTTACCACTCCATACCTCTTCGGCGTCTTTTGAGTAGAATCTTTGTTGGTGCCCTGTTGAGAAGATATACACCTATTTGTACTTGCTTGACCCAATAGTGTTCTCCTAGCTTTGCGATTGATAGCATGCGGTGAGCCATCTCCATCACGTGCGATTGCGATTGCGACGCCAACAATGCCATTTCTTTGGGGCGTGTAGGGAGCGATCGGAGTCTTGCTTAATGCCGTGATGGTTCAGGAAGGCCAAGAACTTCTTTGATGTGAATTCCCCCTCGATCTGAGTGGAGTAGAAGAAGTGGTTGTCCGGACTCTTTGACAACACGATGATAGAAGTTCTGAAAGTGTTGAAGAGCCTCACTTTTCTGCTTTAGGAAATATACCCACATCTTGCGAGAGTGGTCATCCATGAACAACTGGAAGTATTTGTATCCTGAAAATGAAGCAGGCAATGGGCCGTTCAGATCGGTATGAACTACCTCTAGACACTTCTTGGCATGGAAGGTGCTCGCTTGAAATGGATCTCTATGTTGTTTTCCTGCAAGACAACCAGGGCAAATAGGCAAGGAACTGGACAATTTGGGTTGTCCACGGACCATTGCTTTTGAAATCATTTGGTGCGGTGAACCGATGACAAGTGTCCATATCTAAAATGCCATAAGGCAGTGGATTCTATTGTTGAAGCAGATAAAGCTACTGCAGAAGATGAAACAATATCTAAAGCAAATAACTTATCTTTTAAAAAAGCTTTAGCAAGAACCGTACCTTACCTTATCGGAGATTAAGCATGATTTAATGCCATTTTGAACAAGAAATTCAACCTTAAGGTGATGATTCAAGAGCTGAGTAACTGACAAAAGGTTGCTAGTCAAGCCAGGAACATATAGTACCTTTGTAAGTGTACATTTTCGTGGCCCCAGAGGAATGGTCACATTCCCTATTCCTTCTACAATGTACTCTTTGTCATCCGCTATCTCGAACTCGATCTCGGTTGGCTCTTCATGTAGTGAATCAAACGACTTCTTGTCACACGACATATGCTTTGCTTGCTGTGCGAGTCTATCAACCAGACTTTCTTCGTGGGCTGAGAAGTTTGAGAGACGAGTACAAGATTCTTACTACAATGGGCTCCTTCTGATGTCTCCTCATCAGAGTCATCATCTTCTTGTTGGGCTGCAAGATGTCCTTTTTGCTTTCTCCAGTGGGGACGTCGTTTGGACTTTTGAAAATCTTCGTGCCCGGATGTGCTTGTATGGCTTGAAGGCCCTTGTTTCAGGCTGTTGTGCCAGCAGTGATCAGTGTCGTGAGTATTGGTTCTGCAAATGTGACACCATCTCTTTGAATTTTGATCTTTCTGTTTGGATTGCGCTGGATTTGGCTTCTCTGGGGGACCTTTCCGATTCTTCTGGCCACGATTAGGCTTTGAGAACAAGGCTTTGTCCTGAGACTCCCCATGCGATGAAGTGATAGCTTCTTCCTGCTGCAGCAAATTCACAAGCTCTTCGAATGTCACTGTTTGTTTAGACACATTCAGTGTTGTAACAAACACTCGAAATTGAGAAGGGAGTGCTCTCAAGGTGATTGGGATGAGTAGTTTATCATCTACTATTTCACCGAGCGCCAATAACTCCGATCTCAACTCAGCCACGTGACGCAGGAATTCCTCCACTTTCTCGTCAGACCCCATAGAGAGGGTGTGCAGCTTCGACTGAAGATGAAGAATCTTTGTCTGATTTTTGGCTTCATAAATGGTTGCCAACTTGTCCCAGGCCTCCTTGGGTTTCTCCGCATTCCGAACATGCGGTTGCACATCATCACTGATACTGAGCATTATCAGCATCAAGGCTTTAGCACTAGCCATGTCATATTTTATTAGTTCATCGGGGGCTGTGGGAGCAGGCACAGACCCTGTGACAATTCCCCATAATCCTTCAAACTGAAGGATTGTCTTCATTTTTGTCTTCCAGGCCGCAAAATTAGGCCCTTTGAGCAACTGAGCATCAGACAGAAGTAACTTCGGAGCAGACATTGTAATAAAAAAATATTTATTTATTTGAAAAGTTATTACAATTTGGACTCACTGTCGAGAATGACTGGCTTGTAGATGCTCGCGATATTCACGTGCTGTGAGACGGCGATGCTTTGCAGGGCGTTCTTCTTCGTCGTCACAATCTGCGTCGTATCCGGCTTCTAATTCTTCCCGTACTCGCTTTGCTTGGCAGCTGACGTCGAAAAGAAAGTACTCAAGGAGTCCTTCTCGAACTAGTTTGTCGAATGCAAGATTGCCACAATTTCGAAGCTCGTTCAGCAAAGCAAAGTAGAACCCGGAGCTCTCAGGAGCTTCTCCACGGTGTTCTCTGGCTGGCGAGTTGATGTTGTGGCTTTCAGCTGTGGCGACCATGTTGTTGACGCTTTCAATCGAGTTGTCTACACTCGACATTCGATGTAGTGTAGAAGAGACTGTTGTAGACTCAAAACTACCTCGACAGCATTTGAAGGTCTCCGCGCATGTGCTGCCTTCCTTCAGCAGGTGGCTGAGTAACTCTCCACGTCCAGCTGCAGCGGTCTCCAACACGCTCAGGCAGTCTCCACGAAAGAGTTGTCTTCAACACGCTCAGGTTTCGAACATGGCTCGGCTGGCCGTGAGTTCGATGTAATTGATTTAATGCTTCCACGTGCTGAGGTCACATCTTTAATGACAAGCTCCTCATAATTCCACCAACCTTCCAAAGCCTTTACTAAACATCACGTTTTAATCCTCCATGTGCATCAGACTTTGGGGCTAATCATCTTGAATGTTCTAGAATGACTGGATATCGTAAACTAGATCAGTGAAACTTCAGCAGTTCTCCACGTGAACAGCAAGATTCTCCACGCAACAGCAGGATTCTCCACGCAACAGCAAGATTCTCCACGCAACAGCAGCGTACTGTCTACTTTGTAAAAGCTTCAGGCGCTACACAGGTTGAAGTGGAAATTTGTGCTCCACCCGCTGGATCTGGGCCTCCGACACTCCCTTCTCTTCTACGGCTGACCTCATTCAGGCCACCTACGACGCCTTCAACAACGACCCTCACTCCAAATACTGCGGAAGCAGCCGATACGGAAAAAAAAGAATTCTTTCACAAAGTCGGTCTAGCACCATCCAGTGATCGACAATGGGACTACCAAGTCACTCGCTTTCTCTACGCCATTGCCTCCGTCGATCCGCACTCAGCTCGGCCGAGCACTCCTGTCCAACGCCTCCCAGATCTCTGCCACGCTCTGATACCAAACTGAGAGAGAGCTGGAGAAGGAGAAATAGAAGAGATAGTTTTATCTCATATTATTCTATCTAAAACAAAGCATGCGTACAGTATTTATAGGACCAAAAACTGTACTGGACTCCCTAACTAAATGGAGAAGATCCACAATAGTTGCAGAGAATGATGGAAGAAGAGATAATGTGATAAGAAAGACACCTATGACACATCTAATAATCAACATATCCTAACAAAATTCCAGGTGCTTCTTAAAGTACAATATAAATGATCATCTGTGTATAAAATCACATGGAAAAGAGATTCCACTTCATATGTACCAAAAAATAATTGATATGGCTAACTCAGAAATAGAAGAAGTAAAAGTGACACGAAATTTATATGATGCAGTATTAATCGAAACTAGGAATAAGTTGAGAAAGATCTCTCAATTGTTAGCTAAAGATATCCAGGATAGATTCAAAAATGATAAAATACTTGAAGCAATGGGAGTTGTAAATCAGTAGTTACGGAATTTTTATGGCGGCAAACTACTTAGATCTATCAGTCCTTTATTTATCAAAAACATGGGTGATCTTCTTGATCAATTGCAGTAAGATTGAAGAGATAAATGGAGTTTCAGAAGGAATTTTGGAAAGAAAAATACTTAGTTCATAGTCAATGGATTTTGCTAATACAATGATATGACACCTTGATTCTACAAAACCCACAGGATTACGGTGCCATGAAAAGGATTTGGAAGGATATTTTTTCTAGTAATATTCTAAGTGAAGATTTGAGTGAGTATATTAAGCTGTATGAGCTTTGTCAAACAATGATTCTAGGTTCTATGGAAGATGAGAGGGTTTTCATTGCACTATCCTTTTTAAAGTCAAAAGTTTGAAATAGATTGGATAGGAATCTAGAAATCTATCTCAGATTGTATGTATTGAGTTACTTATTGGAGACATTTCCTTATGATAGAGCAATGACATTGTGGAATTCACTAGTAGATAGAAGAGGAGTAAGTAATATTCTACTTGACCCAGGGGATCGAGACACATCCACAAATCATGCTATAGTTGATTTCCAAGACACAAATGAAAGTGTTGCTCTAGGACTTTTCGAATTCACATAGATTTCATTTCTTCTATACATTATTGAGATTACTTATGTACTTCATTTAGTGATTATAACTTTCAATAAATGTAATATTATATTTGTCATTATTTGATCCTTCACCATTGCAACAATGTCATTATCTGTTTTAACTATGCCATTTGTTTTTTATGTTTGGTTTTCAAATTGATGAAATATGGACACATTCATCTTTTATATCTGTCAATTTATTTATTTTACATCTCGCAACAATTTAGAAACGTAAAGAAATAAAATAGTGTAAACAATAAATTTAAGCAACATTTACGTAAACAATAGAAAAGAAAGCGAGTTTGTATTAATATATAGTAACATTATACAATTCTAACATCCAAATTTCTTTTGAAATTGATTTCTCATGTGGTGGATTACTTTATGAAAAAGTACAAATTCATAAAGCATTATTGGCCAATACTGATTCAAAAAAGGGGTTGTTATAACATCTCAAAGCTTCTAGACAAGTTTTATCATATAAAGACACATTACGAGGTCATCCTCTTTTACGCCTATGATTCAAAATCATAGTTTTTCTTACGTCTTCCACATGGGATACAAACTAAAAAAGGGCTGGCCACTATCTTTTAATTCCTACTCCAAAGTGTCAAATTGTGACAACACACACTGTCACATGGTGAATTTTACTAATTTATCAAATTTTATGATGCAGGTGAAGGTTATTCTTTTTCTGCTTAAGAGATAGAGGAATAAATCTTGATTCCTAAAGATCTTGTTGAAGTGTTGATATTTTCTAGTATATTCAGCTCTGCCTCGCTACATTTCTTGCAGAGACAAAAGTGTTGCATCTGCATCTGTCTTTTCTTGATGTAAGACTCATGGATCCATCTTATGATCCTTTATCATCCTTCTCAATGTATTATTTTGTTTATTAATAACAATGAGTTTTTCCTTCAACTATATAAAAGAATTCAGGATTTTGCGGGCATTCTTCAAATGTGCTTCAAAAACAATCGCTTCTTTCTTTAAATTTTCATATTTTACTGCAAAATAGAAATATTAAAATTTTAGTCTATCGATTATATGAAAAAAATAATTGCAGTGGTTATAATATCGAGATAATTTTTAGTTTTTCATGTAAAAGGAAATTCCCACTCACAACAACTTTCTCTTTTTACGCATTTTATATTAAAACATTAGTCTTGTCTTTTGGCCTTTTTTATAGTAAGCTTTGTGCTTGAGCATTGAGATTCTCCAACATGTTTAGCATTATGTCTACAATTTCATCATTGTAATCATTACTATATGAAATTGTCCCTGATTGAGCTTTGTTTAGCAAAACATCATGTCATGCTAGTTGGCTCTCTACGGTAGTGAACAATGAATGCCTTTGAGCATGATTATGGTATCTAGTATTTATTTCTTTTATCAATTTTTTTCTCTCCTCTCCCAAGACCACACCAAATCCACATTAGACATTACAACCTCTTGAATTGTTGCCCCCATGCTATCTAATATCATATTTTCTAATATAAAATGTGTTTTTTCATCATCTGTTTGTGGAGTAGCCCTTGGGGGAGGAGGAGAGTCACTTCCTATATTCCATGCACATTTTGTTATTGAGGTGGAGTAGATTGAATCATGTCGTGGGTGTCAAAATAGTTACTCTTGTCTGAATCCCCACTATCGAAGCCTAAATACTCCTCATCAATGACGATGTTGTTGAAAATTTGTGTGGCCGTTACACTTAAAACACCACCTAGTGATAGCCCAATAAATTTGGTTGTAGTAGGATGAACTATTCTGTTGACACTTTGCAAGAATCCTAATATTCTTTCCTAAAGTCCTCCTTTGACTTTTTACTTGATGTGTTGGAGGAATTGGTGGCTCCTTGCAAGTAGAGAATGACCTGAAGCCATATTACCTACATCAAGCAAACAACAAATTGTTAGAATATAATGGTTGGGATTTGTAAATGCTAAAAAATTGTAAGGAAAAAAACATGCAAATCAAACTACCGTACAATATACCTTGCATAGACAGAGACACAATCGTGACATTTTGATCTCCACACCCAGAATGAGTTTGATCTTCATCATCAATCTCAGTAGTTTCTGAATACAATACATGTAGAAAAGATCAGTAGAAATATTAGAATACATAATCTATAGTAATTGTTTGAATTTTTAATTTATATATAAAGATAACTTCATTATTCATACCTGTAGTTAAATGTGATGGTAAACGTGTTGTGCATATCGACCCCCTAGGTCACTTTTGATGAGGTCTTACTGGTGTTGATTCTGCTGAATCCATGTCAGAATCAGCAGAGACCTTTGGAGGGGCTTTACCTCTAGCAATTGCCTCCTTATGAGATGCTACAACTATAATTTTTCTCTGTAAAATAAATCATACAATTATTAGTTTAATTAAAATATTCAAATTGAAATCATTATAACATGTAAGTGAGTAAAATTAAGCTTTGTAACTTTGTTGTTCTTCGAGACTAAGACCAATCATCTTATCATTGATTGTAGTAGGAATCATATGCTACGTCAATTCATAGTACGCTTCATTATAGAAAGCAAGAATAAAATTGCAACAAGAAAATACAATCCTTGATTTATCAATTTGATTGGCTTTGCGGGCATGGGAGATATCTGATTTTATTCTGTTGGACAAATAACTGCACCAATCAAATTATTGACTGCTAGTGTTCGTAATAAATACTAAACTACCCAATAGAGAATATCTGCAAATCTTCCTTGTAATATAATCTTGGCCTAAAAAAGTGAAGCAACTGTAATAAAGAATCTGTTTGTAATACCTTGTAGAAGAAGGCCTCTTGATGAATGATTAAGAGGAGTTGTAATTACATAAAGGAAATGTTAGATCCTTTGTGTGGTCGTATAATGTTAAGAAAAAAAGAATTTGAAAATAATAAACTTACCATCGACCTGTACATTGTAATGAGACTCTAAAAACTTTTTGTCTTCTTGTAAGGACAACCTTTGTAGTAACAAGCAACTTATTTTCGAAAGGTAAACCTGTTAACCGATGCACGTCCTTGGGTTCAATAGAAAAATAAATTTGATGACATTTGGATGCCGAAAAGAAGAAAATTTTCCATCATTGTCGTTGTAAGAGGCGAGTAAGTAATCAAGGACTGATGTATCAGTGTTGAATTAGGGCATGTTCACAAGCCTATAAAATTCTGATTTTGAGCCAATCCTTGGGAGTGTCTTTTGCTTTAAGTAGAGCTAAAATATTTGGGTGCATGAGATTTTTGTAATGAAATTTGGGTGTGGGAATAGATGTGGTATTGGCCATTGCTGAAATTAGAGAGAATTGAAATTTGGGTGTAAAATTAGAGAGCTTAGAGCACTTTGGAAATTTACGGATAAAAGTGAAAAAATGAACCTTGAAACGGTATTTATAGGGCCCAGGGGTATCATTAATGAACATTAAATACATTGGTAACAACACCCAACCCACACCATCCAACCCCTCATTCATCCAACCCACCCGTCCAACCCTTAGCTGACCAACCCTCATCGGTCCAACCCACCATGTCTAACCCTTGTCCATCTAACTCCTCACATGTCTAACCCACCCAACTAACTATTACCCATCTATCCCCTTCCCGTCCAACCCCACCCCATCCAACTCCTATCCATCCAACCCACCCATCCAACCATTTCCCGCCCAACCCCTTCTTGTCCAACCCATTCTGTCTAACCCATCCATCATCCAACCCATCTGTCCAACCTACCCATCCAACCCACCCATCCAACCCCTTCTGTCCAACACTCATCCAACCCACCCATCTAACCCCCATCCAACCCCCAACCAAACCCACCCATCCAACCAGCCCATTCAACCTACCCACCCAACCCACGCATCCAACCCATGCATCCAACCCACCCATCCAACCCACTCGTCCAACCCACCGTCCAACCCCGTCCAACCTAGTTGGCCAAAATTGTCAAAAACGAGGAACAATGCTCTATGAAATCGCCTTTGCCATGAAACATTTTTTTAGAAATTTGCCAACGATTCGAAAGTCGATTTATGAGATTCACCAATGATTTGAAAGTAATTTTTCAGAGGGGTCTTCTTAAAATGAACCACTGGATACAGAGTTCTATGTCTTGGACCTAGAGCTCCCTTAAAACATCTTGCTCGGTTGCCCATGGATTCATGCCATGAAGGTTGTGCCATCAACGTATCACCGGTGTCTAAAATTACAGTATGAAGGATAAAAACTTACTATACTGAGGATCCCTAACCATTTCTTAATGCGAGAGAATTGGTGGGATATTTTTCTACCATTTTCGAGTGTCCCTCTATGGAGATTGTTGTCCCTTTTCAGTCGGAGGCGCTCACTTCATGAGTGGATCCAAATAGCCCGATTCCTAGTGAAAAGAGTGCATCTAAATTAGAATCTCCTTTTTCTACATGGGAGATGAAGGTCATAAATAAAAATTGTGGAGAGTATAATATTCAGCAATCCCTTATGATTCAAAACATTATGCTATCAGCCCAAGCATGTAGTAGACCATGTTATAAATTCTAGAGATCAAGAGAGAATTACCCCTTTGACAATTTCACTTCAGGTGGCTTGCTAGAAGATGAAAGAATTCTCAACGATATTATATTTCATCCTCAAGATGATGAATTGGCTTTGTGTTATAATTCATCTAGGTATGGTATTCCTAAAAAATAATGCTTTCTATGAGATATCAAGGATGTGATTGTGGCCACCAAGAACAAGGTTTGTTAGAATCTCTTTCAATACCTCATCGTATACTGGGTAAATCAGGTATTGGAATCCATTTGTATGAGTCTCACCCTTCAGATAATGAGTATGTTTCTTCTGAGAGTGAGGATAGTTTTTCTAAAAATGAAAGTGAAACAAATTCTGGTGTAGTCTTTATGAAGACCTCGCCTCTACAAACCTATTCTCTAACATGGCTATCCTTACCATAACCCCTGTTACACCCACCATATCCCCTCAAACATTAAACCTCATCTACCCATCACTCGTGAATTGGGATCAACAACAACACATACCTATTGATGTGTTTCAGAATGATGAGGCTATTGCAAGTTCCTGGGCATCAAAGATAACATTCCAAGAAACAATCACAAGAAAGGATTCTCCATTTAGCTCAATGAATGTGCATAATTCAGAGAGGAGGCGAGTCATGTGGACACTTGAGTAAAAAAGTGAGCAAGGGCAAGAATATTGTAAAAATCATGGTAGAAAGAAAAAGGGGAAGTCTTATAGTGAAAACCTCTTCGAGGCACTTGTGGACAAACAAACAGAACAACCTATGGAAAATATAGTGTACCCCTATAAATATGAAGACCTCCCTAAACCACCTTTGGTAGAAGAGGATCTCAATCTCCCTCTCAATCCTATGTGCATGGGGGATGAGTCAAAGCTACTAGTGGAAGATACAATAGATGTTAACATCGGCATGGAGGAGTTGCCTAGAATAGTTAAGTTGGGAGCTTCACTCTCAGCTCAAGAGTAGAAAACATTTACAGGACTTTTGAGAGAGTATGTAGACATCTTCGCTTGGTCTTATGCCGACATGCCAAGACTTGATCTGCATTAGTGGTGCATAATCTTGTTGTGCACCCGGACACCAAGCCCATCAAACAAAAGCTTCGGAAGATGCATCCTCGTGTCACCTTATTGGTAAAGGCAAAGCTAGAAAGGTTATTAAAAGTAGGATTCATCAGGCCTATCGACTACTCAGAGTGGATTTCTAATGTGGTACTATTTTAGAAAAATCTAGTTGGTATCAGAGTGTGTACCGATTTTAGATATATTAACAAAGCTTGTCCCAAGGATGAATTTCCTCTCCCTAACATTGACATGATCGTCGATTCTATTTCTCGGTTATGAGATGCTATCACTCATGGATGGATTCTCAGGTTATAATCAGATAAAGATTGTAGAGGAAGATCAACACAAGATAAATTTCACAACCCCATGGGGAATGTTCTACTACCAAGTTATGCCCTTCAGCCTTAAGAATATAGGCACTACATATCAATGGACGATGATTGTAAAATTTCATGACATGATAAGTGAAATCATGAAAGATTACATAGATGATATACTAGCTAAATCTACAACTCGGGAGGAGCACCCAGAGATTTTGTGGTGTATCTTTCAAGCACCTAAGAGACTACAAAGTCCACCTTAACCCAAAGAAGTGTGTCTTTGGTGTGCTATCTGGGAAATTACTAGGATTCATTGTGTCAAGGAGATGAATAGAGGTGGACCTTACAAAGGTCATGACCATCACATAGATGCCTCCTCCTAATAATATTAGACAACTGCGTAGCTTACAAGGGAAAATTTAGGCCATCAGAAGGTTTATTTCATAGCTAGCAAACAAGTGTCATACATTCACACATATTCTTAAGAAAGATGTTAATTTCACCTGGGGGCCAGAACAACATCAAACATTTTCTTTGCTAAAAGAATACTTGGCTAAACCCCCATTCTCATGCCACCCATGGTAGGAGAACCCTTATTGCTTTACATTTTTGCTACACATTTTGCAATTGGGGCATTGTTGGCCCAATATGATCAAGAGCAGAGAGAAAAAGCTATATACTACTTGAGTAGAACATTGATAACATATGAGCTCAACTATCCACGAGATCAAAAAGGCTTGCCTAGCTGTAGTGTTTTCTTTCCAAAAGCTACGCCATTATTTTCTCAACAATAAGGTCAAGCTTATTTCAAAGGTCGATCCACTAAAATACTTACTATCAAAACCTACACTCATAGGCAAGATGGCTAATTGGATCATCTTGTTAAGTGAATTCAACATTGAATATGTGCATCAAAAGTTAATAAAGGGACAAGTTATAGCAGATTAACTTACAAAATCTTTTCTACTGAGATACCAAACCCTTGATCCTAGAGCTACTAGATGCATCCATCATATACCTCAAGGAATCTATAGTTTGGAAGCTGTACTTTGATGGCTCCTTTACCTTTCATGGTTTAGGTTTTGGAGTGGCGTTAATCAATCCTATGGGAGACTTAATTCCCCAAGCCTTCCGACTGAGATTCCCATGCAGGAATACTATAACGGAGTATGAATGTCTCATCACAGGGATGAAGCTAGCTATCAAATGGGATATGAGATGAGTTAATTGCATTGGTGGTTAATGATTATTATCAAAAGCAGTCACGAGATGAATATAAGGTCAAGGATGAAAATATTCTTCCATATAAAAGAATGGTCAATTCCTTGAAAGAATTCTTCAAGCGAGATACCAAGAGCCCAAAACATAGCAACAAATTCTATGGCATGGCAAAGTAGGATACATGTTAAGGATTCCACCGAGGGAACAATGACATGCCATTATTTTTGAAAATATAAGAACAACAACATATGACATACGAATCCTATTTAGTATGTGAGGTTGTTGGTCCATTTTCATTGTTGCATGCTTAAATCTTTAATTACCTCCATGATGGAACCTTTCCCACTAAAATTTTCCATGCTGAAACATGCACCCTTATATAGCATATATCCTGCTATACCTTACTTAGGGTAACCGTCTTCCACTAAGGCTATGACGGGAATCTATTGCGATGTTTAAGTTTAGAAAAATATATCCAAGCAATCAAAGAGGTGCATGAAGGCATCTGCGGGGCTCATACTAATGGGATCGTCCTTGCAAAGAAAATTCTTAGAGTAGGCTATTATTGTCCTACCATGGAGCATGACTACTTGTAACCATGTGAAGAAATGCATGGATTGTCAAAAGTATGGAAACTTGATATATGCGCTTGACATAATCCTTGTAGTTTGTCACAACCCCTTGGACGTTCTCAAAGTGGGGTCTCAATATAATAGGGAAAATTAACCTGTCTCTTTAGACGGTCATAAATTCATCATTACTACAACTGAGTAATTTATGAATTGGGTAGAGGTTGTTCCTCTCATCTATGTTGAAGGTGCCCAGATCTCAAAATTTATCATGAACCATATCATCTGTCGATATGGTATCCCCTATGCTATTATCACTAATAATGATAAATCATTTAAGAATAAAATTGTGAAAGTAATCTACAAATGATTTCAAATCTCCCTCAAGTTCTCGACCCCCTATTACCCTCAAGGTAATGGGCAAGCTGAGGCTTCTAATAAAACCCTAATTTGCATTATGGAGAAGATGGTGAATAAGATAGGCCGTATCTGGAATTTACAAACTCACCTCGCCCTCTGGGCATTCGAACTTCTATCCACACACCCCATAAGAGCAACTCTATATTCCTTAGTATTAGGCATGGAGGCCATACTACTTTTAGAGATCAAGATCCATTCTTTGCGTATCAAACTAAGGGACTACTTGAATGAAGAGGAATACTACAAAGTAGCTCAAATGATAGAGTTGGAGCTATTAGATGAGAAAATACTTCACAATATCAATCACCTTAAATTGTATCAGGATTGAGTGCGGTGAAGCTATTATAAAAGAGTCATACCTCATCAATTTGAGGTAGGGGATTTAGTGTTAAAAGAGAATAAGAAGAACACTAATAAAGATTGTGAAAAGAAAGGGAAATTTGAACCCAATTGGCTAGGACCATATGTTGTGGTTAGAAATTCAGTTCGGTGCCTATAAGCTAGCTTATGTAGATGGCCAAGAGATTTGAAAAATCATGAATGAAATGCATCTTAAGTGTTTCTTTACTTAAGTATGGGGTCTCTAAAAATATCAAGAAAAGTAATAAAAAGGTCTAAAAAAGAAAAAATGAAAGATAAGTAAACAGGTGCATCCAATAGTGAAAACCACGCAATGGTGGCACTTTGGACAAATAATTTGGTGAAAAATGGTTTTCGACGCCAAGGAGGGTCCATTATTCATAAGTATTTTAGGTTTAGGAGTACAAAAACTTTGTCCTAAGTTGGTATTTTCCTTGGTCCGAGTCCCTTGTGAGCATATCCTTCTTTTCAAAGATCCAACTAATCCTCCCTTATGAATGCGAGAGAATTTAACTTCAAACGAACCCATCTCACGATGGGGAAACTTTGCAGCGTCGCCACTTGGCACATAACATGTGGCATTCTACCCTTTTATATCCCATCTAACACTGGGGGCATCCACGTTTCTTCATTTCCTTACACGTTTTCTTCAGAAAGCTTCTTAGAAAATGTCAAAAACATTCGTATAACTTTTTGAAAATCCAAAAACATGTAGATATGTTAGTTGAGAAAATTGAAAACATTCAAATATGTTTCATAAAAACTCCAAAACAATAGAAAATTGTCTTGAGATAAGACCAAAACAGTGAAAAACATTTCAAAACTATCCCACAAAAACAAGTTAAGTAGTTTGCTTACTTTAGTTGCCGGTTTGTAGGGTTTTGATTGCATTGCATTTTCGTACCATGTGCTCTAAATTAGATTCATTTGCTTAATTAGATTGAGTGTTACTTTAATCTATTAGGCATTACATTGAGTTCATTTTATCTTGCATACTTTTGTATAGTTGTTTTGATTTGATTAGATTTGATTAAGTTGTGTTTGTTTATGTAGTTTATCATCACATCATCATATCATCTATCACCACATCTATACATCATATATCAATAAATGCTAAGTCTACATCACACATGTATGCTATAACTAATCATCAAATACCGCATCATCAACGAGGAAAGATGGGTTGCACATGATAAAAAATCTAACCCCCTATACCAATATCAAAAATATAAACATGTTTTACTCAAATTATCTCATCAACATGCAATATGACATCAACTAAGGCTATCTCATAATTTAACAAACATGTGATACAAACATAAAACATATAGATTAAACATGATATCTCATAAACAACATGTGATACATCAATAATCCATCTATCATCATACATCATCACAAATATAAATGTTCATGTACAAAATAACATATCTCAAAAGTACATCGATACAATGAGCCATCATGGGCATCTATACAAAAAAATGTGCCTTCATCATGAGGCATAGTAAAAAATAATACATATCATACATCTATACAAAAATTTCCTTCATCACAAGGCATGATAAAAAATAGTACATATACATACATGTACAAAAGTATGCCTTCATATCGAGGTGATACACCAAAAATATACATCTAGTACATGAATAAATAAAGTCAACCACGAATCGAGCCCTCTCCAGGATTACCCAGTGTGGATCTAAGCTAAGGCATGGGCATATGAGATGTTGGACATGTAGAAGGTGATGTGCCATGCTGCTTTGAAGCATGCTTATCATGAAGGACCCCGCGAGATCGTGCGATCATGACCGCCTATGAGATCTAGAATGAGACGAGGTGCCTACTATTTGACTATACTCATGAACTCTACGATTAATTGTACGACCACATAATAATACATCCCATAGTATATAGAATCACATGCTACAATGGCACTATGCCTAATCAACTGATGTAAACTTGAAGTAGAGCTAACTTGTTGCAGCGCATTATGCTCTGCTCTCACACTAGCCAAATGTATCCACAACTACTATCTCTCTACTATAGCCTATTCCTTATCTTCCTATAGCTTTAGGCTATCGGCGGTCACTTGATCTTGCTCTTTTAGGGCATGTAGTATATCTATCCTAGCTTTGGTCTCTCTGTCATGAGTTGATACTCATTGACAATGGCCTAGTCTCTCTCGTATAATGGCTTGATCTTTCTCAACGGTCATCTGGAAGGCTGTAGAAGCTGTCACATGCTATAAGGAATTCACATGTACACCATCATGTATATCTTGAATATCCTAGTCTATCTTCTACTCACCACCTACTCACCAACTGGTATGTCCTCCTCCATCTACTCTCCATCCCCACCACCTCTTCCATCTCTAAGTGGACTATGTGGTGGAATCGCATGAGTGGGTGATGGAGGTACTTGCAAAGGTGCTGTAATGGAGCCTGTGAAGCATCTATTGTGCCCGTAACGCCCTGATTTTTGTAAGTTATCATGGTAATTACTTTCTTGATGTTGTAACTGCTGAAATGAAGGAAAACATGTTAAGATATATATTTTGATCTTAAGGGAGTGTGTGTTGCTAATCGTATTCTTGCATCTTTGTAATTTGTTTACATGGGACAACAGTTATTGTTGCTTGTATGTTTGCTGATGTGACGAAAAATTGTCGTATGCTTGTTGAACTCTATTCGCTGATTGACAACACACCTTGAATCAATTCCATTGATCCAAAGTATGTTGTGACCTTCTTGTGATCGCTTTGATGATTTACTCTTGAACCGAACTGAAGGTTGATATAAATGTGCAGCACCTGATTTCAGGTATAAACAGCTGGCACGTAGATGCCAACGACAAAGGTTCGATTCACGAACCATACACTGTCGTAATATGAGACCTCGTAAGGTGGGAAATGCCTGGATACGGGTGGCTCAGGTATGTTTAACGAAGGACGAAACGTCCTGCAAAGATAGACTTGAATGTCAGTTGGAAGACTTGTTTGGGAGTCGATTAATTAGTGTTAGGTGTTAGAGGGAATTAGATCCTAATCTAATCCTAAGTTCTACCTTACATCCTAAACTACTATCCTAAGTGGATTTTTAAATTCTAAAATGATAAACATAGACCTAAGTTCTATTAACCTAAAGACTAGGCGGTGACCTAGGTTTGAACACTATTATGAATCCTAAACTAATCCTAACCTAGGAGGGGACGCACAGACCCATGGGAAAGGATAAGGATGAAAGGGAATTAAATGGAAATTAATGTGAGTCCTTGCGTGGACAGCACCAAGTTTGGCGGGAACAGGAAAAAGGTGGAGGTATCTAGTTGGTCATGGAACTAAACTTGGTTTGCATGCAAACCAACTAATTGGGAGTTCGCCAACCCAAGTCGGCGGTGGCGTGAGGAAATAGAAAAAGGCAGAGCCTTTAATGCATTTAATTTTTTTGGTCTTCGTGACCAGTCCGCCTTGGAAAGAGTTTGGAGGAATTTTTGTTGGTCATTTGTGTTTGCTCGGGTTTTGGAAAGTTGCTCTGCATTTGGTTTTTGCTTGGTTCAGTCGAACCAGTTGTGTTTGGGTTCTGTCACTGTTTCTTTGGAATTTGAAGGCTGTTTTCTGAGCCTGAAGAGGAAGGTGATTGTTGGGAAGCTTGTGCTGTCGCCGTGGAAGGAAACACCTTCTGTAGACGCGGTTTTCTTCGAGTTTCGAGGAAGAATACCAGGCATGTTAAGCCCTTCTCTTTAAAACACTTGCTTTATTTAAGCGTCTCATTAAAACAACCCTGCTCTTCTTCTTCTGAACGGGTTTTGGGTTTATTCGATTTTGCTGTCAGTGTGGAAATGAATTGGGTAGAATCGTTTCCTTGCTGTTGTGATTTGATCTGTCTTTGCATAAATTTGAGTTGGAAATACGAACTTGCTGTGTTGGTTTGTTTGACAGTTTTGGGGAATTCGAAATGGGTATTCTCTGATAATGTTTATATGAAAACAGTACAGGCAGTATGAGTTGTTTTCATTGCTGTGCAATCGTTCTTTTGCTATATGAACTTGAATGATGAAATCTCTACAGGCTGTGTGAGTTGTTGAAGTTGTTTCTTTACTGAAATTTTTAAAAGGAAATAAGACCCTTTTTCCTTCTGTTGTTTTGGGTTTAGAAGGAAATAGCATTTTTGGATTTTAAAAGAACTGGCATTGGAGTTTTATTTGAGCATTACGAGCTCGGTTAGAAGGAAATGATAGTAATATAATTATTTTTGTGCTTCTTCTTTTGTATAAATGGACGAATACGACTTGGGTATTCGTGGGAGTTGGAAAAAGAAATTGTTTTTCTTCTGAACTTAGAAATGATTACATTCTTTTCTTGCTGTGATGGAAGGTTGATTTTTTTGTGTTTTATGGAAGCAATTTGATCTTCCAGTCCAAACTGTAGTCATGAAAATGAGCTTGGCTTGTATTTCTGTGCAATGAATGATTATATTTTCTTCTTGCTGTGATGGAAAGTTGATTCCATTGCGTTTTGTGGTTGTGGTTTGACCTTCTGATTCGAACTGTTTTCATGAATACACACTTGACTTTGGATTGCTGTACAAAGGAAGAAATGCATGGGAATTTGTCTTCTTTGTTTGGGTCTATCTTGATTGTACCTTGTTGTGCATCCGATATCCTATATGGGTTTTCATTAATAAGGGTATTGTTGTATGAAAATTGCATTTTGGGTTCGCACATCATTGTGAATAGAAAATTGGATTTCGGGTAAAAACATTTGTGGGTAAGGAATTCAAATTGGGTATTCATTACTTATGGTATATTGAATTGAAACAGTTAAGGTTATGTGAGTTTGCTATTCATTGTTGAACGATTGTTCAGTTGTCATTATGAGTTGAGCTGTCATGGAAAGATAAACACGATTTGGGTGTTTTATTACATTTTTAAGAAGATGATTGTTTCTTTATTGAAGGTAGAGGGAAACGAGTTCTTCCTTCCTCTGTTGTTTTAGATTTTGATAGAAACAGTAATTGCGTTTATTGAACTTTATAAGTTCGGATTGTTGGAAGTGACAACGGTATTTAGATTATTTTCCTGAGTGCTGTGTTTTTCTGTACAAATGGAATATTTAAATGTTTCATGTGGATTCTGATTTTGCACAGTCATTTAAAAGAAATGAAATTGACCTGAATAATTCTTGTGGAGTTTGAAGAAAATGGTTTTTTTCTTATTGAAAGGTTAAAGGAATGAATTCTTCTCTTCTTGCGTTGTTTGAATTCTTGAAATAGCAATATAGAGCTTTCTTGTATATTATAAAATGGTCTTCTTTGTGAGGTAACAACAATGTGCAAATTGTTATTATGAACTGTATGCGTTCATGGATATAGAAGGACAGGTGAATAAGTGATTACTTGGCTGTATAACTGTTTATTTGGTTAATAATACAGTGAAAGAAGTATGGAATCTTCTAGTACAGCAAGTACATAGTATGCATCTTGATACTGCTTGTTCTATGATGAATACGATGTTTTACTAACTTGTTTTTGGCATTCGTATGAGCCTGAATTAAACGAAGTATTGATAAGGATGATAAGTTCTTCCTTGTTTTCATTTAAAGCTGATTATGAATGAAATTATTCTTGCTGCTGGAAAGTGAATTCCGAATGGATTTTGTAAGTTTCACTCTGAACTGTTATCTTGATTTGTGTCTCATTTGGATTCAATTTTTAGGACAGTCATGAGGAAAGAAATAGGAATGTGAATGGAAAACTTGGAAAAATGATCTTTTCTTCTCTCATACAGTTGGAAATCTGTAATCGTTTAGAAACAAATTTTGTAATTGCTTGGGTATAAGCAACTATATTTATTCTTTGTTTGCTTCCTAAATCTGTACTTGATTGCTTGAAATCAAATGAGATGCATGAACTGAAAGGAAAGTAATTGGTTTACATTTCAGTTAGATTTTATCCTTTGCATTTATTACTAATGAAAGGAAATGGAATTGATAGCCGTTATGTTATAACAACAGTATGATTACTTGTATTCCTAATCTTTACAAATGTTGTAATCTGGAACTTTTGAAGGAAATTGCTTCTTGTAACGGTTATGTGGGAAATAGGACAGCAATTCTTTGGCTGATTGGGATGGTATTTAGATGGTTCAGTTGTCATACTGTTCATTCTTTTGATACTTAATTCTTGATTGATGTTCATACTGTCGTTTCATAAAAGCAGGGTTCTTTTATTGAGACAGTTAATTGAAGCACCTCATTTTAATGACAAGTGCTTAATATGCTCAGTTCAATGAACTGACCCGTGCAAGTAATTTTGCAGATGGAACTTGATTAAAACGAAGACATGGCTATTTTCTGATGCTTCTTTTGAGTGTCTGAAGATGAATTGTATTTGTTAGTTATTATTCCTCTACGAGGAATTGCGAAAAGAAGAAAGTACATTCTTCTATCTATGAGTTGTAATGTGGTTTAATATAAACAAGTCCAGTCATTTGGACTGGCAGATGTATGGATTATGAAATGGATTGATGAATACAAATACAAGTGTGATATTTTAATAACTATATCAGTTTGATATTGTTGATTAATTTGGAAATATAATGTTATTTCTTGATTTGGAATTATTTAATTGTCCTTGGATGGATTTAAAAGGAATTGATATCTATTCTTACCTAAATGCAACTTTTAAGTTGAAATGTGCAATTAGTTCATACTTTGGGTTAAGATGAATTTTTAATTGACATTAAAAAGGATTAGGAAGAACATGATTCCATAACTGATAGGTATTCAGGATTAGCTTGGAAGCTAAGGAATATCAATTAACTTAGGAGCAACCGAACTTCATTTTGGACTCCGTTAATAGCCTCGTATGTTAAATTCAGAAAGAAAGGATATGGGATAAATATATCCAGGGCTGATAGACCTTAACTATGTAAGGTTAAGGAGAATAAATGAATACATTTATTGAGAATTAGACCTCGTTTAAATGACGTCTAATAAGCTAGAATTCTGAATTTGGTTACAGTTATGAAAAACTTGGTTAAGTTTAATAGGTTAAACTTATCACGTCCGTCGGTAATGGGCTGCTTAATCCAATGATTAAGAAAAGAACCAAGTAGAATAAATGCAACCCTTCGGTACGAAGGAGAAGATGCATAGTAAGCTAGAAGATGGATTTAGTCTCTCTTAGCTACATACAACTGTAACAGAGAACGAGGATAAAGGATCAGCATGGTTGCTGAAAGTTGATCTTAAATATTAAGATCATATCCAAATCACTTGAGTAGGATGTGTACTCTCTATGGGAGGATTCCGTAGGACATTGACATACGCCAGCTACAGCATGGTGTCTTCATGAAGACGGGGTCTTCATAACGACACAATGTTATAGCTGACATATTACAATGCCCTTCCGAATTAAATCATCAAGAATACATAGGCTGAATGTTAAGATCTTGGTTGGGGATAGGAGTATGATCACGTATATGGAGTGACTCCGGAGGACTAAAGATAACTAGACACACGGAGTCGTGGGGAACGACACCGTATGTCTGCGTATCTTTAGTTACCATGAGTGCCTTCCTATATTCGTTCATATTGCTGGTTAGAAATTGGAAGTTAGAATTTGACCTTAAATTGAAAGGACTGGTAGGAACCAGGAAAGACCATTCTAGATAACAGGTGAAGTGAGGTGAAGGACGTATTCCATTGGTGTGTATCACATCCAGGAATATGATCATGCAAAGCATGTGAAAATCTTTGGCCAAAGTATCGCAAGTGTTGGTTGCATTGTCCTAATCACTTAATTTAAGATGCAGGATGTCAGATGAATATCAGTAACAAATATTCAGATAGGCTTCTTAAATGGATCACTTCGATAACCGGAAACGGTTAAGAGAACTTGTATATATAATATACTATGCATGAATGAACATGAAGGATCGGTAGTTGCCGAGTCATGAAATGAGAGATCGTTGAAACTCCGAGCCATGAAAATGGGAGATCGGCAGTTCTTCGAGTCATTTACAGCAGCATATAGAATCTGTTATAAGATTGAATGGCACTGAATGTGTGTTCCATATTGCAAATATGTGAACAGAGAACATTAGTTTTAAAAGGAAATTGTGTGTTCCAAACTGTATTGTTTGGGCAGAGAACAATTATTAAAACTTGAACGTGTGTTTGAATTATATAATTCATAACAGAGAACGTTATACAATTTTTTTCCCTTGTTCTAGTATCTTAAAATGGGGATGTTACAGTGCCAATATCTGTGGCCACACTATTACATGTGGCCACACCAATACCTAATGTTGCACTAAAATTGCCCTTTGAATGAGCACATCTTTGTGTTGGTACTGCTTCCGTCCTCTTTGTGGATTTTCTTGGCCCCGTGCTTGTGCCCTTAAATCCCTATACCACTACATCCAGTACCTCATGTGGAATGGTTAAATGCCAAGGTAACACTATAGCATACTAACCTGCATAGTCTTATGTAGTACCAGGATCCACTATCTGTATACACTATACCAAAGGAGGAGAAACCACCTATAAAAAGATAACACGAGCTTGACCTAACCTGATCTAAGGCCCCATATGAAAGACCTCTCTATATCTATGAGCATACCACATCTTAGCACTAGGAATCCCTAAATAAGTCCAAACTGGAATTGAAACCGATCTTCTACTCTATACCACTCCATAATGTGGCTCTTGCTCCTAAGAAGGAAGTGATCCACCATCGTTGTACAAATCTCAATAGCATCCTTAGGCCACTGATATAACCTATATGGCCACCATGTAATCATATGGGGTTGTAGCTCATCAAAATCACATATGTAGTAGTCAATATCCCCTGAGTGACCGCGTACATCCTCCCCAACTAGAACCCAACCCATAACAGAAGGATCTCCAATAACTCAAGCTCTCAAAGCTCCCACAGGGTGGCCGATCGCAATATGGTCCCAAGCCCATATTTTCAGCAATAGCAGGACCCATGAAATTTTTTCCATGGTAAGCTATCAAGTGAAGATCCATGTATAAATGAGCCAGTATACACTGACCTCAGCAATAAACCCATCCCCATAAAAGGTCGTGAATCAATCCAATGAGGCCAAGGGGAAATCGAGAACCAATCTTGTGGTACTAGTATGCCACTAAAAAGAGCTAACAAAAACATGGGAACTTGGCCTAGCCACCGATCGACCATACACCTTCTAATAAACACCTGTCATACCCCACCGAGGTATGTATGTCACATGAAATGTATCAACTAAACATCATATAATACGGTATTGATAGAAAATCACAGGTCACTTTTGGTAATGTCTCATGACTACATAATTTCCTCTATACTATTTTCTTCCTAAAAATAAAAATATAAAACAATGTAAATTTTTTAAAATACCCATTTTTTTAAATCATTAAAATTCAAAAACATTGAATTTTTTAAAAAGTTTTACAAAAATGGTAAACAACATATATGTAGTTAAATCTTGTGTCAATTGCATTATCCTCGAACATTGAAATATGTCTTACAAAAGCATCTTTCTATGGTTCTTGCTTGTTCTGGTCTCAAACAACTTGCGGATCATCGTGATCTACCTCCATTAACAAAAGATCGATGTTTAGTATGTCGGTACTCTTGTGCAATAGTGAGTTGCCAAAGACTATGTCATAGTGCATGAAAGCTTTTCCATGGGACTACTTATGTCCTTCGTTATTCCCCTCGCATGTATCCTTTCTTGGGGTACCATTTTAAACCCTTGTCGTTACAAAATGAACATTCGAGAACTACAGTTTGATAACAAAAACATTAGTGCAACTGTCTTAAACATTATTTTTTGAGTACGTATGATTATACTAGTTTCTCTGTTAGGTTAGCTGGTTTAATTTCTAGTATTGCATTGCATTCTCAGTATGTTGCATGGAGCTAACTATCAATTTACTTTCTCGTATTGCATTACATAATGTATGTTGCATGGAGTTACGTATTTTTAGCAGTAAATAATTGTTAGTAATTTAAATTTTCATGTTATCTTAAACTTTTGTTTACTTTAATAAATGCCGATGATGTAAACCTAGGGGAAAATGATATAACCAGGTTCTTATTGAAAGGATGGATGCAAAGATTGGGCTTGTCCTATATTCTCCATTAATCTTTTCTTCTCCATTATCATTACCAATTTTTCTTTCAAATCACCTAGGCAATAAAAATCTTGTTTATCCCTATCCTTTTTTCTTCTAAAATAACCAAGGGTTTCACGCCCATTCTATCCTATTTCTTCTATCCATTTTAATATTATTTTTGATCGTTGATTGACTTATTCTATCACCCCATTGACACTCGAGGGGGAATCCTTCATCCTGCTAATTTTTCTTCAAAAATTTACATGTTTATGCTTGTCTACTATATTTGAAGTGAAGTCACTAACTTCACCTCAAACAGGGGAAAATGTAGACACCTAAATTCTGCTTTTGTAATCTTATTGCCAAAACACACACAAATCACTCTCATTCTCACCAATTCTATTATAATTAGTGATTTTTCACTAATTAACTAATGTTTCTTACCACTTTGGTCAATTAACAAACACTTTGTTGATCACCAAACCTCTTTCACATTCAAGATGCCACTTTATGATGAATCATAAGTCAAAATCCTCTTCAAAACAGATAATTAATGTTTATTAGTGAATATACCCTAATATTGGCTTAAACTCCTCTTCTAAACACTCAAAATCACCCCACTTTCCTCCACAACGTCTCAACAAGCTTCAAAAGCTTATCCTAGCCTCCTAGTTGACCCTAAGTGGTTGATTAAGGCTCTCACATTGTAATCACTTGGTAATTCACTAATTTTTATTAGCAAGGACTAATCATGACTATCAATTCCAATCTAATTTGGGGCTTTTAGTCCCACATGCACAAAAATACAAGTTTCTCCCAAAAGGAAAAATATAAAAAAGAGTTCACCTCTTACCTTAATATTTTACACCATGATTTTATTAGTAGCCTCATATAAGATATATGTTAAAGAGCCTAAACTCCTTTAAGGATTCACATGCTCATCTTTGCCTAAAGCCTTCATTATGGTTAGTAGGAGGGTATCTAACATGAAATTGTAGTCTTGTGTTAGAGAGATCTCCTCACCATTTTTGGAGTAGCAACCATTCCCAATTTGATTGCTCCTAGATCTATTTAGGTCTATGTTAGTTAATCAAACATACTAGTAGGCATGCTTAGATGTTAGATGTTAGTTTCATTTAATCTCCATTGTTATGCTATTAAGATTTTATCATTGATGTTTCATTCCTTAGCTTTGCATTTAACTTTAGATCATTATGGTGTTGATCTTTCTTTAAACTAGTTAATTTGTGTTAAAAGTTTGGGGTGTTATAAGATATACATATTTAGGTGATGTATGGAGAGGAATGTAACGAGTAACTAAGTATTTCTCAATGTTGATGAGGCACTCTGGCTGATTTTGTAGATACACATGAATAGATATGTTAATGGTGAAGCAATTGTAAGATAAGTAAGGAAGGAAGGATGAGTGAAATAAGAAAAAATGCATGAAAGGATATGCCAACAAGGAGTTATGGATAAAGATAGAAAGATAGTGACACAATATATATGCAAGCCCTAGAAGGTGCCATGACGAAGGGCGAGTTCACCAAATTGATTAACTAAAATTAACTAAAAGTAGGTTAGTCATAAAGTAGTTAATCTAATCTAGGAGGACATATAACACAGTAAACAAATGTAATAAAACAACATGTAAAATAGAATAACCAATCAAACTAGATGAAACTAAAACCCTATTATGTAATAAAGAATAAGAAATGACTTAGCTGATATTTGGAGAATGATGCAGAGTGTCGTAGGTCCGCACAAAAATCAAGAACTAGGAATGACTATGCTCTTTGTCTTTGAAAATGATAGATTTTGATGATGTGACTGACTGGGTGATTACAATTTGAATGGGGCACCCAAAGGCACTTTGGTATGCTATCTAGGCACCATGGTTTGTGTAAAATCTCTGAATCTAGTTTTTACAGGGATGGAAGATAGTCTGGAACTCTATCTATCTGTCACACTAAATTTTGTGTGTCACGCCAAATGCTCCGAATATGCCAAGATGGATAAATGACCTATAAGACCCAAAAAAACATCAAACCCTAAAAAAGAAAATGCATATGAAGGTTTACGATTTTCCTCATTTTGCCACAAGGGTGGAATTACTAAGCGAGCATTACACTACCTCTCAGACCCAATGTAGTTATGTGTGTAAGTGTGTGTGAACATGCCCTAGGTTTCTCTTATGCCAGTCACACTTTGTGAAGTAGCAAGCAATAACTATGTGTAGAAAATGTAATAAAATGTGTGCATGAAATATAATATAATCTCTCCCCTTATGAAGTGTGTGTGGATGTAGATCTCTAGCTTACGCCTTGATGATGATGGAGCTATGTGGATGCCAATGTAATAGATGGATGTAACTCTAGGTGGCATGATAGTAGATAGTGATGCTAGGTCCCTCATTATGGTCTCATAAGTTTATATTTATAGGGTTCTCTTGGTCCAATTTTGCAATTAACCCCAAAAAGACCGACCTCATAAGATATAAGGATAAAAATGGTTAGAAAAGATCCAAGAAAAGACATGAAAGTGTAAAAGGGATCGGCGTGCCCATGGGTGCCCAAAGATACGAAATATGGGCACCCTTGTTAGGGCTAAAACGATGCAGGATATTTGGAAATGGATGGATAGGCAGATGCTGTTGGTTGCAAAATATGAAATAAAATAATAAAAATGACTAAAATGATAGGGGTTAATTAGTACTTTCTTTCTCTGAGAACCTTCTAAATAGTAGTATGAGATTGGGATAAATAATTGCCTAAAGTGCATGATTTTGTGACTAAATGGAATGAAAAGTTTAAATAAGGAAAATACAGTATGGGTGCAGTAGTCAACCTTTCCTTCAATGTCTCAAATATTTTTGTTAGGAATCCTTCTAGTATAACCTTCCTTTTTCCTTAAAAAAATCTTACATTGTCATAGCGATATTAATGTAGCCTTTGATGAATTTCTCATAATACCTTATATGACCAATAAATATACACACCTCACTCTAATTCATTGGTTCTTCTAATCCCAAGATAACTGTAATCTTTGTCAAGTTAACTAAATTACCTTCCTTGCATATGATGTGCCCCAGTAGTGTGCCAAAAGGTGTTACAAAGATGCACTTCTTGATATTCAAGGATATACTCAATTTGCCTACATCTTTCAAACATTAGTCTTAAATAGTCATAATGGTATTTTACTAGCCCATACACCATCTATTCATCAATATACACCTGCAAGAACTTACGGAAAAAGTATTCAAATGTCTAGACAATAACGTGCGAGAATACCATTGGCTCATTCTTAAGCCCAAAAGGCATAACTGTATATGCATAACAACCCCACTTCATTAAAAAAGCTATCTTAGGATGATCCTCATGCACTATACATACTTTATGGTATCCCAATAAACCATCTATGAAAGATTAAATCTCGTGCCCTACTACACCTTCAAGAATCTCTTCAGTAAAGGGTCTAGGAAAGAGATCAATAACACAAGAGGCATTTAATTCACTATACTCAACAAAAATCATTATTTTTTCATCCTTCCTAATGTTGATGACCATCGGACTTGTCCATTATGATTATTCTATTAGTTCAATGATACTCACCTTGAGAATCTTATCTATCTCATCTTTCACCTTGACGTGCAAGTTGGGATTCATTCTGTAACACTTCTTTTGTACTAGTCTAGTGCCCTCTTTTAGATTAATATAAATTTACCCAAGTGAGAGATGAACACCCTTCAACTCATGGTAGTCTCTAGAAATAGATCCTTGAAGTTACCTAATAGTTCTATAAGATTTGCAACTTCAAAATCCAACCATTAGTCACCAATTATTGCCTAGTTTTAGATGCATCCTATTTTATAATGTTATTTTTTTGAAGGCTTGTGATATATGTGCGTGTGATCATCTTTTGTAGCCAAAAATTTACACTCTCCCTCAAAGTGTGCTTAGTAGCTATATTCTCTCCCTCTTCATTATCAATCATGTACACCAACTTACCTTTATCTTTTTTTCTTCCATGCGTGCTCTAGGAGGTACTCATAAAAATTCATCCAGTCACAAGTGTTGGTGCACTCAATCGAAGGGTCTCACCTTATAACTAAGTTAAAAATACTCTCCCTTCATGCTATCTCCCACACAAGTGATGTGCTTCATCAACTGTAAATATTTATGCATAGAGGATTTAGTAGAAGAGTAATCGAAGACATGTATCATACCTAAAGTCATTACCTTCCAATCCA
This sequence comes from Taxus wallichiana var. yunnanensis, assembly GCA_018340775.1. Classification (NCBI taxonomy): domain Eukaryota; kingdom Viridiplantae; phylum Streptophyta; class Pinopsida; order Cupressales; family Taxaceae; genus Taxus; species Taxus wallichiana. Next base: position 176,479,743 of record CM031243.1, on the reverse strand, counting down.
CGATCTCCTGTTTCAACTCAGTATGTATGTACCATGCACGTGCACACCCACTCATTATGGATTAGAACTTGTGCACCCATATAAATGGTGGTAATGCATTAGGTCCTACAAACCAGCTATTTTCAAAACTCGAATGTGAACTAGGGGAGAAGTTATTCCATCATAAATTAATATCCTTGAAGGAAGTTTACTCTTAATAAACTAAGTTAAGAAGGAAACCTTAATATGTGCTATCTCGACAAGTTGTCTCTATGCATAGCCCACCATAGTGTTATCGTTACCTTGAGTGAGTAGACAAAGAAATTTCTCTTCTCACCTTCATCGTGTAGTTGGTCTTTCATGGAACATAATAATGATTTTGGTTTGCCTTCTCTAGTAAACTTTGGTAGCAAGAGTCATCTACATCTACCATTCTATTTCCGATTACTCATGTGAACCTCTCATGACACTCATGACCAATCATTTCATATGTACCATGAGCCCAATCATCACAAGAAATTATAGTAGTGTCATTGATAGAATGTGAATCTCCTAATATGAGAATACATTCCTTCATTAGATAAACATACTCCAGGTTGCGTACCATCTGTACATAGATATGGTTAAGATCTTCTTCATTTTCATGTTCAAGGTAGGGAAAAATATTTGTACCATCCATGAGGATCAATACCTACTTATCTGTATTATTGAAATTGACATAATACTTATTAAATTTCAGGTTTGCGTTGCTTACATAGCACCAAGGATAACCTAGTAATGCAGGGGAAGTTTTATGCTTCGCCAACTCCAAGACCTTGAAATCCCCTTTTAATTTTTCTCCATGAATTATGATGCTTGTGTCCTTCAAAATGTAACATTCCCATTTTAAGACTTTATAAACAAGGGAATATTTTTTTCATAATGTTCTCTATTCTAAATTAACATAATTTAGAACACACATTCCAAATCCAATCTATCTCATAACAGAAAACCATATGCAGTTGTAAATGACTTAGTGAAACACCAATCTCTCATTTCATGACTCGGTATCATACCGATCTCTCATGTTAACTTTATAATGTGTATACTACGTATACTTGGTTCCTTTACCCTTTTAGAGGTATCAAGTGTTTTGTTTAAGAGGCCTATCTGAATATCTATTACCGATATTCATCTGAAATCTCGCTTCTTAAACTAGGTGACATAGGAAAACACAACCAACAACTTGCAATACTTTGGCCAAATATTTTAAACATACTGTTCATGTTTATATTCCTAGATGACATACTTGTCAAACGGAATAAGTCCTTCACCATACTTGATCTGTTATCTAGAATGGTCTTCACTGACTTTTGTCAGTCCACTTGTTCAAGGTTTAACCCTAGCCAAGGTTAGCAACATGGCCTAGTGTGGAGGACTGCTTATGGTGACTAAGGGTACTTAGACATACTCAATCGACTTATGTCGATTGGGTGTGTCTATTTATCCTAAGTCAACGTGAGTTGACCCCGACACTAGGTCATGCCCCATCTCTACCTAGGGAAAAATTGTGATCAAGTCAGAATTTATGTTAGTCTAGTTGAATAAACTCTGAAGGGTGTTGAAACATGTCAACTGCAACATAGTATCCTCATGAAGACCCTTGTCATCATGAAGGTACTACGCTGCAGTTGGCGTGTGTCAACATCCAACTGAGTTTTCCTCATCTGGATGAACATACCTTAGATAGAAAGTTATATCTTATAATTTCCTCATTACAGATTAATTATAAGCAACCCTACTTTGAACAACTAGGTTCCTTTACCATTAGGATTCCGAGTTAAAACTGCAATAGATGAAGTTATGCAGATAAATCTTCTTCCTATCTAATTCTCATGCTATGATTTAAACTATTAACATTCGATTCATGTTTTACATAACAGGCCCAACACACATGAAAGTGTTGTTTGTTTACTCACTTATTGCAGCCCTAACTTATATAAGTTCTGAGCAAGTTATTTTTATATTAGACTTCATTTGAAATGAAGTCTAATCCTTTTAATTTTCTTTCCCTACATTCCTATTTTAGTTAAGGAAGTCTACATGAGAAAGCACACCTTCAACTATCTACAGATAACAATCAAGATTCATATCAAAAAGGTCTTAAATAAGACTATGATTCATTTCAAGGGAGTTGTCTTTCCTTTCCCTTATTAAGGGTTAAAGTCCATTATAATCCCATTGTACATTATAAATTATTATCAAAGTTTAATTCTCATACAAACATTTGATTTAAATATAGTCCTAATGATATAGTTGAATATCAATGTAAGAATGTCAACTTTATAAGTTACATCTTCACTAGAGAGGGTAATCCATCTAACACCTCAGATCTCTATTTATTCCATTCCAAACCATAAAATTATGTTACTATTTGTAAAATAGAGTAATATTTATTATTTCCACTCATTGCATGCCAAAAGGAATTACATCAAGTACAAACAAATTTCACACATCTTTTATTCAACAAGGAGGAATTATACATTTACAAGTCCAAACACTTCAGACATTACTAATATCAAACAACAATATTTAAATCAATTTTTGATACAAATTTCTTTTCCATCAAGTACATTTCAGTAATGAACCATATTTCATCATAAAAATATCCAGTCTCTTTGATAAAAAATGTAACTTCCTAAAGATCTTTCTCCTTTCATCATTTACGAAGTCCATTTGCAAAATTGCTAGCATGGGTCAGTTCATTTGAGCATGATAAGCACTAAATCATTAAAATGATGTGCTTTTAGCTAACTATTTCATAAAAAGAACTCTTCTGTTATAAAACATTCCTGAAGCAAGTTAGAAAAAATTAACCGAAAGGAGTTACAATCCCCAAATAAAAGAGAGAGAAAAAGAGATATACAACAAATAAAAAGCAAGGTTAGGTCATGAGATATAACAAATTCAACCTTCCATCCTATTTTCTCTTTTATCAAAAGAATTTAAACAGTAAATTAAGATAAGTAACATTTCATCATAACCTCACTACTACTTTCATACATTTCTTTTCATGTTCCCTCATTCAATTAAATCCGTTTAATAGAAGAAGGTAACTATCCTAACTATCTTTTAGGCATAGTTCAATAATAGATCATTTACAAACATTACTTTCCATCCAAATATTTCATTAACCTAAATTCATCCTAAGTCAAAGATGCCACTAATAAAAATTAAAGAGTATAAGAAATAAGTTTAGGATGGTCCAAACATCATATCATTAAAAGTGTCCCTGATTTGAGTATCCTAATACTCAAACTCAGATCTAGGAACCGAATTAAGTTAAAAGTTAAATCAAGTTAAATCAGACCTCATAAAGGGGTAAGGTTATTTTAACAAGTAATAAGTTAACACTCAATTCTAAAAAGATACACCATTGCTATCACTACATCAAGTAAGTAGAATGATAAGGTTATAATTCAGGTCCAACTCAATACTCCATCTAAATATTTTCATACCATACACAATAATCTATACAAACATTTTCAACTTCAAAAATATTTCTCCAGAACATTCTACTTTCATTTTATCAAATAGTAAAGGATTTGCTAAAACATAAGAGTCTAGAGAAGGAACAACAACCTTACGGATTTTAAAAAGTTTAATTTGCTAATGACTTAAAACAAACCAAATAGAGAGGATTACCTTGGGTTCAATCTATAAGAACACCATTAGTCCAGGATAAAGAAATATAGACAAGAGAAACATCATTCCATTATCCATCATCATTCAAGGAGACAAGTTTAATAGCCTAATATCTTTCCCCCAAGATAACATGCATTTCATTATCCAAAGACTCGAGAGAGGAAGAACAAGATGAATAGAAGGATGAGTATGAGATAGACTTCCTACAACTCATTCGGAAGGAAAATAAGTATATCAAATGATATAACTACGACATGAGCAAACATTCCTTTTTTATGGAGCTACATTTTCCTTAGTTCATAAAAGAACTGAAACCGTGATTATTGGCCCAAAGGGGTCTAAGAATCATGCCAAACCAAAACATCAAAACAAGGTCAACAGAGCATTCAGATGTCACGGGAAATGACAATAAAAAAGTTTCAGTTTAACCAATACTCAAGAGAGTTTTCCCCCTTTTTGCATCAAGAGCCACAAATCCACTAGTTACCTACATACCCGTAAGAACAGCAGTCCGTATTTCATACCTTCTTACTTAAATCACAAAGAATCAAACTGATATAAAAATGAGTAATCAATTAAAAGAGTTTAACACAAGAGTCCCATCATAGATATTCAAATAATACCCGCAAGAATTAATGTAAGTCTTAATGACGTCTATCAATTCCCAAGCAAACCCACAATAAATTTATCCTTATAAAATAGCCATAGGGGTCAAAAAATTTGAAACAGGAAGAAATACTTAGCAATAACTAGAATCACAAATCATAGACAACGATAAGAATTCATATGAGATCTCTAAATTTGAGCCTTTCATCAGTACCCAGAAGAATTTGTTAAGCCAGATTCGTAAAATTTTATCTTCCCAAAAGATTCATGTAAGGTCAAAAAAAATTCAAGATATTCAAGTCTATTGACTGAAGTTTTCCAATTGAGATGAAACAAGATCATTTAGAACTAGATCCTCAGATGTAAGCAAACCAAGTTACCTACAAGATTAGGGTATTTTAAACTATGAACATTCACAGATCTAGACTTTATTCTCAAGCCTCTATAGGAAAAATGAACAAAATGAGCTACTTAAGAGTATGAAACTCTCCACCCATAATACACTTTCCACATTCCAAATAGGGTTGATAAAAATTCATAAAAGTAACACAAAAACCACAAGCATAATCATCTTACTCACTAAACAAAAACTAGATTATTCAAAAGAGTAGAGTTATTTTTATGAACATTTAAGTAAAATCATAAAACTTAATGGATAGAGCCTATCATGCCTGATAGTGCTTCGCCTTCACTGATTTGCAGAAGTATCCAAGCAGAGCCACAATCCTTCTTTTGAAATGCAAAACAACACAAAAATTTCTCTAACTCCTCCTTATAGTTTCACAAAGTGCCAACTCTTTCCCTCCATGCCATGCAAGGAAGAAAAACTCATGCACAACCACATTTCATGCAAAAATCGAACTAGAGGTTCGAAAAACAAAACAACTACATGCAGAGCTCAAGCTCCAAACCAAATGAATCGACAAAACCAAACCCTCTATCTTCTTCCTAGGTGGTTTCACTAGTTCCAAAATATTAAATGTAAAGTAGGATTATTAGTCCTTCCTACTTTCCCACCACACCATCTCCAATTTTGGCATAGACTAATTTCAAAAAAAAATGCATTCAAAACTTTGGTGAAAATGCCAACTCACCCATCTAATTTTCCAACTTGCCTTTGCCAAATTTGGCTGTGAAAAGAGATAAGGATTAATAACTCACCATTAATTCCTTGGATTCACTTCCTCCCACTTACCTCTTCCCATGTCATTCCATAGGCCCCCTTAGGTTATCCATTCCCTTAGTTAGGTTAAACATTAATTTAGGAATCCACATAGGTCCATAGGTAAGTCTTTAGTTTTAGTCTTAACATCCCAAATTAATCAAAAGATCATAGTGACATAGGTTAGATTTAACTTAGGACTATAGTCACTGATTTTAGAACATAGTTTTATTAGGTTCCATGTTCATAGTAAGTATTGCATTCTACGAACAAAAGAAGAACCAAACTAATCATTGGAATTAAAATATGAAGCAGGGGTCTGAAGAGTTTATTCATAACTTAGCACAGTCAGAATCCGGAGATCACCTGATCTATCTAACTTGGTCGTTATGACCACAAAGTCATGAATTAAAAGCATACCTTGGATCAATGGAATTGATCCAAGGTAATACTATTTTGAATACAAAATTTATGAAAATGGATACTAAATTTCTCAATTCAAAGAAGTGAATTTATTCTGCATAAAGGAGATGGATTGCTCCGTTTAAATTAAGAAAAAACATGACAAAATGTACTTGTTCAATGATGAATTATTATCTACTGCAAACATGATTTTCCAAGTCATAAGAGTACACCGTCTTAAGAGAAAATCACATGTCAACGTTTGAACCTTCCATAGTAAAAGTCAACATAAGTACCAGTCATGTTAGAGGCATTACAAAAAACATGAATGTGCATGCCCCTTGTTTTATTTTCCATATACAACATAATTAAGGATTTATATAATGGTTGTCTACCTATTCTATTCCAAACATCAAGGGTAAGAACATTAAATTTTGTCCCTATATACGTTAAAATGTTACTTACAAACCAACCATCCGTAATCACATCTAGGGTAATATCCTTGTCATATTCATAGTTCTAAGGTGGTAAGTTAGCATGTAGGATATGGATTTCCCTCTCTATATCTATGCACGTTACCTTCTCCCAAAAATATTCTCGCTAACAGGGGTATGATATTATATTTCATGAGCATTTTTATTCTTCCTTGAGGTCATCAACATCTCAGTTAGGTACTTTAGTCCACTTTGCACGCTCTCAATCGTGCTTGTTCCTTCAAAGCAAAATTATCTCCCCATGTAGTTCTCTCGATTAAGTCCACAATCTCTTGGAATAATTCCATGTGTTTCCCCGTGTCTAGATACTTAGTTGGTTGGACATTCTTGTCACATCTAATTAACGGATTTGATTTTCCCTTCTCACAAGCACTTGAAGCCTATGCACATGTAGTATCCAGTAATGGATGTTGCTCTACTATAACTAAAGTCTTAGAATGCCAATGTCCTTGACTAGATCACTCACCATATATCATTATTATGCCAATATCCTTATTATTTTAGCACATATGTGTGTTAAAGTTTGAGAAATATTCTCCTTTGCGCCCCTGTCTACATTACACGAAAGCGGGTTCTTTGGACACTCTAGATGATAATGGTATGGATATCCACATATATAACATGTTCCTTGTCTAAACCTTCCTTCAAAACCTCCATGACCTCTACCATGATATCCTCACCTATATCCTCCATTGTCATTATTACTCGCACCATTTTTCTATCCCTCATGCACATGTGAATTTCTTTCTCCACCGATTTGGCACAATCCTATCTCATAAGCCTTATGGATATGATCAATTAGATGACAATCAATTGTATCATGCGTATGGGTTGTTTTCTAAATTTCTCATTCATAATAAAACTAATGCACTAGTTAGTAAAGAAATTAGAAACTCAGAAATGAAAGAGGGTTTATGTTACCTCGGATGCTTGATGCTTGATCAAAAGTCTTTGAATGATGGATTTTCACTACGAGACCTACAATTAAGAAATACTGAAAATAAGATTTTGATTAGATAAATAAATTCGGGGTTTTCCACTAAGCGGTTCTAAGAAGCTTTTGACTTCCTTGGCGTATGTTAACTCCCGTTTGTTTAAAAAGGATGGAATAAGACAAGTGCTATAAATAATATGCAGAAAAAACAACAATATTGAATTTATAAATTAATTAAGATGAATTTTAAAGATAATTTGATTGAAATGACTGTAAAATATTTGTTACCTGGTCTGGGTTGATGACAATCTCAGAGGATGTATCTAAAGATGTGGATGAAATATGCAAACTTGTAGTGTCATGAGTGATCCGAAGGTCGATAAGGGCTTTCAGAATCGCTTATCGAGAGGATTTACGGGAGAAAATAAAAAGTAGGAGGGTAGGATAAAGGATGAAAAGAAAGCAAGTTAGATATATTTCTTGGATAAATAGGGCCCTAGTCAATGATGACCAGGGGGCATCGACAACGATCGTAGTAGGAAAATTCAAGGTCGAGGATGATAAGATGAAAATGATTATATGCAAGTAAAAGGAGCTAATGGAGATGGATGCTTTGGTGTTTCCAAAGCTACTTTGTACTTACAAGATGTTATAAGTAAAGCATATACGATAATATGATAATGATATAGAAAAAGATATGATAATGATAAAAGGATCTCACGGACGACGATCGTGAGTGATGCAAGAAAGCTTGAGGGATGTGCAAGAGGTGCGTGGATGTCTTAGGACTACTCGGGCATGAGGAAGGTTACATGCATATGATTTTTACTTGATTTATTAATTTTTGATGCATTTTTCTAATGGAAAGAAAAACTTGTTTTAAAGATGGTCGATGACAACCAGTGGGTCGTCGCCAATCACGGGAAAGTTTCCTCAATGGGCATTTTTATTTTATTTAAAGTGGGATTTTTGTCTACTTTTAAGGCTTGGGTGAGTTCTTTAAAGCATGTGAGTGGGATTACTTTACTTGGGGATAAATCCAAGGTAGTCATAAGTTAGGATTGGGTAGAAAAAACATAGGGATTTATGGGTAGGATAAAAGCATCCTAATTAGAAGGTTGATTAGGGCCATGAGGATCTAAATGATTAATTAATTAATATGAATTAATTAATTAATAAGGATTGGGAGGGAATTTAATTAAATAAGGGGGATGATTGAATAAATTATTAAATATGTGCATGCGGGTGAATGAAGGTGTAGATACAAAATTTAGGTGTCTACATTTTTCCCCTTTTGTTGAGTGACTTGGGCTAGCAAGCCATGAGACCAAAAAAGAAGGGTTGGATGAGAATAAAGGATTGATGACGAGCTCCCCCTAAAACAGGGGATCGATGAGACCAAGGGAAATCGATGACATGTTTGAAAAAGGTAAATGATGAAGGGTGGGTGGGTGATGAAAAGATGGGTGAAGGCATAACCAAGGCAAGATGCCCCAAAAAGGATCACAATAATGATGGAAAGCTATGGTGGTGACTCTAATATCACATTGGTAGGGGAAAATTGCGGTCTCAATGGAGATGAACAACAATGTTCTATGAAGCAATGAGTGGGTGAAGATCATTATAGTATGGATGTAGGTCGGGATGACCAACGGGTCATGTGAAAGTCATCAAAATATGCACAACTATATGTGAAAAGTATGTGAAATCCTTCATACTTGAGGAATTGAACAAAAAAGTATGCGTTCATAAGGGATGAGGATGAATGATATGAAAAAGGACAAGAAGGTGAAATGAAAAAGTGAGTGATCAAGTAATATGCTCCAAAGGGAGAAAGTATGGCTGTAAAGGAAATTTTTTTGGGAAAGTCAAAATATGCCCCAAGTGGGGAAAAGGTATGGCCGAAAGGTAAAAGGAAAACGTATGCCCCAAGAGGGGATACTCATGGCCAAAAAGGTGGAATTTGATGAAAATAATGGTTCCTTAATGATAGACACAAATATGGCCACAACAATGGACTTGAAATAATGAATGTAATGCCCAAATAGGAAGATGAGTATGGCCTCAAAAGGTGGACTTATAAAATAAATATGATTAATATGCCCGAAGGAAGAAGAGATGAGCATGAATTTGGAATTTAAGAGTATGTATGCCTAAAGGAAGAAATAATTGGAAATGTTGTATGAAAATTACCTAAGTGGAAAATAAAGATGACCATAAATGTGGAATTTAGGTCAATAAGAGATGATGCCCTAGAAAGGGATACCGAGAAAGGAGGGAGAGAACCCAAAATGGTGGGTGCCAAGGGTAGTCAATGATGATTAGGTGTCGGTGGGATATATAAGCCTAATGGTTGGCGAAAATGCTCATTTTTATGTGTAAAGTTAACGAGAGGGAAGAGAGAGAAAATAGAGATTGAGTAAATGGAGGATGCCACGGTTGCGAGGAAACACCAGAGGGTGTAGAGAATGGTGAGTAAAAAAAAAAATTGCGTTGGTTTTGATTGAATTTAATGCTTTATTTATTTAATTTTTGCTTTTTTTTTGTAAAAAGTGGATGACGCTAGGGGCGGTTGGTAGCGACCGGGTGGGTCGACATCGACCCAACCCCAAGGCACATTGTCGACCTAAAAATGTGTTGACTTTGACTCCGGTCTCGTGTTGATTAGGGTTTAATTGGATGGATTAGGATTTAAATTGAAATTTGGATCGATTTTGGATGAGAGGTATAGTGTATTTATGTTATGTTTGTGATTGTAGGCCAGAGATACCTTATACTTGAGAGATCATGTACTATCTCTATACGAGCAGATTATAGGGGATATGACAGATGCGAAGTGGGACCATTTTTCGTTAGTTAGATTAGGTGGATTTAGACATTATCAGAGGATCCCACGGGATGTGGGGCTTATGATTGCTTTGGTTGAGAGGTGGGATCGACAGATGTGTACATTCTAGTTTAGGATAGGGGAGATGACCATCACCCTAGAGGATGTGTATCAGATTCTCAAGCTTCCGATACGAGGGGGGAGTAGATAGTTCCTATTACTTGTGATGATGGATTGACAATTTTGATATGGATATTTGGATCCGATGTGCCCCTTATTATATTTTCTTAAGGGGCATTTTCTTATGATTAGAGATATAAGGTTGGGTTAGCTACAACCGATTCATTTGTATGGTTATGATGATAGTATCTTGCTATGCTTTTTCGGACTCAAGAGGAGCTCAATTTCCATGGGCGTTGACTAGTGTAGTGGCTGATATTGTTGACCACTAGACAATGTTTTCATTTGGGACCACACTATTGGCTCAGGTTTACCATGATATATTTGGATACATGATCGGTAGGAGGTCATGGCTAGATGTAGGCTTCTTTCTACACTACTGGGCCTACGAGCATATTGCAGTGATTAGACCACCAAGTATTTCATGGGTCAAAGATGACCATATTTAGTTGGAGGTTGGATTTTTGAGATGGAGGGTGGATCAGGCCTTCGGGGACATGGGCGAGAGAGGGGTGGATTGGTATGTAGATTGGCTTACAAAGTTGGATGTGCTATGGGATGATGATGATGACGTGGGAGTAGGAGCAAGATAGTTTGATTAGAACATAACAACATGAGAAGATTGGGTGGTTGAGGAGGGAGGATATGGATGTCAAGGTTGAGGTTACTCCAAGAGGTGGTGGAGATTGAGCAGGAGAGGCTATAAAGGTGGCACACTTGCATGCTAAGATAGATCGAGATGAGGATAAAGAGAGATACAACCTTACAACAATGGGATGCACTCACTCGGGAGAGAGATCGAGTCATTCGGGAGAGAAACCGCTACCACGAGATAGAGGGAGGCCTACGGGGCCCTCTTAGAATATTTGGCTACTATTGTAGGGATAGAGTCAGCCGGCGGTGTTCAAGAAGTACTATAGGGATAAGGGAAGATGACACCCCTTGGCATGATTGGGATGGATAGATACTTAGTGTTGGTCATGAGGCCAAATATTATGAGGACATTGTGATCCATAGATCGCTGCTTTATACACTAAGATCTGGGAGCATCTCCAGAGGTAGGTGGAAAATAGAGCCGAGCCATTGAGGAGTACAACGAGTGTAGCTCATCCGAGGTGAGAGGAGGGAGACTAGGAGGGTGGCAATGGTGTGCATGGTTCAAGCTCTGGTGCCTACCCTAGAGGGAGAGGACTTGACGGCCTTAGACATTAAATTTATAGATTTTGATAGTATTTTTGCTTTGAGGGAGCCCCCTAGAGGGCCATGATGTATTGACATACATTTTGATATATGATATATGATTTTGTCGTGGATTATCATGTGTTCATTTAGTGTTGTGATGGTCTTTAATTTCGATGTGATGATGATGGTTTTTAGATTAGATGTGATGGTATTTTTATATTGTATGTTTGGTTTATATTTGTGATGATGGTGAAATAGATGTATGATCAAATATTTATTTTAGACATGCATGTGTATAGATGATGATATAAATATGGTAACATGTTTTGTCTTTAAATTTGATTTTAATGATTAGAATGTATATGAGTAAGATGTGATGGAAAAAAATTAAGAATGAATGTGATTAATGAGAAATGTGTTGTAAGATAGATAGATAACATATAGGTGATAGAGATGAAGAAAGATGTGCCGAAATGAAGATGTGATAATATTAGGAAAAATATGCCTCACAATGGTGGTGGCCTATAGGTGTGAACAACACTACACCATAGTAGGGAATTTAAGTGGAAAATTTCCTCCAACTACATTGGAGGTAGACAAAAAGGGGATCCAGTAACAAAAGGCACATGCAACCAAGACAAATGTTAGCAAATAACCTTGGCGCTAGTTAGTAATTCCAAAGATCACAAGGAGATAATGGATGAGATAATCTCATAAACCTAACTTTGAATGAACAAAGAGGTTTGAGATGAAACTTGTATAGCGGAAAGAGAGTTCTCCAAAAGTGGTGTTCCCTAAACTATGCCCCAACTTTGGTAAGGGGGAAGAAAAAGTTGATCAATGCAGGAAGCTTTCTTAGGATCCTAGTAAAATTGAAGTCGATCAATATGTAAATCCTTTAAATTCCATAAGGAGTAGCTATCCTTCAAGGGTATGGTCTACTTTACAATATATAAATGGCAAGACTAAATGATAGACATCCTTGAAGGGATCGGTCTATTTTTTTATTTTGATTTATATTTCATGATTTTGATTTTCCTTTTTTTTTTCTTTTTCTTTTTTGCACGAACAAGCTGTCCTTTGAGGGATCGGTTTGATTTTTTTGATAAATTTGATTGTTATTTAAACATCCATGAATTTTGATTTTACATGGGAGAGAGTGAGAATAGATAAGTAGACCACTAAGGAGGGGATAAGGAGTGTACAAGAGAAACCCTTGGACCCTTTGCATGGTTCCAATAAGTGAATAAGAGGTTGATGGATATAATGATTGTAAAGTTTTCACTAGAGGGGATAACCTATCCATAAGGAATATGCTACGGGTAGAGCCGTGGTGCCCATATTTAACGTCACATCTAGGAAGGGACAGAAGACCACATAGTTCCAAATCCTCACAATGATATATGGAAGAGGCTAATATGGAGGAATAATTTGAAGGCATGACTAAGGGCACATTGGTAAATGTGCCAAAAATAGAATGGTCACAAGTGTAATGAGTTAATTTGTTTAACTTACGGTTTACCATATGGTCCGATCTAGTTAGGGGAAAACTTTCTATGTTGGATCCTTTCTAGAGAAGTGACATCCTAATTAAGTCAAGAGACCACTGACGTTAATGTCTCATAAGGGATATGAGATAAGATGAATGAGTGAACATAAGAGTAGGCACTACTTATTAGGAAAGCAAATGGTATGTGTTTAAGATGAACAAATGGCCCTTAGAGGAACAAGATAAATCAGGATCAAATGAGATGAGTTAAATAAATATTTTGAGATAGGAACCACAATGGCGGGTTTTAAAGTAAAGGTGCTTATAGTCACCTTTTCTAATCACTTAATATCCAGGCATGCTTTGACCTATCACTAAACCTAGGCGGGTTCTTACCCAAGGTGTGGAAAGGCACTTGAGCCCATCCTTTATACAAGCTTTACAATAATTTTTATCAACATTAGAGGAACAATGCACATATATAATTGCATGCATTGTAAGATAGAAACAAGGAAACTAGATCTAAGCATAAATACACGATAATATAGATGAGAAAATAACAATAACGAGGAGGGAACCACATCGAACCATGAGCATCATCAAGAACATAATGGTTTGGATCCATAAACATAAAAGAAAACATACAGATCAAGATCAATGACTCAGATGTTTAGAACATTCCCATTGTATTAATCCCTCAATGTTACAAAGAGCGGATACATTAAATAAACCATGAATGGAGCTAAAAACAAAACATATTCCTCATGTAATTTCTACAATAGTTTCATTATAGATATTACAACCATGATTTCCTTAGCTCTCACTCTCCATATGCACATACATTATCTTTTTTCCCTGACACACACCCAAACTCTCCCTTCTTTCCATGCAAAATAATACATAAAAGGGAACTAGAAGGAATCTCCTTTAACTGATTCATCATTAAACAAGACATGCCAAATGTCATCATGTCTTTCCCTAATCAAGTATCCTCATCATGCTCGTCTTTAGATAATCAATAACTAATTCTACTTTATAGATCCTAATCCTGTCATGATAACCGTAATTATGCCCTAAAATATACTTTTTTTGAGCTGCAAGTTTTTCTTATTTTACCTTTATCCATTCCCGCTTGTGGTTTCCTTTCCACATTTTCCCCAAATGTGACTTTGACCAAGGCCCAAAAGTGAATAATTCCCAAACCTTCCCTTCACGGGTACGATCCGTCGTGCCTCAAGTACTTAGTTACTTTAGGGGATCAACATCACCCCACACTAATGTGATTTCTACCCACAAAAATCCTTTGCACTCCTTGAACAAAAATTAAATGACCAAAAATCTGCCAAGGAAAAAAAGAATATCTCACACCACCACAGTCTACACGACCAACTAGAGTAACTCAGGAATTCTACCTCTATTTCCCCCTTCAAATTTTTCCATGCCTCTAGCTCTATCAATCCTTTCCATGGAACCTCTCTTGCTATACCGGGTACTTGATCCGGTGTGATTTCTTCCACCTTCTCCTTCAACTCCTGAATTACCACCACCAAATCCGTCCCAAGACCCTCGAACTTGTCCATTCATTACGTGGACGGATTCTTGAAGTTCACCAATCCCAAACTCTAATTTCTCGTGCTTGGTCTTTATTTTATGCTTCGAGATGTGTTTTCAAAAATTAGACGTGTGTGCTCGAGACTTGTTCATTGGGAATTTCTCCTACTGAGGCCTTGAGGATAACCTCCTCATATGTTACTCATGCTTCAATGATGGGCTCAATCTTGTGGAAGCTGTTGAATCCCATATCTACTAATATATTTGATTCCTTAAGTTGGGTGAGTAAATCATCAAACTTAGTGATCCGGGCTCCCACAATGATCTTATTGTTTTATTTTTCCTTGGTGAGTTATTCAGTGGTAGGCCCCACACCATCCTTGATGTTTACTAGAAACATCCCCACCAAGTCCTCCAGATACTCCATTTCATCACCATAGTATGTCCTTGCTCAGCTTACCGATGCCAAACATTGTGCATAAATATTCTTAACCAGGGCACCCACTCAATCATATGCCTCCTTGGTACTTTCATGATCTCCCTTTAACCCTTGGCATAATCTCTCTATTTCCTTCTCCTTCCCTTTCTTGTTCGCAACCAAGGTTTGAACGATTTCCCCTGCATCCAAGCTGCATCATACCACCTATGAAGACATATTTTGTAACACGTTGCATGCCTGCTCATTAGTGAGGTGGCTTGGGTCCACCACCTTATATGTCTCTCCTTCCTTCTTCTTCAGATGAATGGTCTCGATCATGTGATCGTTGACCTTGAACTCAAGCTCCTCTATATGGAAATGCAGGTTCTAGCTTATCATCTTCCTAGTTCTTATCACACCCCAATCTGATCCAAAAGATCCCACGCATGTAGCTTCTCCATGGGGAGGGTACCTTGAAATATTATGCACATCACCTTTGTGAGATCATCCACAAA
This sequence comes from Taxus wallichiana var. yunnanensis, assembly GCA_018340775.1. NCBI lineage: Eukaryota > Viridiplantae > Streptophyta > Pinopsida > Cupressales > Taxaceae > Taxus > Taxus wallichiana. The sequence goes on along the minus strand of CM031243.1, from coordinate 176,464,320 downwards.
GTCCATATGTGGGGACATAGGCATCCACTTCTTCCTTATAACCTTGCACTTTGTTTGTTGCTTCCTTGACCCTGGAATGAATCCTTTATCCTCCTTGATCATGAAGGAGTCTCCCTTATTTTCTTCCTTTAGTTTGGTGGGATATGTAGGAGAATACCCTCATGCTAGAATCTCCTCGTTTCCTCCATAGAGTGAGCCTTCTCCTTGGTGCACGCATCAACCGCCACCTTGGTGTCTGCCTCTACCCTTCTCTTCTCTTCTACCTCAAGCTCAGCCTCGAGTTCCTCCCTAAAGGTTGTGGTATCTTCTTCCGATCTTGTTTACATTACCAAAGTAACATCATGTACCTTTTGTTTCTTCTACTCCATCTCCTCTCCTCAAGGTAACTCTCTTACCTCACACTCTACTTGTGAGTTCTTAGTGCTTCTTGGCTATGATGTGCTTGCTCCTACATTGCTACCTTGGCACATATATTATTTTCTCTTCCGGGAAGTGTCTAACTTCCCTTCACCCTCTTCTTCTTCCACAACCACTTCTTCATCTTCCTGGACTAATTTTATTGGTGGGATTGGTGCTTCACATGGCCTTGGGAAGGTGGCGTCTCTAATCTCCACTTCAAATCCTCCATGGGTATTGGGCGAATCGTATAAATACCCAGTGGATGTAGCCCTTGATGGTAACATTGACATGTGGGTGCAGATCCAAAAAGTCGGCTCCAAGGTCTCCATATATGTTGGCCTTGAGTTATATATGTAGGTCATACATAGGGTGTATATATTAGTGTACACCTTATCCGCGTTAAAGGTTAAGCTGTTATGCATCCTTCAATCGGTTGATGGAGCACATCATGTATTTAGTGATGAATGCAAATGGAAGTTTGCACCACACCCCTAATTCTCTTTTAGCCATCATGAACCATGCCAAATAAAAGTGTTGCATAACAATGAACTACACCTAGTCCCTAACAATCTGTGGTAGCTTGTGTGGGATGTGCCATTCATTTTCAAAATCCTGCGTAGCCTCTCATACCACTTGTTCATTTGCACATTGTAGGTGTTTGAGATGGACCCGTCACAAGTGAACTATAGAACTATACAACAGGAGATGGGTGCATCGGTGGGTAAACCCACATGTTCTCTTCTGGTCCATCTGGGACACCAATTTCCTAGAATACAATCAATAACAGTATGGAACCCCAAGTTATTTTTTCTCCTAAGTCATTCTACACTCGTGCCTCCTTAATGATACTATCCGTAATAAATTATGCAAAGTTGTAGTGTTCTCGCTTGGAAACTCTGTAGGCAATGTAGAATAACCTTTTGTTAATGTCCTTCCATCTCTCAAATGCTCCCAATTTGAAACTAATGTTCTTCCCTTCTCATAGTTTAATTGTTTTGCTAACTCTTCCACTTTTCGTTGTGGCACCCAAATCGAGGGCCATATCCTCACCAAAATTTCACAGGCCCATTACCCTATGGATTAAATTGACCTGTAAGTATCATCCTCCTCCCTGCAAAGTATTCATGCACTCACGACATCAACCATCTAAAAAGTGGTGTAGGTTTAGAAAAAAACAACTCCCAAAGCTCTTAAACCCCAGTCTTCTGCAACTCCTTCATCACCAAATAATCTTCCCTAGGGTTTCATTTTTTTTCTAACCCTGGGATCTCCTTGTTCATATGCTTCCACATCAATTTGTCATGGATGGTAGTTTTGTAGTTGAACTCGCTAATTTTGCTTCTGTATAACTTCGAGCTCCACTTCTCCATCTTAATAACCCCTGAAGGGTATTGCATTTCTAAATAAAATTCCATGGGTTCTTCCTTTTCCACCACTAGTTTCTTATTTCTACCCTTCTTTGGTGCCATCTCTATTTTTCTCCCTATGCCCTAGGTGCTTCTAACTTTTCCCTATCCACCTGAACTTGACAACTCCAATCACTTCTCTTTCACACAACCCCTTACTGCTCTACTATCTTCTTCCCCTCTTGCTACATCGAGAAAATCATGCCCCAGTTCACACACTCTATTGGTTTGTGACAAGTACCTCACTTTCTTCTCAAAACCCTCGTCGCACTTCAAGCTCGGGAGCACAAAAATTTTCTAAGGAAAAGTAGTCAAAATGACTACCTTTACCCTCTATTTATACTTTTTCATAACATCAATGTCCTTAACCCATGCGTTTTTAAAGTCACTTTTAATAAAGTACTTTTATCACTTAAGTCAACTTCTGCAACTTCCCTTCGTGTGCTATAGTCATAACCTTTTGGCATGCCAACACTACTCTCTTGCCACGAGAATTCCTTCACGCACCTTACCGTGTGAAATACATAACCTCTGTCTTTGTCCACCAAGTAGTCCCCTATACCACCACCTACCTCATGTTACACTGCGTGATCGTTGCTTCTCTTTTGCGTGGTCTATACTCAACTCAACTTTTTCTCAAGACACCTTTATTACGGCACAAATTTGAACACCTTCTTCACTACACAAGAACACATTTGAACACCTCCTCTACACAAATTGTTCTTCTTCCTTTCGCTAGTCATCCAGAATGAGTCTTCCAATAGTCCATCTTCCGTATAAATTCGCTAATGTTTTTCAAATGTAGACGCTAATCCACCCCACACTAAAAGTATGTGCGGTCCTCTGCGCATGAAATTACTTCAAATGTATTTAGCTACCGGTGCATCAATGCACACAAAACACAAAATAGAAAGGACAAAAAAAGTGATGAAGAAAGGAAACACATAAAAATGAAAATGCATTAAGGGAAATTCTATGCTAACTGGTAATACTACCTTATTTACAAACACACCTGAAGACTTATTTATAGTAGGGCTTCAACCTACTCCCGTTAAAGAAACCTGGGAAACCTTGTGCCATCCAGCACTTGTAACTGGAAAGCCCTGAATCAAGTATATAAGTGATAGTATATGGTCCCAACCAATGTACTTTAAAATTCCTAGGATGGCACAAAAACTTCAAATAATACCAGATAACCATCGCCCAACCTCAAGCTTCTTATTTTGATGTGCCTATCATGTTAAGCCTTCTACCTAGCCTTTTCCATTCTATAACTCCATCATGATATGACACGTCTCTTATCCACATGCATCAATTTGTCAATATGTTTCTCAAGTGCTTGTTATTCAGCCAAACGTCCTATACACGCAATACAGGGAGGGTAACATGAAGTCAATAGGTAATACAGACCTCCACACCGAACACCACCTAAAATGGTGTTTCTTTGTTCAACCTTTTGTAGGTTTTTTGATATGACCATAACACGACAAAGAATTTTCATCCTAATCCTTTCTCCCAACATCACAAATCTTGGTCAACATGTGACTCAAAATTTTGTTAAAGGATTCCGCTGTCCCATTAGCTTATGGGTGGTAAGGGGTAGTTTTGTGATGGGCCACCATGAATTATGCCAACAAGATTCTAATTGTCTCATTGAGGAAATGAGTACCCCTATCACTTGTTAAACTCAATGAGAATCCATACATGCTGATTATATTCTCCCACAAAAACCTATCCACAGTAGCTGCAGTGTAATCCTTCGTAGGTGCCACTTCTTCCCATCTTGTAAGATAGTCTATGCAAGTGATAATATAGCGTGAACTTGTCTTACGCGTTGGTGGGGAAATAGGGCCCACGAAGTCAATTTCCCACTTCTCGAATGGTTTTGCACTAGCAATATGCCTTAATGGAATTTCATCATGATGCCTAGGCTTCCCAAGGTGCTGACAATGGTCACATCCCTTGGCATACTCCGTGCAATCCTTATATAAGGTCTCCCACCATAAACCAACCATCAAAACCTTACACATGGTGGCTCTCCCAACATAGTGTCCACCTGCAATACCACCATGAGCCTCCTCCATAATAGCTTCATGCTCATGTTCAAGTACACACCAATGTAAAACTTCATCCCATCCTAGTTTATACAAGTCCCCACTAATAAACATGTAGGGTGCGATGCGAATGGAAAGTTGTTTCTTCTCTAAGATCCTCATTCCTTTGGGCACCACACCCATTCGTAAAAATATGGAAATTTCCTCCAAATCAGAGGTCGCACACTGCATCCTAAATAACTGAGCATCCAACATTGTGTCCTCAATGCTCTACACGTCCTCACTGAATTAACCCTTGACAAATGATCAGGTCCTAAGTTACTTTTCCCTGGTTTCACCACAACCATAAATTCAAATTCCTGAAACAATAATACCCAATGACATATGTGCCCTTGCAAGATGGGATTTTTCACCAAATATTTTAAGGCCATATGGTCTATGTAGAAAATAAAATGCATTTCCAATGAATACTACCTAAATTTGTGTAGTGTGTAGATCATTGATAATGCTTTTCACTCTATGGTAGTATAATTATATTCGAGATGGAATAAGCTTCCTACTAGAAAAACATAAGGGGTGATAAAAATCCCTCTCCAGGATATGCTAATTATAACACCCTTGCGGTTGTTATTTTCCTCCTTTTCATTTCAAGTGTTGACATGTGATTTTCCTTATAAAGATATGTTATTTTAATTGTTGGAGATCATGCTTGATATGGAAAAATTATTTCGTTCTTAAGATCCTTTGAATGAATTGGAATGGCTTCCTTGAATCCATTTTTCACTTCTTACATGTGAGTTGCAATCTGATTTAAGAGTTGTAAACTTTTCTATTAATCGACTCATCCTTGGATCAATTTCGGTGATCCAAGGAATGTTTTAAATCTGCTTTGTTGAATGAATGGTAAATTGACATTCCTTGAATTAAGAGACATATTGATTTGAAATTTGTGTTAGAAATTTAACTTACCCTGAAAGATAAGTCAAATGAGGTTGGACACAATTTTTAAGAGATCCCCTATACAATGAATTTCCAAGTCTTAGAGTCTAATTGTTAAATTTCAGATTTTCAGAGTTTTCATTTTGGAAGTTTTTCAAAGTCCGAAAGTCTGAAGTTCCAAAATTTTTGGGTTTTCAGGTTTTAGAATTCAGAGCTTTTGTTCAAAACATTTGGTGTTTTGGTTTCATTTTTTTGAAGTCCGAAATCCCAAATTTCTAAATTTTCAGACTTTCGGGTTTGAACTTTTCATCACCAATTCACTTTTTTTTCCAATTTCCCGAAGTCTAAAATCCTGAATTTCTAAATTTTCAGACTTTCGGGTTCTTGGTTTGAGAACTTCAGAGTTTTCTGAGCATTTATTTCTTCACCAACCCCATACGGATCATATTTTTACCATAAATACCAGGGTTTTCTATTTAAACTCAATTTTCTACGGTCATTTTCACCTGACGAATATCTCTGACATCCACTTTCTTGTCTTTTTTGACATCCTTTTTTCAAGGTATGTTAATTTTTTTATTTCTTTTTCTTTTTAGATTTTATTTTTTGTTCTCATCTCCCATTTGCTTTCCTTTTGTTTCTTCAAATTTTTTCAAATACGGACTTCCTATTCACCATGTTTTCATTTTTTAGTTATCTCCATTTTCTCAGGTTATCCACAAAATCATCTCGAGGTAGATCTCAGGTTTTCACAGAGTTGCTAGCTTTTCTTTTCGGGGAGAACATTTTCAATGCAACTTAGAGAAAATTACTTTGGAGTTTTGGAGAAACACACTTCGGGAATCATTTGTAGAGTTTTGGAGAAAGGAGTTTCAGAGATTTCCATTTTAGAGAAAGGAGTTTGAGAGATTTCCATTTTGGAGAAAGGAGTTTCAGAGATTTCCATTTTGGAGTTTTAGGAAAAAATTCTTTGGAGATTTCCATTTCGGAGAAAGGAGTTTAAGAGATTGCCATTTTGGAGAAAACAATTTTAGGGAAAAGTCTTCGGAGATTTCCATTTTAGAAAATTTCTTTTAGAACTTGGTGATTTGGACTTTCGAGAGATTTTAATTTTGGAGATTCTAACCGGAGATTTTCTTTTCAGATATTTTCTTTTGAAATTTTCTTTCAGAGATTTTCATCTTACAGAATTTTAGAGTTTTTCTTCTTGGCTTCCAAAATTCAGAACTTCATGTCTACTTCTACTTCAAAAGAGAAAGAGAAGATGAAATATTCATTCCTTGGAGTTTCTCCTCAGTCTTGCCTATCCTCTAACCTAGGTAACATAGGGGATACTAACTTAGGTCAGATCGACTTCCCAGATTTCTGGAGAAGAGTGAAGGCTCCTAACAAAAATCCATGGATGTAGGAAATTTATGACAGCGGGCTTGTCCTTGCGGCTAGTTTTCCTACTTCAATGCATTGTCCCGAGTTTGTTCTAGCTGCAGCTGCCACTTCGATGTAGATTCTATGTTAGTTAAGGATGATGATGACAAGGTGGTCATTCGCCTAGATCCTGATTTCTTTGAAGATCTTCTCAGACTACCTGACATTCCAAACTACACCACTATTTCACCTAAAAGCACAGTAGAACATTGGAACAATGATGTTGATTCATGTACCAAGATTGTCATGAAAAGCTACTTGGCTAAGAGCATGGCCAAGTTGCCAAAAACCTTGTATAGGGAAGACTTCATCTAGGAAGTCAATGACATAATCATACTACTGAGCTGAGTCTCAGGCCTCCCAGTTGCCAAGGAATTCCAAGAGTGGATGTTTTTATACATTGCCACTATCAAGAAGAACAAGGAGCTTATCAGGTGGGGAGAACATATCAGTAGCTCCATCTACTATCAGCTGGGTGAGTGTCAACCACAAACTCATTTTACATGACATCATTCCTAGTCTATGCTACCATTGTTATGGGAGATTTTCCCGAACTAAATACCAAGGGGGTTCACAACACATCCCAGATTTATGATTTCTATCCCTAGCTCACTCTGAGTGAGGGGTGCAAGCACTTTTGAAGGGTCAACGATGCTTTCTTTGCAGTCATCCCTACTGCTTTGACAAAGAGTTGTATAATCAGAGAATTTCGATGAGGCCTTCAAAGAAGTACGGGAATGGGGAGCTATCTATCTCCAATTTCCCACTTTCACCTACATTCGAATTCCGGGTTTCATTGGTGCCCCTAGAAAATTGCCAAGGTGTCCTATGGATAAATGGGTTCTACTAGAGCTGGTTCGGAAACTGTTGGATTACCATTGGATCCAAAATAAGCGCCACAAGGCAGGAGTGCATTTTTAGTTTCGATTGGTAGGTATACTTGTCTAAACATTCACAAAGCCAAGAATGTCAATACGAGAGATGGCTAAGGTAACCCTGCGGACTTTTCATCCAAGAACCAACTTCGACTACTTGGGAAAGTTCGGCGAGACAGGACATTCAACTTCCCACACATCTCAGCTAGAAGACATTTGGATTCATTGTCGGGATGAGTATATCATCCGACAAAGAGATTATGAAAGATTGGACGTAGATGAAATTCAGCCAGTATGGGATAGCTAAGATCCCGGTAGATTTGCAAGATGATGGTGAAGTATTGGATGAAGCATATAAGACCGAAGGTATTTCCGATCAACCACTTCCATGGATTGATTGGTATCAAGAAGAATGCTCCAATACAAAGGATAGAGCGGGTCCCATTCTTCAAAGGACCTACAGGTGGTTGGCTACTTTTGGGATCAAACCCAAGGAGTTGAGCAGGTTATAAGTACAGCAGCCCCACCAGTCTTAAGCCCAATAGTACCCACAAAGGAAAGCGGTCGACTCAGAAGACCCCCACAGTGCAAGGAAAATTTCATTTGTTGTTGGAAGTTCATCTCTTCCTCAAACTCCTGTTTCTCAGGAAATACCTTTAGCCAAGACTGGGGTGGATGTGATTGTGGTCAGCAATTCTCCTGATTGTTTGCAGGGTTCATCACTTCCTTCTTCTCTTCCATCATCCCTTCCTCCATCAGTTCCTCCCACTTCTGCCAGCATTTCATCTTTCCCATCTCCTTCTATGGCCCAAGTATTCTCATCCCTTCTAGCTCTCTCAGTTGGAGAGAATATTGGATCACCTTTCCCTCCTCCATTTCCTTTGTCACTTCCTTTTCCTGCCATTTCATCTTCCAGTACCATTGTATCAATTCCCACTGTTGTGTTAACATCCACCCCATCCATCATTGCCACCTCTATCCAAATGCCCATGAATGTTCCCAGTACCCTTGCCTCAACTCAGACCTTAAGTGCCACACCTACCACTCCATCTTCATTATTAGCTATTCTAGAGTGGTTATTTAGGAAAACCCCAAGTAGAAAAAGAAGGTGCCTCTAGGAGATGTCATGGATCTCAGCATCTTGGAGCAAACACCCAAAAGATAGGCAAGAGACCAAGGACCATGTCAAATCGACAATAAATTCGTCTAGAGAACGGGTGATAGAGGTCGCCACCCCTGCCGAGGGAAAAACCAAGGAAACAATCACGGCTGCAGATTATCATATTTCTAGATTTTCATTGGGAAAGGCCACTCATGAGGGGGCCAAACAAGATGTTCACACTGCTCTGGGGGCCCTGATGGTGAAATATGACAAGGATAAAGCTACAAAGGATGAACTAAAGGCTAAGGTTGAGCAGCTCACATCTTTGTTATGGAGAGTTACATAACCCATTTCATCTACTGAGTCCTCATCTACTACGGCCTTAATAGTTTCAGCTTCTATTGATGACTTCTCTTATCACGAGCTTGAGAAACTTGGCTAGAAAGGGAGATCAGTAAATGGGTGGATCGAATGAATACTGCAGGAGGTAAATCCTTTGATCAAGGAAGTTGTGGAAATCTATAATGATTTGCAGGAGGAAAAGATAACTATTTAGAAGATGGATGAGGCTTTCTCTGAGGAAAGCAACAATCTGAATCTGAATCTAGCCACATGGGAAGAGGTTAGGGCAGTGGATTCCGACTTACTTCTTCAGGAAGGGGTGATTGATGATGCTTCAAAGTTGTTTGAATATCAAAAGGCTATGGAGTTTAGGTGTCAGGTGTTACAAGACTTGATTAAAAATTGGATGACAAGCGATTAGAAATCACAGATGCCTTGAATGACATATCAGAAGAATTTGATATTGCTCATTGTAAATTCTTCAATGAGAATATCGATGCCCTCCCTGAAGAATAGATTCAAGAAAACTTCAAAGACTTGGTGAAGTGGGATGATGATGTCACAAGGACTTTCAATTCTGATTCCATCGATCGAATGGTCTTGTGCCAAAACTTCATAGGAAGGATGTCCAAGGTCATTTTCAAACTGAAGAGAATACCAGCCTGAATTACCAGAGAGATCGAGACAACAGACGTAGTAAATCACTATGCATGTGGACTTGAAGACGAAGAGATCCAGGGGATAATCAAACATTTTTCAAATACAATCAAAGACTGGTTGTATGGAAGGAAAGCTAGGAGGAGCTCGAAAAAGGTGAACAAGTTGTAGAGCCAAATCAGGGTTGAACAACCATGGAAGGACAAATTTGAGCTTGAGATCAATCAGAGTTGCAGGGTTGGCTCGATCAAACCCTTGTAACAATTTTGCTATTTTCATAGGATCTTGTTTCATTAATTTAATGACATTTCTATTTTTAGTAAAATGTTAGTTAAGGGCCCAGCTGTAATGGCTCAACCTAAAGAACTTATAAATAGATGAATGCTTAGAGTTAAAAAAAAAAAAACAAGATTTGGAGATTTTGGTGATTTTACTCTTCAAGCTTGGAAGAGTATTTTCATATATTTGTGAAGTCCCTTTTAATTTTATTGAGAATTATACTCTACCATTTGAAAGTCTAAATTATTGTGTGAAATAATTATTTATTACATGCTTTGTGAATGTGATTCCTTAGTATGTTTGAGTAACTTGCCTTTACTTCAAATTATTTGTTGTATGCCAAGATTAAGTGATGAGGTTATTTTCTCTTCAGTTGTGATTGTATTTCTCCTGCTATTGATTGGAAGTTACATTATCTTTATTTTGCGTAAAGTGGGTGTTTAAGATGTGCTTGTGTTAATTTTTCCAATAAAGTTATCTGTGTATCCAAACCAAATCGTGTTCTTTCTCTTTTGTATAAGTTTAACAAAGGAATGTGTGTTTCTAGTTTGTGGTACTCGTACCCTTTTTAGTTACAATAGGTGAAAGTGATTTAGGATGCTAGCATCTCACTCACATAACCCTTCCAAAAATTGAACATCTCTGCTCTTTGGTGCATCACCACTTCTAGTTTAGGATTTATTTCTTTCAATTTCTCCTTAATCTTAGGAAGATTCATAACACCTAGTTTAAACAAAGCAAGCCAGCCTTTCTCGAAGGTTCACCTCGAACCCAAGTCCCATAGCTTGAGAGGTGATCCCACATGTAACTATCACACCGAATGTCGTGATTCATTTTCAAGCAATTCGGGGGGTGCAGTGATTTTGTGACAACACTTTGTTGTTACAAGTTCTTTGATTTTTGTGTGAACGTATTTCCATTCGGTTGTATGTTGTGCTTGGGTCCTTGGAGATTTATCATGGTAGGAAATTACTGATGAACACGAAAATACAACTTGTTCACGGACATAGGAAGGATTCGGGATCCTAAAAAGGGCTATCCTATGGAATGCTAAGCTAGGTAAGAATATTTTCTACCTAAGCTATGTCACTTAATAGAATTCTTATTCTAACCTAAAGCTTCCTATTCTACTTTGTTAGTTGATTGACATCCTAACCTAAGCTCTGTGATAAAGGATATGGAAAGGTTACTAGGCTATTAAACTTAACCTAGAACCTAATACTATAAGGTTTTATGATGATCTAACCTAATACTAAAAATATTATGTTGTGAATTAATCTAACCTATGTGGAAACTACCTAAGGCTATGTGTTAAGACCTATGGTGGAAATTTGTTTTTAGGATTATATCCTAAGGTATGTATTATAAAATACCTAAGATCTAACCTAAGCAATTTGATCTATCCTAAAATAATGGGTATGAAAGGGAATTAGGTGGTTGTATACATTAAGGGTGACGGTTCCTATGGCATTTATGTTATTGATAAGGTTTTTAATACATAGGAATGCTTGCCGGTTTTGGCGGGGCTAGTGACTTGGCGGAGGCTTATGTGGAAGTATCACTAAAATGGAATTTCATGTTAATTTTGATTTGGCAATCGCTAGACTTGGAAGGTGGTGGCAAGGAAGGATAGGCGGGAAAATTAGAATTAATGAAACTTATTGTTTTCATTTTTGTGCACAAACCATCTTGGAAGGCATGCAAACGGGTTTGTCTGGGGTTGTTTCACTTTGCATGTTTCATGATTTTTTCTCTGCATGCTCTTTGGTTTTTCAAACCAGCAGATTGAACTGCACTTAATGGCTATTTTTGAAGTCTTAGACCTATTTTTGGTTCGTGGGATGTATAAGAGACAATGTGGAAAAAGAATATGGTTGTTTGATCTTTCGTGGAGAAGAGGAGAAGTTGTGAGCTTGGCTGGAGGTCTCCTTCAATTTGGTAGAAACACTATCAGGCATGATAGGCTTTAATCTTAAAGATATCTTGCTTTCTTCTAAATGTTTCATTAAAACAATTGTGCTCTTTTGAGATTTTGGGCTTGCATGTTTTATCTAGTTACTTGTTTGTTGAGTTTTTACAATCTTTGTTATCTTGGATATGAATCCATGGCAAAAATAACGTTGGTTTTGAAACTGTCTTTGTGATAGTTTAATAGTGATACATGCATGCAAAGCTTGTATTAGTAGCTCTATTTTCCATTTCTGAAATTTGTATTCGAGGTTGTTGTGTTGGAACTGACCTTCGTTGCAATATGTGGATTTTGAACTATATGGGAACCTTGAGTTCCATCTGATCTTGTTGGAGTTTGTGTTTTGCTTGAGCTTGTAATCAAGCTTGTATTTGGTTTGGATCTTGTTCTTGGTTTCATGTTTGATGAAAGCTGGTGATGGAGGTTCTTGATGCTCTGACCTATGTTTGGGAATCTTGGGTAACTCGGGATTGTTGTTGAAGCCGTATGTGGCTTTGTACCCATGTTTTATTCTTGTGAAAATCTGGACTATTAATGGAGGTTTATGTTTTACACCATACTCGTATTTTGTTACTTGTATAGTTATAAACTCTTGTTGAAGCTCGTGTTTCATTTTGAGTTGGTATTAGGACTTCTTGTTTAAAATATAAATTGGAATGGGAACTTCATGTTTCCCTAAACTGTGATTAGAGACTTGTGTAGCCCTAAAATTTTGTTGAAACTTCATGTTTGACTTTGTTCGGGTATTTTGAGTTGGGTTTTACTTGTATTAAAAGTTTAAAACTTATAACTCTTTTGTTGAACTATTGCTCAAAGAAAACTAGGAGAATAGTTGGCTGAGTTGTTGGGTAAACTCTTGAGATCTTAACTGAAAACATCTTTGTTTGATGAATGGATTTGGTAATTCCTTTTTGAGAACTGTTTCATATTTTCTGAGATGGAAATGGCATTTTATCGGGGTATTATTTTCCCCTCTGTTTTGTGGAAACCTGCGTCTTCAGATCTTTTAAAATAAGATCTGGGTTTCATTTAAAAGAAGAGTTTATTACTTTAGTGCTATGAATTGTTATCGTGGGATTACTTTGTCTATGTTCATATTGTTTTTGTATTTAGTGCTTATTGAATCGAGAACTAATTACTCTTTTGTAAATATCAAAACCTGACAATGGGATTTCAGTCTTGAGTTTGTTGATACTCTGAACATGTTTAGCTTACTAATCGGTTTGTTTTCTATTTCTTGTTGGTTATAGTAAATAAACCTTGTATCTTTTGAAAGAAAGGAATGTGAATCCTTTGGAATAGAATGTTGTTTTTAGGACTGATATGCGTATTTCATTATGAGATTGGAATTGAAATTCATGTTTATTGAAGGTAAATAATTGCAAGGAAAATGACAGTGTGCTTTCTTCTTATTGTGAGGTGATTTTGTTCTCTCTCTTGGGAACTAGCTTATGAATTTCTATGTTGAATTAAAAGCGCAAATTCATTTGTTAGTACAATAAAATGAATTATTGATTGGATCATTTTCTAATTAAGATCCCTTTCTTTCTATTGCTGGGATAAGTTCATTGGTTGAACTTTTATATTTTGTTTCTCTTATAAAATGGAGATTTCTTTATGAGTTGTTTGGTCTTCCTTGTTCAAATCATTTGTAGAAATGATGTAGGAAGAGTTTAGATTATTTGATTTTATTGAACTAAAAATTTAAGCTTGTTTGGCAGACTATTTTTTTGACAAGGATTTGCTTTGTTTGGTTTGTGATGAGTAAGTTTTGTCTCTTACACTCTATCTTTTATGGATCCTCCTTGGATGGACTTGAGTGGAGATTAACACTGTATAAGTCTACCTTGATTTGTGAACATTGGTTTCTAATCTTTAAATGTTAACTTCTAACATGTGGAAGTAGATTTAGACTTGCAGGTAGACTGTTTGATTCTCTATTCCTTCTTGGATTGAAATGGGATTCTATTCTAATGAATATCTTAAATGTTAAAATTTAAGGTAGTTGTCCTTTAAATGAAACCGTTAATTCATGTTATGAATCTATTTCAGTTTTTTCGGATGTCTTGTGTTGAGCATAGTTTGTAATGGTTCTTCTTTTTCTTTTGCTTAGGAGTTAGATGAATCATCCTAATGAGAACCATGCTTTAAACCCTTCTTTTGGTTAAAGAAAAGATAAATGTTGTATTCTATTATGATAGAATAGGAACAATGAGATGATATGATTTGTTGTTTTCTTAAAGATAATTGATAGGATCAATTAAAATTTAATTTTGTAAGGTAGATATAGTGGATTATATTCCATTCTTCTCTTGGAAGTAAATTCAATTGGTTAAACGTACTTCTTTTCCATTTTCTATTACTTATATAAATATTTATTATGTAGTAATTGTCTAATTAAAGCGAGTTGTTTTAATGGAACAATTATTATAATTCACCTCGTTTTAAGGCTTAGTGCTTATCATGCTCAGTTCATCTTTGTCCCATGCTAGCAATTTTGCGAGATGAACTTCGTAAGTGACAAAAGAAGGAAAAACTTATAGGATGCATTGGTTGAATTAAATTGATTCCTTGTGAAGAATTTTGATTCATTCTTGAGATTTTATTGAAAAAGTAAATGTAGTATTCTTTTATAATGAAGATGGTTGTTATGTAGCATACCTAAATGCATAAGGCTTGTAAATGTATAAGTTATAAAGATTAATTGAAAGCTGAGAATTTACTTGTATTGGTTGTGTAAATTATTTTGTACTTGTATGGAAGAGATGGATTCTATCTTATTGATATTATTTATATTATTTTTATGTTAATTGGTTATCTTTTCATAAGTTGGATAGAGGGATTTAGTTCAATCTCCCTACTTGTGATGTAGCTTGTTAAGTTATAGTATATGATATTTGTTATCTAAACTATATAACATAGTAATGTAATGTGTGATGAACATACATTAAGAAAATGTGGACATTGGGTAGGATAAACCCTAACACATAACATGTAGAGAAAGACTCTTTCTCTTTCTTAATGGAATATAAACCAAAAAGGTTTGCAAGTATGACTACAATTTATTAGACTTCATTTTGTATGAAGTCTACCTTATATTGGATATATTTTGGCATTGAAATTTCTAAAAATTTATTGTACTTTTAAATAAGACATATTATAATGCGTTGCACAGTTACGGTTAATTGATAGTTTAAACTATGTGATCAATTATTAAAAGTGACTATGAAAATAATGAAGTTCTTAGTGGGCTAAATGAAGCAAATTTAGGAAGAAATTATTGAGCATTGGATTAGGGTTTGGCAGGGTTTTTGTAATCAAGTTTGAATCCAAACTAATAATGTATTAACAATCTCTTTAGGGGTATGTACATCTTGATGAGGTAGTTTTTAAAGGATGTTGGCACACGTCAACTACAAGGTTGTACTTTCAAGAAGGCTTAGGTATTCTTGAGAATACAACGTTGTAGTTGACATGTGGCATCACCCTTCGCATTGATCATCTAGATCTACACACATCTGGAACTTGGACTTGAACCTAGTTTCTCTCTAGGTCTGGATAGGAGCATATTTAGGATAGGAATTAGCTTCCAAAGGCTCAGGGTACGTTTGCACATTCGGATGACTTAGGTCAAATGAGTATGCCCATCTACCCTAAGCCTTTGTGAGTGTCTTCCTATAATAGGTTATGTTTCTATCTAGGGCTAGGGTAAAACCTAGAACAAGTGGTGACACTAGTCAAGTCGATCGACCAATCATTGAGGAGTGAGGTGAAGGACATATTCCAACATGACGAGTATGCCATCTAGGAATAGTGGCATACACAGTATGTTATAAATATTTAGCCAAAGTATCGCAAACTGCTGGTTGCATTGTCCTATGTCACCAAGTTTAAAACAACGTGATATCAGATGAATATTGGTAACAAATATTCA
This sequence comes from Taxus wallichiana var. yunnanensis, assembly GCA_018340775.1. Classification (NCBI taxonomy): domain Eukaryota; kingdom Viridiplantae; phylum Streptophyta; class Pinopsida; order Cupressales; family Taxaceae; genus Taxus; species Taxus wallichiana. The sequence continues at coordinate 176,448,939 of CM031243.1, read as the reverse complement.
GATATGTTCTTTAAAGAGATCACTCGACTTACAGGTAGGGTAGGATGACAAAGCATACAATATTTATTCAATACATAAGATACCATAAATATATCGTTAGCTTACTGAGTTATGGAATGAATAGATCGGTGAATCACCGAGTCATTACAACTACATATGTTTATCCATTGAATTTGATTGGCATGGAATGTTTGTTCTAAATATTGATTTATTTAGAACAGTGAACATTATTAATTATTTTCTCTTGATTTTGAGGTCTTTAATTGGGAATGTTACACTAACACCTCTCTAATCACCATCCCCAATGCATCCATGTGTACATGAAAGGGCCTATCCCAAGAGGGAAAGTGTAAGATGGGCACAATAGTGAGTTTTCCTTCAGTGTGTCAAAATCCACCTGCTGCACCTCACCCCAATGGAATTTTCCTTTATGCTTTAACAACTCCTCCAATGGCATGGAAATTTTGGCATAGCCCTTGATGAAATTCCTATAGTATCCCATATGCCCTAGAAATCCACACACTACACTCTAATTGGTGGGTTCCTCTAACCCCAAAATTACAAATTTTTGGTAGGATCCACCAATAGACCCTCCTTGTAGATGATATGACCAAGTAATATGCCAAAAGGAGTGGCAAAGATACATTTCTTAATATTTAGAGAGATGCTCAACTGCCTGCACCTCTCAAACATCAGCCTCAGGTTATCACAATGATCCTTTACTAATCCATAAACTGTCTAGTCATCTAGGTAGACTTAGAGAAATTTATGAATGAAGTTAAAGCGCTTTGAACCACAATGCACAAAAACACAACAAGCACATTCAATAGTCAAAAGGCATTTCTTGTATAAGAAAAAATTCCCCATTTAGTGGTGAAAGTTGTCTTTTCCTATTCTTCCTTTGAAATTTGAACCTCATGATATCCTGAAAATCCATCTGTAAACAAATAAATCTCGTGCCCAGCTACTCCTTCCAGGATCTCCTTAGTGAATGTGGTTGGGAAAGGATCGATGAAACACACAACATTTAAATCTCTATAGTCTACACATATCCGTATTCTCCCATCCTTCTTGATGTTGATTACCATGGGGCTAACCCACTCAGATTCCTCAATGGCCTCAATAATTCCAGACTCTAACATCTTGTCAATTTATTCCTTCACCTTCACATGTAGATTTAGGTTCATTCTATAAGGCCTCTTCTTGACTGGTCATGCCCCTTCCTTCAATTTGATCCATATCTCTCCTAGAGAGTGATGAAACCCCTTTAACTCATGGTACCGCATGGGAAAAAGTCCTAGAAATAATGCAATAGCTCAATAATATTTGACACTTCTTGATTTTTCTAGTAGTCCCCAATGATAGCTTCTTTGTATTCGATTTAGTACTAATGTTAACCTTATTCATTTTTAATGGATCATGGTAGGCACATGCCTTCTCATATGCACTGTCTAAGACTTTATGTATACCTTTTATATGATCAACATCTAAGTTCTCCACTTCCTCATCATTAATCATGTATACCAATTTTCCTTTTTCCTTCTCTAGGAAGGCACGCTCAAACTACACTTCATCTAGTTCCTCTTCTTGGCGCGTCCCAATATTAGGTTTTCCCAATAGTTATAACACAATGTCCTCTGCCTTGGCACTATCTCTTAATGTAAGGCACTTGATCACGTATAAGGCCTCATTTACTGATGGTTTAGAAGATAAGTACTCAAAGCTCTGGATAATACCCGTCGTTAACTCTTGCCAATTTCCTATATATCTCCGCAACTATGAATAAACATACCATACATGTGCACAACCTTGCAAGGTGGAATAGAACTTGTGCACCAATAAAGAAGTGGGAAAGGCTTACATGCCTTCCCTCCAAGTTCTCTCACACTCCTGAACATGACACAAGGTGGATCCATTCCCATAATAGTCATGTATCCCGATAGGTGCATTACTTCTCATAAATCTAATTGAGAATGTGACCCTTACCTCATGCCACTCCATAAGATTATCACGATGTTTCATCCACCAAAGTGAAGCTGTCCCACATAAGGTATAAACAAAATATTCCTCCACTCTATCTCACAGGTCCAATGTATCTCCATCACGCACAAAAGGTATCAGGGTTACCTTCGCCAGTATAGCTTGGTAACTACCTTCCTCCTAGGAGCTGATTGAATGCGCCTTGAATACTCAAGTCATATTACCCTTTAGATATCTCCCAATTAACTCATATGTTCCATGCACCTAATCATCAAAAGTATCGCTAGTTGTATCACTCATAGATCGTGCATCATCCCATTGAATGAACCCTTCTTTTGATGGCTAAAAAAACTCTAGGTCCCTGATGGTGCACACATATATCTTGTTTAAATATTCTTCACCTAATGGTTCCAAACAAGGCACAAGATATCCATCAGTTAGTGGAATGATCACATAATCCTTATTCTCAAAGTTGATGTAGCATTTATTGAAACACATGTCAACATTGTTTGCATAACACCAAGGGTGCCCAAGTAACATTGGGAATCTATCTTCCTTGGAAAGTGCTAAGACTTCAAAATCCCTAGTGAACTTGACTCCCTGGATAGTTATGGAAGCATTCTTCAAAACTCTAAGGGGAGTGGCTTTAGTCCTATTCGCCATGTAAAACACATTCAAATATGGCTATAATGGTGGTCTCCCCATCTGATTCCATGCATCTAGGGTGAGGACATTAACTTCTACACCCGTATCAATCAAAATATTACTTAAGAGCCATCCATCCACTACCACATTCAGTGTGATCTCCTTGTCATATTATAGACTATGAGGGGGTAAGTTAGTGTGTAGGATTTACCTCTCATGCCCACCTCCAACGCGTGGTAATTTTTCTCTCAACCATTCTCCTAGTAGGGGAATGATGTTCTCCTAGCGCAACATATTACACACCTCCTTGATATCATCTATGTCCTTATGAGGAGCTTCAATGTTCTTCACTTGCTACAACTTCTGTGATTGCTCCTTCAAACATTGAATCTATCCTTGTACACTCTTAATCACCTCTATAGTATATTGATACACCTTTTTTTGGTAGGTAGGATTAGGGTAATTTCCATGTAGTACCTCCTCTCTTGTAATAACATGCCTATGCTTTGAAATTTCCTTTGCACGTGCAGCCTCAGCGTGAGTAGTTACCAAAACAGGCTCCAACTTTGTATCAAACATCACCTTAGGGATGTACAATGGCTTAGTGCACTTTACACTCACCATCCTCGCACCCTTATCCACGGTTCTGCTGATTCTAAACCATGTGACTATATAAATCCAAGCACTCTTCATATGTATGCTTCTTTCCACATCATGAGAATTGCAACAAGTTTAGGAATTAATGATTATAGTGTTATGTAGATCCACAGTTGAAACAAGTTCCACTACAACCTCTACACCCTCAACAAAAGCCTCTTCCTCTACCATCTGTGCATCCTTCATAGTTACATCCCTCATCCTTTAAAATTCTCATAATGCTTTGGTCTATTGCACACTAGTATCAATGACATCATGGACCTGGTATATTAATATCAATTTCCTCACGGGTACTCACAAGAACTCAAACTCAATAACCTCTGGGAAAGAATAAGTGGAGATTATGTACTCCAATGTGTAACTAGTCAACACACCTCTCCACCAATGATCAACAACACGAGTCCAAACTAGATCAACATCATGAAGCCTCTAATAATATTCTTGATTCCACACATGAGGTTGATAGAACCAACTTCTCCTCAGTGCATACGCTGATAACCACTCATACAGCTCCATCGGAAAACAAAAAAAGAAGGTTTCATAGAGCTCATGATATAGATGCTCCTCTACCCATTTACATGCATCAAACTCTAGTCCAATGTTGAATCTATGAGAAAACTCATCCTCCATGTTTTAAAGCCAAGTTTCCATGTTGTCCAAGGTTAGGCATTCTACCATTCCTCACCATTCTTGTAACAACTTCAAAAGAGGTCTCGAAAATGAAACCAAAATGTAGCCACCTTTTCTAATCACTTAATATCCCAGGTGCACCAACCTATCACCCAACATAGTTTGGACACTCACCAGAGGAATGAAAATGTGCTTTGAGCCCCTCCTTTATATGATATTTATAAGAATTTTTATCAACATTAGAGGAAAATTCCACATATATAACTGCATGCATTCTAATACAAAAAAAAGGAAACTAGATCTAAGCACAAATGCACCATAATATAGATGAGAACATCACAATAACATGAAGGGAACTAGATATGAACCATGAGCATCACCAAGAACATAAGGGTTTGGATCCATAAAAATAAAAGAAAACATATAGATTAAGATCCATGACTCATATGTTTAGAAAATTCCCATTGTATTAATCCCTCAATGTTACAAAGTAGCAAATAAATTAAAGAAACCATGAATGGAGCTAATACAACAACATAGTCTCCATGTACTTTCTACAATAGTTTCATTACAAATATTACACCCATGCTTTCCTTAGCTCTCACTCTCCATACACACATAAATTATCTTTTTTTCTTGTGACACACACCCACACTCTCCCTTATTTCCATGCAAAATAGTACATAAAAGGGAACTAGAATGAATATCCTTTAAGCGCTTCATCATTAACCAAGACATACTAAATGTCATCATGTCTTTCCCTAATTAAGTATCCTCGGCATCCAGGTGCTATCTAATCCATAACTGATTCTACTTTACAACTCCTAATCTTGTCATGATTACGGTAATTATGCCCTTAAATATCCTTTTCTTGACTGTAAGTCTTTCCTATTTTACCTTTATCCATTACTTCTTGTGTTCACCTTTCCACATGTTCCCTAAATGTTACTTTGATCAAGGCCTAAAAGTGACTAAGTCTTGAACCTTCCCTTCCTAGGTGTGAGCCGTTGTACCTTCCCAAAAGTACTTATGCGCAAGCCTTCATGTCCTGCTTACATGCGCAACAAACCATCATGCCTCGGTACTTAGTTACTTTAAGGGATCAATAGTGCTTCCAAAGGAAATAAAGACATGGAAAAAATGTGGTCACATGAGGAGAAGATAGAAAATATGATCGAGATAAGACAAGATCGATGAAAATAGGATGATGCCAAAAAGGAAAGGAACTAATCGTGAACGGACACATCCTTGGAAGAAGTCCCCTAGTGTAGGAGGATGAATTGATGAAGACAAGAAGAAAGATGCTAAGGATCGATAATGTGGAAGAAATATGTTCCCACTGACGAAGGGGATGTGAATAATATAATGGATGTCAAGAAGATGGTGTATCAAGGTGAATAGAATCGATGAACAAGGGAGGACCCTCATCAATAGAAGTGATGAGAGAAGATGTAGAAGGGTGAATGAATCTAGGAACTGATCGGGAGGAAATCTTGTAAGAGAGATTGGATGTCTTTATGGATGAAGTAGTAGATAGAGAAGAAGACTCATCGAGGAGGTCCTCTTTTTCAATAAGATCATGGACAATGGTAAAAAGGGCCTTACAATGCTCAGTGTCATGGCTCGGGGTGTGATGATAAGCATAGATGTGATAGGGACCAAACCACGAGGGATTTAGATGGTTTGGGTCGAAGGATCTGATAGGTGGAAGCGTGATGGTAGAAGTATGTAGTAGATGTTGTAAGACCTCCACATACGATTCGATGTGAGTCTTATGGATAGTTTTGTAGGATGGTGTGGTTAGAGAAGGTTGAGGTGGGTTCAGTCAAGGTATAGGTGGTCTCGAAGAAGAAGCGGTGGTGGATGATTTAGGATTAGATGGCTAGATAATTGGAGGTGTTTTTGATGAAGGGGATAGCCATGGGAGAGAATCAGATTGTTTAGATTTGGATGGGTTGATTGGTCATGATGGAGGAGGGTCCTAAGATAGAAGGATGAGGCCCCAAGATAGAAGATGTAGATTTGGTTTTGATAGGAGGGATGTCAATATTATTATGAGGATGATCAAGGGATCATTGTGGAAGGACACAAAGGTTTTGGATTTGGATTATTGAGGAGTGCCCTTAGCAGGGATAATAATGATTTTGATAGGTGGATAAGAAGATGGGGTTATGATAGATGGAGGAGGTAATTTTTGCATGATTTGTTCCAAGGAGGATGGGAATTGGTCTAATGTGGGAACTTCGGTTGTGTGGATGAGGCAGAGATGATCACCTATAGCCGTTGGAAGTTGAAGCACCCTCAATATTGTTCAAATGACAAAGGAGGTGTGGAAGAAAAGGAAATAACAATGGATATAGTAACAATTGTTGATGCGGTAGGTGTAGGTATGAGTACGAGAAAGATGGACCAATACTTAATCTACGAGAAGGTAGGAAATGTAAGGGTGGAATAGATGTGTACAGAGGAATATGATTTGCTTTGGATTAGATGTGGATGGAGATACAAAATCAGATGAAGTAGATAAGGAAGATGTAGGTGTGGGATCTACAATAGGTGTGGGTGTGGAAATGATGAGAGGCATCTAGATGATGTGGTTAATGATATCTATGTGAGATGGGGAATATGGTGGATGAGATAGGATAGGGGTGGAAGAGGTATGAGTGTCAAAAGGCACATGAGTGGATTGGGGAGGTGTGATAGGCATGGAAATAGATGTGGATGTGGAAGATGAGGTAAGTGGGGTGGTCATAAGTGACGAGATAGGTGGTAGGGATGTCGGGGTAGATATAGTATCAGATGATGTGGGCATAGGAAAAGAAATGTGTGATAAGGATGTCAATGTAGTGATAGGTGTAAATGAGGAGAGATGTGTAACTAAGGCTGATGTAGATGTAGTGAGAGTAGGATTGGATGTGGTTGTAAGAGAAGTAGTAGAAGTAAGGGAGGTAGGTAAGGTTATTGTAGTTGTGAAATATGTAGGAATGATGTTAAAAGGGCTAAGGTCACAATACCTAGTATGGGATTGGATGAGGAAATGGGTGAAACTGATGTGGAAAGAGGTGTCTGATGTATGGTATTGATTGAGAATGGATTAAATAGGTGTGATGTAGAAGGTGAAGATGAAATAACTGGTGGATGATTAGGAAATGGTTGTCTAAAGATGTCATGTGATGAGGATTGGATTTCTTGGGGGATGTAGGAGCATGGTGATAAGTGGGATCATAATGAGATGATGGAGATGGGAAAGAATGGGGAGATCTAATATGGTAGGCTCATCGAAGGTATCCCTTGGTGAGATGGGAGGAGAGATGTCATAAGATGGAGTAGGATCTCTTGCTGATACCTATGGAGAAGGAAGTCACGAGATGGGGTTCTCATGAGGAATATCCATAAGAGAAGTGGGTATGGTGATGTTAGGTGACATAGGAAGGGCACAAGGTAATGAGGTCAAATAAGATGGGGTAGAAGTAGGAATGGTGCATGGGGATGAGGCTAAAGATGATGAGGATAAAGGTGATGAGATATAAGGCAATGGAGTATAAGGTGATGGAGATAAAGGGGATGATGTATAAGGAAATGAGGGTGAAGCATGGTCTACGGATCGATATGGGTGAGAGATGGGAGGTCTACGATGAAGATAGTCATAGATAGGGCTAGAGGAAGCCATAGAAGCAACTAATGGTTTGGATGGGGTCACAAAGAATCTGCTGCGAACTGCTTGAGGAAAAGTTTGGTTTCGTTATTAAACATAAAATTCAAGAAAAAAATTCCTTTTATGATTTGATTAAGAAAGTGTGAAGAAGATGGATGTGAGAGGACCTAGGATATGCAAAAATCTGTTTGGTCTCAGGTAAGTTGTGGCTGGGAAACGGTCTCTTGTTGGGTGATCAAATCCCAATTAGTGAACTAGGTGAAAGGAATGTTTTGATATGTTAATTGATTAGTAAATTTTTAGGTTGTGTTATAAAATGTGTGATGCTAGAAGATTGAACCCCCTACTTAAACTTTATGAGCAAGCAGGATGCAAAAGGGAATATTATTTTTAAGCCCAAAATGAGGTGTGATGTTTGATGAGTACACATAAAAGAAGGAAAGGTACAATGAAAATTGGGAAAATAGGGAAAAGAAGAATACCTGGATAATGCTTTTCCTATTTATCTGCACTTCTCGAGTGATCAAATGATGAACCCAACACAAAAAGAGACAAAGTATATCCTCACACTACTGATGTTAGTGGAAGATAAGAAAAAGAAGAATCTAGAAAGAAAATAAAGATACCACCAAAAGCACGGTCTTATCGAGAATGCCAGGAATGTTGTCTAAATTTCTCATTCGTAATCAAACTAATGCACTAACTACTACAAAAATTAACAACTCATAAATGAAAGAGGGTTTATGTTACCTTAGATGCTTGATGCTTGATATAGGTGCTAAATGATGGATCTTCGCTACGAGACATCCAAATAAGATAGACTGGAAACAAGATTTTGATTAGATAAATAAATGCGGGGGTTTCCTGACTAAGTGGTTCCAAGAAGCTTTTGACTTCCTTGGTGGATGAAAACCCCAATTTGTTTGGAATAAGACAAGTGATGTAAATAATATGTAGGAAAAACATCAATCTTGAATCGGAAATTGATTAAGATGAATTTTAAAGCTAATTTGATTGAAATGAGTGTTAAAAAAGTGTTACTTAGTTTGGGTTGATGAAAACCCAGTTGTGTAAAGGAAGGTCAAAGAAAACACTGGGAGGATGGATCTAAAGTTGTGGATGAAATATGTAGACTTGTAGTGTCTGTGAGTTATTTGAAGTTGATAAGGGCACTGAAGCGCTATCAAAGGATTTGTAGGAGAAAATCAGAAGTAGGAGGGTAGGATAAAGGATGAAAAGAAAGAAGTTAGGATAGATTTCTTGGATAGACATGGCCACGGTTGACGGTGACCAGGGGATTAGCGTTCTTGTAGCATGAAAATGCAAAGCTAAGGACTAAGATGAAAATGATGACTTGAAAGCAAAATGAGCCAAGGGAGAGGGTTCTTTGGTGTTTCCAAAGTTGTTATGTACCTACAAGATGTAAGAAACAAAACATATATGATAATATGATAACAATATAAAAAAATGATAATGATAAAATGATCTCACAGACAATGACTGTGAGTGTTTTAATAAATAAGGAGGGATGTCTGAGAGGTCTATGGATGTCTTAGGAATTCTTAGGAACAAGAAAGGCTGCATGCATATGATTTCTACTTGATTGATTGATTTTCGATGCATTTTTCTAATGTAAATAAAACTCTCATTTGAAAGAGGGTTAACGGTGACGAGGATGGGTCACCACTAATCACATGGAAATTTTCCCCAATGGGCATGATTTTTGATTTAAGGTGGGATTTTTTCTAATTTTAAGGGTTAGGTGAGTGCTTTAAATCATGTGACTAGGATTAGGTTACTTAGGGATAAATCCAAGGTATTTAGAAGATAGGATTGGGTAGAAAAAGCATAGGGACTTATGGGTAGGATAAAAACATCCTAATTAGAAGGTTGATTAGGGCCATAAGGATCTAAATGATTAATTAATTAATAAGGATTGGGAGATAATTTAATTAAAAAGGGGGGATGATTAAATATGTGTGCACAGGTGAATGAAGGCGTATATACTGAATTTAGGAATCTACATGTGCATCAAAAATATTGCAATAGAGTGATACATTCTTCTAGGCTACGCGTTGAAGAAGAGAGAAATCAAGACACCATGATTTTTATGGTAAATTTCAAAAATTGAGAGTAGTGTGTGCATGTTATTATGCGAGCATATATTATTGGTATGCCCCTCTATGTCGCAGTCTGTACACCATAGTCCACTGCGAGTGTCATGCACAAAATTACCAAGGAACTTATCCAACTAGGTAGCTGTAGCTATAATATGTGCTTGTAGAAATGGAATTACACTAGTATATATGCTCCCAAGTAATTTTGCAATCAGTACTACCTCTAAAGCTTATCGTAGGTCTAAAAATGTTTTATATGATACCCCCTTCTAAATTGTGTAAGTAGTCCACCCATGAACCATTGCACATGTTAGATCTGATGGATATCATACGAGAGATTATACAACAAAGTCTTGAATCATGCATCATATTATTAGGCACTCTCAGATAGTGCCTATTTTATCTCCTTCAGTGCAATAATACTCTCTTGATTCAACTCATGTATGTGAAATTATGTGAGAAAGGCAACACACAATGCATCATATTTCACTATTATCTGATGTGGATCATACTTCCTATACTAGTTATGTGTGCTACCTTGTAATGTAGTTGGGAATTGACTATCCTTCTTCATGCAAGCGGTAATTCCCTTAGATCTCCACAAGAGCTCACATTTGTGTATATACTCCACAACATTTTCTACTCCTCTATACTCATGTAAGTGGAGTGACATTTCAAAGAAAATATGAGGAGGTTGTTGTGGTGGTGGGTTACTTCTTTGTCATGTGTTGCTTCCACTTGTGGGAGGACCAAATACTGACCCTAAACCTCCACTAGGGTTGCTCCCACTTAGGGAGGACTAGAGATTCTTGAGTCTCATGTCACTGGAATGAATTGTGGTCTTGTGGAAGAATTGGTTTATGTGGCCACATCGAACTGAACTGCACACCAAGCTGTATGTCTTGGTATCCCACCAATGGGACTATTTCCACTAAGTAGCAGGCCAAAACTTTGTCTTGATGTTGTACCTACAAGATTACTTCTAAATAACCTTTGTTGTCTGCGGTATGAGAGCATGTTGTCTTTGACATATATACTTCCTTTATCCGGTGTTCCTCTGAGTTAATACTAACATGTATCTACATATATCTCTAACCTAACATGGTGATCCCCAATTACCTTCTTGTTCTTCATCACTATGGTGATCCTCTGTATGAACTTATGATTCATAAGTTCCAAATGTAAGGGGTAAGGTTTTGGGGTGGGTCACATGCATGCCAATGGTTCTTCTCTCTTCAGTAGACTCACTTTCATCAGATGTCAAGGGGGTCCTTTTATTTTGCTTCCCTAATTTTATATGGACATGGTTCAATGATACCTCACCTCTCAAAAGGTCCTCAAAACATCCGCATGACCCCATTATTGTATATCTTAGTGCCTCTTCAAACACCATCTCTCATGTATCATTATATATGCGCAATATTTCTTATCTTTCCTTAATTTGGTTTAACACAACCTTTCCCAATCCCCTTCCTTTACCCTAAGCATGATGAGGTTTTATCAACCATAAGGATATTTTCCAATTCTAGTTCAACTATTAAGATATTTATAGCTAATAATAGCATGCGTAAATATGATATTACAGGCTCACATGAGGAAGCTGGAACTATACTTCCTTTAGGCATGAAAATGTTGGGATCATGTAATCTAAAGTGTAATTCCTCAAGATACCTTCCCACCAATGATCTATTGTGTGTGTCCACATCTTATCCAAGTTAGCATACACCTAATTCTTATTTTGACTCTAGATATACTTTTTCCCAATCCCACTTCCTCTATTTTACACATATGCGGCCAACCACTCATAAAATTCTTGTAAAAAGAAGATAAAAATGTATCATATATGTTGAGCCTGGAAATTGACTAAGTCCTAAAGCAGAGGATGAGCGTGCATGGAAGGCACTATGGAGAAAAGCACATAAGTGAAAGTGTGCGAGGAGAGATAAGTTTGTGCACGGAAGTAGGAAAGGGTTTAAGGGTTTAAGGACTTAGCCACATTTTGGTTAAAGGAAATAAATACCTTAATTAAATTAATCACAATTCCACCTCACCTCCTAGACACCTCACCCCACCACATCACCTAGACACCTCATCATAGACCTATTCTTAGCATGTTTCCTTTTAACTAGGACTCAATCTCTACTTACCATAACTAACTAAGACTTAGTCTAACCCTAACACTAAATGCCTATTCTTTCTCTAATAACATGCCCACTTACTATATGGAAAATACCATTTTAGATCCGAAACAATAGACATAACTAGCCAAAAGATAGCCAAGATTTTCTATTTTGGAAACCTAGGATATCCCACCTTAATCAACGTCGGTCAACCCTAAACCGATGCTGGTCACCCTAACCTAAACCATTGGTTACCATATATTCACTTTGGTAACCTTGTTTGAGAGGTTGGAAGAATTATTCAAGTTTTGGAGAAGAGAGATCTGCATGCAAGCATGCACCAGAGCACTCTTGCACATCCAGACATCCTAAACCAACACCAAGATTGATCTGAAGGTTAAGCATTCATGGTAACATTCTAGGAAGCATGGCCATGACATTGACCACCAGTTTCCATGGATCAACCATCACCTCCATCCAACCACCAGTCTCTACAAGTACAAGTAAGTAGTGCATTTGGATCTGCATCTTTCCATACTTATTTAGATTAGTTTCTTTATCTCTTGTTTGGGAGTCCTAGTCTCCTTTGCATCTCATCACCTCTCACCTTCTTGTCAATCCCTCCACCTAACCACCTACAACCTCCCAAGCTCTCCATACCCGACTCCAAACATCTCTGAGTATTCAACATTGTCATCAACCTCACCATTCTTCTATTCTCTGTGTAATCACAGAGAATCATCAAAACCAAACTTTATTGAGTTTCTATCAGCCACTGACCCTACCGATGCCGGTTAACCTAAACCATCATCAGTTTCCTCTCAACTGACATCGGTCATACAGAAATGACATTTCGGTCTCTTGTATCTGGTAATTCTTCTATGTAACAACAACCTCATAACATTCACCCAAATAACCAAACCACCCAAAACTTGACCTGACCTGTCCCAACCACCTTATTCACCTGTCTAACTTCCAGATCTGATCATAACCTTAGCCTGTTAGATTAGATTTTCTTATTGTATTTGAATGATACCTAAATCATATCAACTACTATAGTAGGATATTTTGGTTTACTTTGTTATTTCTTGCATTAATTGAATTGTATTAAACAAGTGGATTGACAACCATCTAGGAAGTATCACACTTCCCGGATCTAGCATACGCTAGGCAGTCCACTGACATATATTGTTTAATATTCTCTTGTGGTCTTGTTTTTGCATTCATAGGTAGTTCCTCCTAGAAAAAGGAAGTTCTCACAATCACACTGGATCGGGAAATCAGAACATGTGCACTCTACCTTCCACCTTCATTCACAGTATTCCTCCTCACCCTTACCCTATTTGTTTTTCTCATACATACACAACTTATTGGTGAAACATTTTGGCACACCTAGTGGGACCCTCATTTGTGGGTTTCTTTTTCTATTCATATAGGTTGCATCTTGTGTGTTTCCTTTCTAAATTTTTATTCACTAAATCTTCTTCTCTAGTAATCTTCCCTTCTTTCTAATTTCTCTAAATGAAACATTTATTTTGGTGCATTTAAAAAGAATCATTCTTCTTTCTTTTTACATTAGTGAAAATCATCCTCTCTCCTATTCATCATTTGCTTCATCGAATATAACTATTGATTTGGGTTATAAAATTTGTTGCATTTCATCCTTGTATGTTGCATTATTAGCTCACATTTAAAATTGAGGGAAACCTATATGCTTGGAAGTCATGCCCAGCTGATGGTTGACACAATTGAATCGTAGAAAGCACATTTCTCTCTTCTCTCTCTTTTCCAAACTACACAAATCTGAATTTACACATTTTCTTAAACAACACCTTACCTAGAAGAAGTTGTCAATGATCACATGATCAGAGGATTGACATAGTGGGCACCCAACTGGTTTCTCTATCTAGTCATTACCTCAGAGAAAGGACCACCCCCACCAAAACATAACCTAAAACCTCACCTTTAGATTACCTCTTCATAGGATGCCTTCCCAACCAAAAAATTGTTCTAAAGTTCACAAGTCAGTCTCAAATAACATAAGCTAAAGTAACATAAAATCCACTCAGTAGGATTATGTGTTTTTCTTAGCTTTCTTCTGAATTACGTTTTGAGTTGTGAGGATTATGTTTCTTCATTTTCTTCTTCCTTTCACACTCCCCATCATAGTTGGAGTATTTTGACTATTTTTGAGTGTGTCAAGGCCTCATATTATCATCCTTAGGTCTTTGGGTTGTTTCTTCATCAAATTTAATTCACAAAATCCATTTTTCTTCACTTCTTTAGATTTCACAATAATCGGTGTTGGTCTAGTGACACCATCATTAGTTTCCCATGACGATTGTTGGTTTACTTGACTGATGTCGTGTTGATTACTAGCTCTTTTGGTTATTTTACCCAAAAAAATCTTTCATCACCTTCTCTTTTCTATTTAAAGTCATCTAGACATCATCATATTCCCAACATTTTGATATCACTATCAAGTAATAGTTTCCCATTTCATTTTTCATCAATTTTGCTTCATTTTCTCAAACTGGTGTTTTTTCCCATAGTAAAGCCGTATATCAATTATATAACCATCATCGGTCCCCCTCAACCATCATCGGTCATCTTAATTAATCGTCATCGATTTCCTATTTTAATTCTTAATTAAAACATTGACCAAGTCTACCTACCAGTATCTATTCTTTCCCATTCTGCTACTTTTTGTGTCATCTAAGAATATAGTTTCACCAAGTCAATGCTAATTCACATGGTGTTGACTGTAACCAAGCCAACACCCTTATATTTCATGCTAGTCTTCAGCCACTCCCACCTAGCCCATCACCACCTTCCATCCTATCACCTATGGATCCAACTCATCCTATCACCATTTCTACTAAGGTGATGAGGAGTTCACAAGACTCCTTGATCAAGAATCCATGACCTTACAATACTATCTTGCCCACTCATCTACCCGAGACTCCTCAAGATAACTAGTATATGACATGCCTGTATCTATTCCTCCTGCCCTCGCCCCCACTTCCACATCAGCTACCACTAGCTCAACACTTCCCTCATCCACATTACCCCTTGTGGTCTCTAGTTAGGTCCCACCTCTACCATAACTACTACCCCAATGATGTCTATTACACCCATGGTGTCAACCATTCCTTCACCAACCACCTTGAACATGGCCCCATCTGCCCCCTTTTCCTCGTATATACCAATTACATCACAACCACCTCTAGTGTGGCAACCCACACCCCATTCCAAAACCTAGGTTCTTTCCATCCCTCAGTCTCTACCACCCATTACCATGAGAGTCGTTGCGACCACCCCACCTATTTACACACGCATCACCAACAACCCCAATCTCATCTATCACTTATTCAAGGTACATTCCACCTGTATCTATCCCCCTTCATAGTTTTCATATTGGCACCCCCATGTACTGGGATGCCATCCACATCATACACCCATCATCAACCTCCCTTTATTGTAGGAGGCACCCATTCCTCACAACCCACCAATGACCTCATTAGGATGATGATGGAAAAGATGCAAACATTAGAAGCATTAATTTTTGGCTCTCGTAACTCCTTGACCTATGATGAAAAAATCTATAATGAGCCTATTCATCCATCCATTCCTATTCACCCATACCCATGCATTGGGAAATGCCCAAGTTCAACCATTTCAATAGTAAAGAGGACCCACAACAACACTTGTGGTCATTCAAACATGGGTGCTACCTAATTTCCCATGATGATGCTTTTCTCTTACAAACATTCCCCATGTCCCTAATAAGACCCACCTTAGATTGGTACAATAGTTTACCTAGACATTCCATCTACTCCTTTAACCAAGTGGCTCAAGCATTCCTGGACCACTTCTCAATCAATGTAGTCAAAAAAGTCACCATGACCGACCTATATTCGACATGACAAAGTATGATGATGAATCTATCACAGATTTTGTTGCTCGTTGGTGAAGTCTTATCAACCAATTAACGTTCCAGTTACCTCAAGTTGAACTTATTGAGTTGTTCACTAGAGCTTGTGCTAGACACATCTCACCAAACTCTAGGTACAAACCTTCCATACCTTTGATGAAGCATTCACCATGGCACAAAAGCTGGAAATTTGCCATTGAAGAAAATAAAATCCAATTATGAAACAAGAATGCCCCATTCAAATCAAATGATTCTTCTTCATCTTCAAAACCCCAAAATAATTATTCAAAAGCCAAAGGATCTGCCAATGTGGTAGTTCTCAAAGCTGGTCCATCTCATCCCTCTAATCAAGCCAAACCTTCTTCCAATCTTTCCCCTATTCAAGACCTTTTAGTTCATGGGAACAATGATACACTTCAATTGGAGAGCCCTATTCTTCAGTCTTGGAAAAGCTTCTTAAAGTTGGAGCCATTACACTTCCCCCATAAAACCTCATACTAGTTTTGATCCCACTCATCCTATGCCTGCATGGTATAAGGAACATGACTACTATAATTATCATCGTGTCAAAGGCCATAGTGATGGTAATTGCATAAATTTTAAGAACATTGTCCAAGAGATGATAGATAATGGAGACCTCATCATGGACAACCCAAACATGCCAGAAAATCAAAATTTACACATCTTTAAGAAGTCATTCCCTAACCATAAACCATCATCTAATCAAAATAGTGAACCTTCATCCAATGACAACAATGTCCGTGAAGTCCATAGTTTTTGATATCATACGTTGTTCCTCAAATTCCACCTATTTCATCTATTGAGGAAATTCTAGCATGAGCTCCTCTACCCATAGAGGAGCATACCTCTTCTACTCCTTCACCCACAGGAGTCCCCTTCATCTCCTCCTACTCTCATGGAGGAACCCACATTTCTATTGATGCCATTTTCCACCATCTACCTCGTAACCTACCAAACAATCAACAATATTAACTCTCCCATCCACAGAGAATCATCATCACCTTCTCCTCCACCAAAGGAGAAGTCTACCTCACCCCACCTACCATCTCTCCTACCCATGGGAGATTCTTCAGACATGCCACTACCTATTGGGGAAATTCTCCCTCAAGCATCCCAGACCCCATTGACTGATCTCGACTCTTTTACCCACAGAGTCCGAGGCTAATCAATTCCTGTCTCAAACATATTTTATAGGGATTTCCACCAAACCAACTACATCTCCTCCTACAACAAAGTCCCATTTTCATGGCTGGCCGATCACTTGGATTACGTTGATAATTCCATGCTCTGGGGACATCTTGGCTCCCCTTTTTGACTCAAATGCAAATGTTTCTGAAGATACTTCCATGATCTACCCAAAGGTATTTCTAGCAACTAGATCGACCCTGACCATGCCTATCAAAATGGCTTCTTCTTCATCACCTCTACCTACATCCGAACCTTTACCCATGACTAAAACCATTCCAATGCCTAAGAACCTACCCACACCTATATCTTCATTGTCATATCTAGACCCATCACTACCTTGGGTGTCATGCCGACGTCAAGCCTTACCCATCCACCTATCAAATTGGATTTAGCCACGTCTTCCCAAACCCACACCAAAATTATTCCTCCACCTAAAAGGAAGACCCAACCTTCTAGGCCACATACACTAGTCTCACCTACCACACCTTTGTCACCTTTTGCCCCTTCCATCCATCCTAGGGCCTCACCCATCAACCCTGGCCAAACAGCTCTCCTACCCAAGGCCAATCAAAAGCTAAGAAACCTATTGCTTCATCATGATCCTTCATTACACCTCATTTACCTACACAAAAAACACCCTCACCCTCACCCATACATTTCTTACCACCTATACCTCCACCAGTTACTATAACCCCAACTTTTCCTATACGACTTCAACCCATACCATCCACCCAAGCCTCTACCAACCACTTCCACCACAACTCTATTTCCCCATGGGTAACCCATCCTCTTCCACCACCATCTCTTTCCCTTTTGCATCATGTACTCCCATGTCACCTTTACCCAAGAAGGTGCAACCCAAAGACAAGAACCCACTACCCTCCAATAAGGTAGTTAAACCAACAAAACCTTCCATTGCTAGCTCTTCTACCACACCTTTACCCAAGAAGATGCCATCAAAACCTAAGACAATACCACTTACCAAACCAAGTGGTCCAACCCATTCCTCCTCCTATAATGCCTCTTCCCTCATGATCATCCACACCTTTACCCAAACCCACACTCACTTCCCATTGTGATCCATTGGCAGGGTCCTATGCCAACATTCTAACCAACCTCTTAGAGACTTTGTCATCACATTACCACCACTTTGACCTTATGACCCTCTCAAACCCAAACCAAAAGGGTTTGATGAAACTAAGATTTTTGCCTATCATTGTGTGCCAGGACATGATGTAGAAAATTGTAAGGCTCTAAAAACCATTCTTCTCCAACTTTTTCCTCCTGAACAAAATTTTGATGATGATGATCTTCTTGATGAGGACCATGTTCCACCTTCACCTATCACCACACATCATCATCCCTTACTTCTTCAATGACCTACATCTCCACCCCCACAACCCTTTTTTCCACCTCCAAAATTTGAGATCAACATGGTTCGTATCAGAGAGTTGGCCAAACCACCACCCAAATGCCAAGTGTGCCCTACTCATTTCACAAGGCTCTTCCCCCATTAGGTTTTTTCCCATCATGTCATTACACTACTCATCCCACACCTTCTCCATCTACCACCTCCCCAGATTAACATGGTCCAAGTTGCCACCCATGCCAAAAGGACAAAGGAAAAGAAAAAACAACTAGCCCATCAACCAACCCCGTGCCCAATATACCATCTACACCCACCCAAAATCACCATTCGAGGACCCACATACCCTATTTCTGATGGGGTCACCCATCGTACAATGATAAAACAATTACATCAATCCCCTCTAAAAATGTCTTTGTATGATCTCATCCAAACTTTTGAATCTCATAGACAAGCCCTTATGGAGGTTTTACAATCCATCAAAGTTTTACCTAATGACCCCACACCAGTGGCCTCCATTATCACCCCTCACCATGTGGCCTCGCTTACCAAATCATCTCCTTCTTCTACCCCCATGCCCACTCATCAAGTCACCACCCTTAGTTTCTTTGATGAGGAGATTGTACCTCTCAGTCAGATGACCCTGATCCCACCCTTTTCATTTCCATCTATATCGATAACATATGCATATGATGCATCATGATGATGGTGGTGCTAGCATCAACATCATCTCCTCCCATGCATACAATCAAATGTGCATCCCTTCAAATTATATGCATAATAACCCCCTAGTTATGTTGTGCTCCTTCAATGATGCCATCACCTCCACCCTTGGCACCATTATTCTCATGTTCGTGTAGGCCCTCGCACTATCCCAAAATTATTCTACATCTTAGAGGGAGAGTTCAATATAACCTATTACTCTTGGAAGACCTTGGATTCACATCATGGGTTGTGTCCTTCAACTTTACACCATTGTGTAAAATTCAAACATGAAGGGCATAACTATACCATCCCAACCGACCCATCACCATTCAAAACTTGTAACATGTTGTACCGACCTAATGATGTCCTTGTACTAGTTAAGGCATCTACCACTACCCCCACTTCTCCTTCACCCATGACCCCATCCACCAATGCTGCCACCACCTCTCCCACACCTAACTCTTTCTATTCCTACTACTTCCGTAACCTCTGCAAGCTGACCCATCTACTTCCCAACCAACCAACCGATACCCCTCCTTCCCAATCATCTAGTGATTCATCTATCCCCACTACCCACATATCTACTACCGATCCCTTAGAAGGTGTTTTTCAATGCCTCACTCTGGGGAGTACCACCTCTACAATATAACACATTCCTCACTCCGCAAGAGTATGGAAACCTACATGCCAACACCCTCATTATGACTATCACATAGGAGAGGTTTTCCCTTATGGTCCTCCCCACCTTCACTAACTTAACATATGGGGGACTTGATACTACCACTTATTCACCCAAACCTCCATCCCAAACATGACCCATTTTCATCTGACCTCCAATCTCTCACTAACCACCACTTCACCCACACTTTCCTTCACCATTGCATGCATGGAAAGGCTTTGGCTTTTTTTTTATGAACAAGGCCATCATACCATCATTCCATGTACCACATATAAACAAAGATCATAGTGGCATTGGATTTTCCACACCATCTTCCAAGAAGGCCCACATCGACCTCATTGAGGATGAAAACCTTCTCCACCCCATTCACCAATGTCACCACCTTCACCCACAGAGTCCATAGATCCCAAATCTATTCCTCCTAATTTTTTTTTTTTTTCATGAACATGATTTCCTGGGAACCTCTGACTTATCAACGTGATGGTGAGGATCCTTCTTCTTTTCCCTTCTATATCCTGACATGATGATGATGATACACCTTCTATTAACATCATTCAATGTCAGGATGATGAGTCTATATCCTCACCTACCTTGGTGTGGAAGATTCTTATATTCACCTAGTCATTACCTTTTGAGATGTAAACCATGTTGAATGAATCGACTATCAAAATCAACATTAACACTCAAGATGACCCACACATTCTAAAGATAGGCCAATCTTTAGATGTTGTTGAACAAGAAGCTTTTACTTCTTTCCTCTGGGACCATAACAATGCTTTTTCTTGGTCCTATGTTGATATGCCCAGTATTGACCCAAACATTGTGGTCCATAATATCGTAACCATTCTTGATGCCAAACCCATAAAAAAAAGCTGTGGAAAATGCATCCTCGCATTGCTCTTCTTGTCAAAGAAGAACTTCAACACCTTCTCTTGGTTTCCTTCATCCTACCCATTGACTATCCCCAATGGATTTCTAACATCGTTCTGTCACAAAAGTGATAGGGGACTCACATTTGCATGGATTTCCATGACCTCAACTTAGCTTGCCCCAAAGATGACTTTCTCTCTAAGCATTGACCAACTGGTTGATCTCACCACCGGCCATGAGATGCTATCACTCATGGATGGTTTCTCGGGTTATAATCAAATATTACTCACTCTAGAAGATCAACACAAAACTACCTTCATCACTCCTTGGGGACCTTCTTGCTATCGAGTCATGCCTTTTGGCCTTAAAAATGTTGGTGCTACATATCAAGTGAGCCATGACTTATATCTTCCATGACATAATGCATCACATATTGGAAGATTACGTAGATGACCTTCTTGCCAAATCCAAACATCAAGCCAAACACCTGACAATCCTTAAGGTCATCTTTGACCACCTCATCAAGTATTGTGTTCACCTTCAACCTAAGAAGTGTGTCTTTCATGGTGCTTTTAGGAAAAACTCCTGGTTTCATCATTTTTTGCATGGCATAGAAGTTGATCCTACTAAAGTAAAGGCTATTCTGAAATGCCTCCACCTACTAATCTCTCATCAACTTCAAAGTTTGCAAGGTAAGTTGCAATCTATTCATGGTTTATTTCACAACTTTTCGACCACCATTCAACCATTTCATCATCTCCTCAAAAAGGATGTCTCCTTCAAATGGGATGATGAATGCCACAAAGCCTTTGATGCCTTAAAACAATACCTTCTTCAACCACCGGTGCTCATTCCCCCTAAAGATGACCAACCCTTTTACCTATACATTTTTCTACTATGACCATTCCTTAGGTGCCATGCTCACTCATCATGATGAGCAACATAGAGAGAAAAGTGGTTTATTACATAAGTCCATACCCTTTTGGACTACAAAACTAGGTACACCCATGCTGAAAATTTTTTTTTCTTAGCCTTTTTTTGTCACCACTAAACTTTGTCATTACCTACTCAACCACAAAACCTTTTTCATCACTAACATTGATCCCTTACATTACATGTATGCCAAACCCTACCAACATCAATGTGTTGCACGTTGGCTCATGCTTCTTGCAGACCTTGACCTGAATTCATCCACCAAAAATATATCAAGGGCCAAACCATCGCTGACCAACTTAGCAGATGCACCTCTTTCTGGAGATCAACCCTCTAACTTTGATTTTCTAGATGAATCCATTGCTACCCTCTCTTTGGATGATACCACTTACCAGATGACCTTATTCTTTGATGGTTCCAAATGTCAGCATGGAGGTGGTGGTGCAAGGTGTTATCCTCATTCCTCTTGATGGTGAACCTATGCCTTTATCTTTCAAACTAGATTTTGATTACATACTAACAACATCACCAAATATGAAGCACTCGTATTAGGCCTTCAAACCACCATCACCCTAGATGTTAAATCAATTAATATCTTTGGTGATTCCAACTAGTTGTAAACCAAGTCAATGGTATATACCAAGTGTCATAATGAAATACTCCAAAAGTAAAATGTCATGTCGACATACTTTTGACTACCTTTGACCATTACGAACTTCAAACCACCCCACATTCTACTAATAAATTTGTGGATACCATGGCCTACCTGGCTTCTCAGATACCCACTTCATCTTCCGACTCCAAAATATTTGTCACAATACAAAGGTTGCAATCACCCTCTTATTTATCTCGAGATGTCAACTCCGTAGAACGAAACTGCATTGCCTGACCCACATGACCTTTGGTATAAGTAGTTTGACTACTACTTTCCTTTCCATTCTACCTCCCGATCTCACTCGTAATGGACAACACACCTTTCTTAAAGGTGTCTCTCACTATGTCATCATGGGTGGTCTTCTTTATAAATGTGGCTTTGATGGTATTCTCTTACGATGCCTTACAAGTTCTGAAATTCCCTACACCATCAAGGAAGTTCACATGGAATTTGTGGAGGTCACTTTAGTGGCTTAGCTATCACTAAATGCATTATTTCACCTAGGATATTATTGGCCAACCCTAAACCATGACTATTGTGACTATGTCAAATGTTGTGTGAAATGCCAGCAACATGCTAATCTTCATCACACACCTAGTCATGCCTTATAGTCACACGAGACCTTTGGCCTTTCTCTCAATGGGGTTTGGATCTTGTTGAGAGAGATCAATCCTCATTCTTCACAATGCCATCAATGGATTATAACCACTACTGAATACTACACTAAATGGGTAGAAGCCATCCCCTCATTTCTACAAAAGATGAGAAAATTTGTGAATTCATCAACCATCACATCATTTGTCACTTTGGTGTCCCTCACCACCTCATCACTGATAACAAAAGCAATTCAAAAAAAAACCCTATGAAATTTTGTGACACTTTTGGCATTCAACTCAGTTTTTCTTCACCTTATTACCCACAAACAAATGGCCAAGAAGAATCAACCAATAAAACCTTGAACAAAATTCTTATGAAAGTAGTGATGATACTGGGAAGGATTGGCATACACACATTCCTTTCACCTTGTGGGCTTACCACACTAGTATTCACACTTTGACTACTAGCCACACCTTTCTCTCTGGTCTATGGTGGTACGAGGTTGTCTTGCCTCTGAAGTAGATTCCATCTCTCCGCATCTCACTACAAGACATGCTCAATGATGATGACTTTTCACCAGGACCGTTTAACACAACTTGAGTTGTTAGATGAATGTCATCTCAATGCTCTTGATCATCTCCAAATCTACCAAAAATGTATCAAATGTGCCTATGATAAAAAGTGTGTCCATGAATGAACCTTCTAGGTCGGTGACCTCATCTGAAGGAAAATCAACATGTAACCAAAGAAGAGAAAAGTAAACGGGGAAAATTTTCTCCTAATTGGCTTGGACCCTATATCATTACTCATACCTATGGATCAAGTGCTTATCGTTTGTCTTCACTGAAGGTAAACCCAAACCTGAGCCCCTCAATGCCTTGCATCTTAGACCATTTTATTGTTGAAATCAAGTCCTATATCACCTTTTTGTCTATTGACCGCTCATCCCTTGAGCACCATTCACCTTCCATGTTACCTATTTTGAGGATCAATGACTAAACAAGAATCATGTGATTACCCATCACCTTTCAACCTTATCTTCAATATGAGTACCATGGCTCTACTCATGGCATGATTCTCATGGATACTTTTTTCATCTTTTTCAAAGATGGAATCCCATGGTCATTCATCACTTGAAACCATCTCTTTCATAGTTAACCTCTGTGTGCTATGGTTTTGTCTTCTAAACAAGAACCTAATCTTCCTCTATAGTCTTGTCCATGACTTAAATGTCCAAAAAAAAATGGGATTCAACTCCTTGAGTCAAACTTCCAACAAAAAGATGACTCCCTCAAAAGGGACATCTCTTCTCTCTATCTCGCCACTATAAATAGACTGCTCCCTCGAAGGACAACTATATAAAGCTTACCATACTGCACATAGTCTATCATAAAAAGGACTATCCTAAAAATAAAATAAAATATTTAGAAGCTTCCCACATTGATCAACTTCATGAAGACCTCAAGGAGATAATATACTCATCCCACATAGACTTCCCACATCGATCAGTCTATCAAAAAAAAAAAAAAAAAGAAAATGATAAATTTTTCATCATGGACTTGCCTATTTTTGATCATGGGTTTCTTTCCAGGTAAACATGTTGTCGTACACTAAGTTACGCTAAACCACCCATTTTCACCTCATTTCCTTTTCACCCTAATTTTCTATCTTCTCAAGGGACTTGCCACAAACATGACATTTCATGATCATGTGACTTTCTTCACCCTTAGAATAGTCCATCATGCAATGCCTTTAGGGTCTCATGTTCATAAGCCAATATTTGGTATGATAGACTCATTAGGGTTCTTATCAATTAGGTGGATCTTTTTACCACCTCTTACCATTCACCTTCTCCATTACTTATTGATTACCCTATACAGACTAGACCATCGACACCTACATTTTAAAAGACTTCCTCTTTCACCTAAACTCAACCATGCCTAAAACCAAGACTCAACCATGCCTATGACCTAGACTCAACCATGCCTATGACCTAGACTCAATCATAAATCTACCAACCCATTCCTCTACCTCATCATATTCTTCCCTAGCTTATGGGAGAACTACACATGGCCTGAGGCCCCTTTTCATTGGGGCTATGTAGGTAACACTTCTGAGGGCATGGGGCCCTTGGAGGTTAGCTCACCACTCTTACCCTAAACCATTTTCCCACATATTTTCTATTAACATTCTACCGTAATTAATTTCCATTTTTTTATAACACTTGGAAATTACCACACATACATATCTACCATTTTATCACATCATAAAAACATCCAATCAATCATTTCACATTTCCATAATATCAAAGATTTTGGAAATTTACACCATAACATACATATAACTCATCATTTATTTCCCATGTTACCAATAACTTGGAAATTAAATCAAAATTAAAAACAAGACTCCACCATACCTAAACTGACCTAACTCAACCATGCCTAAATCAACATGCCTAACTGACCTCAACCATGCCTAAAATGACCATCATGCCTAACTCCATCATGCCTAAACCTAACCCACCATGCCTAACTAACCATGCCTAACATGACCTAACTCCACCATGCCCTGCCTCGACTAACTCCACCATGCCTAAATGACCTAACTCAACCATGCCTAAACCAACCGACTCCATCATGCCTAAACCAACCTGACTCCACCATGCCTAATCCACCTAGTTTCCATCCATATACAAATAACAATAGAAATTTTAAAACACAAGTACATCATCCATCCAATAAATATCATCATCTATATCACTATGAAAGTCTATGTGTATCCATCAACTATACACTATGATACAAAATAATATAAGTATCTCAAAATCTCATATACAACCTCACCATCTTTGGCACATAGGCCGGTATATGATAAAAAATCTCAAAAATCTCAAAAAATCATGTACAACCTCACTATCATCATCACAGCAGCAAGCTAGTATATCAAAAAAAAATAAACAAAATGATGATATATAAGAGACATAATCAATCATCGCCCCATCATCGATGTCCAGGCTGGTCTCATCTCATCTCTCTCCTCCTCTCTCCTCTATCCCGATGCCCGCCATCATCTCTCCACCCTCCATGGGTCTCTAGGTCTCAACCTCTCGCTCCGGCCTCGCTAAGCTAGGGTCAGCCTATCGTGAACTAGTGGCCTCACCCTGACCCTATCTCTGGGCTCACCGGCCCCCTGTACTCTCTGCACTATGTGTGTGAGATCTCATCCTCTCACTCGAGGCCTATGTGCCCTGTACTCTACATAAGAGGGGACATCTATCCGATAGTAGTCAAGTGATCCTGATAGTATCTGGCCTCATTCAAGGCATCCCTGAATCTCACCATCGACACTATCTGTGGTGGTGCCATAGGTCTCACAACAACCTGCGAGCTCTTTCCTACTAATAATGGCCTCATGGCCCCTATCCTTGTGAACTCTTCCCTCCTCCCTGTACCATGGGACCCTATCCCACCGCTGCTATATATGGGACCCTATCCCCCGGGCTCGTGAGGGTTCATGTGATGACATGGGCTCTGTAGGGGCCACAATCGAGCCTGTGCAAATTGGGCCAATGACCCTATAGACTTGCTACCTATGCCTGTAAGGTGGCTACCTATCCCCCATCACCATCCCCACCCTATGTGGGTACCTATCCCTATGCAACTTGGGCCTGCAGGGCTACCACCTATGCCTGTAACATGGAAACTTGTGCCTTTGAACCTGTAAGTTGCCCCTGCACTACTCCCAACTATGTGTCAAAAGGGTGGCCACCTACCCCGTAAGGTGTGTCCTCTGAATATGTAATCATGGCTAGGTAGGATGCCTAGCCTGGTGGTGCTTCCCATATGTACCTGTGCCCCACCACTACTATATATCTGTAAGTAACAACATCATCAATCCATCGGTCCACCACCTACTCTCCTCCTCCTTCACACCAATTCGGCTATGCTGTGGTAGAGGCATAGGCCTCTCCACGTCATCTCTCATGTACTATGGGAATGGTGGAGGCACATCTTAAGGCAGCCCAAAATCCATCTCCTACCTAACCCTATCAATGGGTATCATCTCGTGCTCACTGGCATGACATCCCTCTATCCATCTGAGTAGTTGTAGCTCATCCAACTCCACTCCATGGCCATGTGTCTGTATGAAGGGAAGCCAACATATGGCCTCCAAATGATGTCAACTCCTAACAACCCTCTAGTACATGCACCTGTAATATGCTACATCATGTGTAGCCCTAGTAGCCCCCTATGCTCTCCCCTAACAGGTACCCAATGCCTGTAACCAACTCAAACCAAGCCCACATCGAATGCATCAAGTCAAGGAAAACCAACTGGATGCACACATATGATGTGCTCATATGCCCAATAGTGAAGAAGAAAGGTACAACACAAACTAAACCTCCGTAGCCTCCCATAGGCCCATAACTCTCTGTATAACTACACCAAGAATGTTGGTGCCCAAGAAAAATGGGTCCTATCCTCCATCATGTCATGGAGAACCCCCATCAAGTGCTCATGGGAATCTCCCACCCTCCACATCTAGAAATGCAAAGCAACACACTACCTCCATGATCAGGACAACCAACCTCATCTCCTGAGGATGGGCCGCATACATATGTCCCCATAGCTCAAAGCTCACACTATGGTATCTCATCTCTCGCCATCACCTCTCCAAACACCACCACTATCAGCTCCTCGATGCCTCTGATGAAATAGAATAAACCTTCTCTCCCACTATAGGTAGCCACAGATCCTATATACATCCTCCAAGGGTGACAATGATCTCACCCATCGGTAGGTGAAATGTATTGGTCATTGAATCCCATCTATCGATGAGTGTGACCATCAAACTCGGATCTCGAACTATATGTCTGTAGCATCGATCCCAATCAGTGAGCCAACATCATCACATGCCTCCACTCCTCTATGGTCATGCTCAACCATACCACTAGTAACAGAGGTGGTACTTTATCCCTCATCCGTAGTTGGTCCCTAGCTCCTGCATCCAACAAACCACAACATTTTTAGCCTTGACCATACCCAACATACCTTTTACCCAACACACCTATTACATGACATAACTATTTCCCACCACACCCTACCCAAACCAAAACCCTAGACTACCCCTTTTTCCTAGTGTACTATTACACCTATTCTCCCTTATTCTACTTCCACCCCCACCATCACCCAAACACCCCTTTTCCCATATTTTCCCTACATACACCTTCCCTTAGCCCTCCCTTGACTATTTTCCTTCCCCTACCCTTTCCTTCCCCTATTTCTCCTCATCCCTAACTGCTGGTTACCTTAAATCATCATAAGTTTTCTCGACCGACATCGGTTTAATTTCACTAGTGTCGGTCATCTCCAATTTGACCGATGTTGGCCAAGGCCAACCGATGTCAGCCAACCCCTAACCGATCGAATTGGTCTCTATCATGACATAAAAATCCAAAAACCCCCCCTCCTTTTCAAAATTTTCTCACAAACAACCTAAAACACCTAATCTACCCTACCCAAACCTACCCTACCTTCATTCCCACCCCTATTTACACTATATTAGGACCCCCTCCCTCATTTCATTCATTTTTACCTACAAATACAAATTAATTTTCCACCCAAACCCCCTTTTTACCCAAACCAATTTAAAACATCATTTTCAACAAAATGAAAGAAGGATTGAATCCTACCTCATCTGGTGCCATTGCATGGTGGTACATCTGGCCACTATGCCGTGGTCCACCCAAACCCTCTCCCACCTCCACCATCACCAAATCCACTCCTCACCTCACAACCAATCAAATGGCTCCAATCGATCTCATGGACCCACCTACCAAATGCCAATCACCACTACGAGGCTCACCAACTCAGCTCTCTCCATCTCATCCTTTGCTTTCCAACTTTTACCACCACTCTGTCATTTTCACAAATGAAAACAAGTTAAAATGAATCCATAAAATATGGATTTTTCTTTTTATTAACCCTACCCAACTTGACCGATGTTGGTCATATGCTCTACATAAACCGACATCGGTTACTTTTTATAAGACATCGGTTACCTACTACTATCATTTTTACCCCATTTTTCCCATTTTGGCCTCAACTCATTCATTGATCAATACCCTTTGACCTCACCCACACTTATTGCAACCTACCTACAAGCCCAAACTACCCCTACATTTCCTTAGTTGTGTGCATCTCTTAGGATTTGTTATTTTACCTATACCTTGGCCTTACCCATGCCATGACCTATTTACCTAGACTGACCTACTTGGTGTGACCATTGACCTTATGTACTCGCTATACCTTGTGATGTTGTTACCTATGTTGTTTTTATCCTAACAACCATACCTTGCCTATTTCCATGTGCCATTTATCCCAACCAAACCTTTGGTGTACCGAACATACCTAAACATTCCTGCACCTGACCTATGTTGTGTTTTCGGACCATATCCTATACCTTGGATACCTGAATCACTTCACCCTTGTTTGGATAAACCTATCGACCTTGGATGATGTAGATTTTGCAAGCTCTTCAACCTGGTACCGTGTTACAATCTATATGTGTGCATGCATTTGATTTCCATTACCCATTACCCAATTTTGACCCCAGCCTATTACCTATTACCCAAGTTGACCATCACCCTTTCCCATAATACTCATACCCTTCCCCACCTACCTTCACTTCCACCAACTACACATTTATCAAACCACTCACCGATTCCATATAACACCTCATCAATTCCTAGTTTGAGGGGATCACCTTCACCCACACATGGGGCAATCACTTCCTATTTTTGTCAACATCACTTACCAATACAAGCTACGTGACAAAAAGGGGAAAATGTAGACACCAAATTTGGGTCACACTCCCCTTTACCCCACATGTATATTAATTTAATTACCTATAATTAAATTAATGCCCATTCTCACAATATTCATTAATAAATACCTTAATTAAATTAATTTCCACCTCACCTAGACACCTCACCCCACCACATCACCTAGACACCTCATCATAGACCTATTCTTAGCATGTTTCCTTTTAACTAGGACTCAATCTCTACTTACCATAACTAACTAAGACTTAGTCTAACCCTAACACTAAATGCCTATTCTTCCTCTAACAGCATGCCCACTTACTTATGTGGAAAATACCATTTTGGATCCACAACAATGGATGACAGAACTAGCAAAAAGATAGCCAAGATCTGCTATTTTGGAAACCTAGGATATCCCACCTTAACCGACACTGGTCAACCCAAAACTGACATGCCGGTCACCCTAAACCATCATCGGTTACCATATATTCACTTTGGTAACCTTGTTCCAGAGGTTGGAAGAATTATTCAAGTTTTGAGAGAAGAGAGATCTACATGCAAGCACACACCAGAGCCCTCTTGCACATCCAAACATCCGAACCAACACCAAGACTGATATGAAGGTTAAGCATTCATGGTAACATTTCGGGAAGCACAACCATGACACTGACCACTAGTTCCATGATCAACCATCACCTCCATCCAACCACCAGTCTCAAGTACAAGTAAGTGCATTTGGATCTACATCTTTCCATACTTATTTAGATCAGTTTCTTTATCTTTATTTTGAGAGTCCTAGTCTCCTTTACATCTCATCACCTCTCACCTTCCTATCAATCCCTCCACCTAACCACCTAACCTCCCAGCTCTCCATACTTGAACTCCAAACATCTGAGAAGTATTCCCAAGCACTTGTCATCAACCTCACCATTCTCTATCTATTCTCGTGCAATCACAAGAGAATCATCAAAACCAAACTTTATTGAGTTTCTATCAGCCCAACCCTACCGACACGCTGGTTAACCTAAACCATCATCGGTTTCCTCTCAACCGACATCGGTCATACCAGACCGACATTGGTCTCTGTATCTGGTAAATCTTCCTATAACAACAACCTCATAACATTCACCCAAATAACCCAAACCACTCAAAACTTGACCCTGACATGTCCCAACCACCTTATTCACTTGTCTAACTTCTAGATATGATCATAACCTAGCCTGTTAGATTAGATTTTCTTATTGTACTTGAATGAGACACCTAAATCATATCAACTATAGTAGGATATTATTGGTTTACATTATTTCTTGCATTAAGTTGTGTTAAACAAGTGGATTGACAACCATCTAGGAAGTATCACACTTCCTGGATCTAGCATACGCTAGGTAGTCCACTGACATATATTGTTTAATATTCTTCTTGTGGTCTTGTTTTGTATTCGCAGTAGTTCATAGTTATGGTGTTTCTCTACAAAAATGGATTATGTGATAGTTCTAGGGGGTAATATGGGGTTTCTAGATATAAAATGATATTATCTTGATCTATTCAGTTTGTTATGACCTTTTTGATGTAATATGGCTACTGTAAACACTTGTTAATCAATATATGAAGGGTTGTTCTAAATATATGTGTTTATGGGTTCAAACCCTAGTGTATTTCATATTATCCACGCTGCAGATCTTGTTCCCTTATACTATTGTAATGTTTACATTTATATCATGGTGCATTTATGCTTAGATCTAGTAGAGTAAATGCTTGTATTTATGTTTCTATAAACATTCCTCCATTAATGAAAAAACATTCTTACAAAGATCACATAAAGGAGGGATTGACACCCATGCGCACCTCGGTGAGTTCCCACCTAGTGTTGGGTGATAGGCCGTCACACTTGGGATTTAAAAGGGATAAGGGAAACAAGACTACATTTTGGTTTCATTATTGGGACCTCTTTTGAAGCTATTGTGAGAATGGTGTGTGATGATAGAACACTTGACCTTGGACAACATCGAGACTTGGCTAAAAACACGAACAATGATTTTTCTCAAGTGATTTAACACTAGACTTGCATTTGATGCACGTAAATGGGTAGAGGAGCACCTATATCATGATATCTACGTGACATTATTTTGTTATTTTTCAGTAGAATTGTATGAATAGATGTCAGCATATGCATCAAGGAAGAGCTGGTATTATAGACCTCATGTTTGGAACTAAGAAGAGTATAAGAGATTGTATGATGCTGATCTGATCTAGAATCATGTTGTTGATCATTGGTGGAGTGGAGTGTTGACTAGATATACCTTGGAATATGTGATTTCTACATATTCTTGTTCGATATTATTGAGTTTGAGTTCTTGTGGGAGCCAAGAGGATCATTCTTGCATGCTATGCCATTATCCATTAAGATCTTGATCATCACTTTGAGTATGGAGTCATTTCCTATTGGGTAAACTTCCCACTAAGCGCGGAGTGTGGAAGCCAGTGTGGTGAAAGATGGTGGACCTTACGGCGCTTGGAAGCAAAGTGAGAGAAGAAAGGTGGCTTAAGTATAATGAAGCGTGAGAAAGGGAGTTGGTGAGACAATGTGAAGTTGTTAGAGTGATGGATTTATGGAGGTAGACATTGTGGGAAGGATTTAAGGTTTGCATGGAGGGCATGGGACCTGAAAATTCACGTGTTACCACATCTTAGCAATATTGGGAGAGAAACCCCTCGATTCTTGTGAAATCATGTTGAATGGAGAAAGGAGGAGATCCGTAGGTGTGCATCTTAGCCCACCTAGTGACCAAACCCTAGCGCTTAGTTTTCCAATTCCTGAGATAAGCATTGTTAACCCGATTGGTGTTGGTATTGGTAGTCAAGCAACACTTGGTAGATATAATTTTTCATTTAGTTCTTCTATGGTAGCACAAACATTTCCTGTGTTTGGAGGCATCCTATCTAGCACATCATTTGGGCAAGGTGTGGGTACACAAAGTTTGGGTATCGCGTTTGGAAGTGGTTCTACATCATAGACTGTCGGTGCGTAGTTTAACATGACGATGGGTACGCAAAGTGCAACTACGTCGGGAACCTTACTTATGTCATGAGGAGGGTCTCAGTAGATTCAAAGGAATATGAGATAGTGGATTTGGTGGATTTGGCAATGAAGGAAACACAAGAGGGAATCACAAAGACTATATCTAGTGGGCAACGACCACAACAACATTAGCAGGGTGTTTTATGAGATGTCTCTTCACTTGCCTAATTACAAGGGTGTTAAAGATGCCATGAAGCATGTACATAAGTGTGAATTTTTATGGCACGCTATGGGTATTAGTGCCACATATTGGAAAGAAATCTAGATTGTAACTACATTATAAGGGTGTGCACATATATGGTAAAAGTATGCACCCCATCAAACGGCGGTGGATTACACTACACTACATGATGATTTCATGGTAGAATTCCACATCCTCGAGTGTGAGTAGAAGAGCATCATCACATTGAAGGAGATTCAACAAGGTATGATAGAGAGTGTGCGGGAGTATGATGTGCACTTTAAAAGTCTTCTCACAAAGCTGTCTATGATATCCATCCTCAAAACATGCTTAATGGTTTGTTGGAGGATTGATCACGTCTTTCAGATGAGCACTTTCCAACAAGACCTTCACAGATCTGCACAAATCCTTGGAGGATACTTTGTGCACTGAGGCTGTTGAAAGCATTGACACTAGATGAAGCCCATTTTTAGAAGCACATATCACTTCCATGATGAAGAAGCTAAAGAAATTGTCTGTGAACTCGGCTCATGAGACTCACAGTTGACTATGGTGCATGAATTGTGAGATAGAAGGACACACAAAGGATAGTTTCCCATGAAATACAGTGCGTGTCATGTTAGTAGATTGTGAAATATGTCATAGAGATCATGATCCAAGTAGATGCCCCATTGTTGTAGTGTGCGCTCTGTAAGAATGTGTCTTCTTATTGTAAGATTTGTTCATCTACGACTCACGATACAAAGGACTGTCAATTGATAGACAAAATCCATGATGCCATTGATATTGGTGTATGCCAGACTAGCATTGGGAATAATTCTAAGAATGAAGGTTGTCAGTTTGAATGGTATGGAGATGGAGGCAATTGAGGAAGAGGTTTTTGTGGAGGATTTAGAGGTTGTGGTGGTCAAGGAGGTAGGAGTGAATTTCCCCATGGAACATGTTACAATTGTGGATCTACTGAACACTACAAGTGCAAGTGTCTGGATTCACTGTAGTGCTCATGGTGTAGGAAGAAGCATAAGTATGAGGAGTTCCCTGAGTTATATGAGCACATAAGTTTGGAACTAGATGAAGAAAAGGGGCACGAGTATGGTGAGTGTGAAGCGAGATGATTCACGGTGGATGCGAGGGTAGTGCATGAATAAGAGTTGGAACCTATCTTGGTAACCACATGGGTGAAAGACACACACACTAGGGAGATACCAGAAAAAAGGCCTCATATTACAAGAGAAAAATTTTTATGTGGGAAATATCCTGATCCAACTCATCATAAGGAGGTTTACCAAGAGACCATGGAGGTGATTAGAAACCTGCAAGGGGAGATTTAGTGTTTGAAGGAGAAATCATAGAAGTTGGAATAGGAAAAGAATGCTGAGGTCCCTCAGAAGGACATGGATGAGGTTAGAGAAGTGTGTAAGATGTTGTACCAAGAGAATATTATCCCTCTGTTAGGAGAGTGGCTAAGAGAAAAATTACCACACATTGGAGGGGCACGTGAGAGGAAGGTCTTACATGCTAATATGCCCCCTCACAGTATTGATTATGACAAATAAATCACATTGAATGCAGTTGTGGATGGATGGCTCTTGAGAAACATTATGATTTACATGGGCACTGAGGTCAATGTTCTCACTTTAGATGCATGGAATCATATGGGAAGGCCCCCATTACAACCATCTTTAAATGTGTTGTACATGGTAAATAGGACGAAGGCTATGCCCATCAAGGTATTGAAGGATGCATATATAACCATCCAAGGGGCAAGGTTTACTAGATATTTTGAAGTCTTAATGCTTGCCGAGGTGAATAAATTTCCAGCCCTACTTGGACACCCCTAGTGCTATAAGAATAATGATGACTTGTGTTACAAAAAGGGTACATAATTTTTGAGAATAAAGATGAGTGCTTCATTATTCCACTTATGGATGGGAAGTATGCACCCTATATAGAGCCTTTAGGAGAAGAGGACCTAGATAGGATCTATGTGTGCACCATTAGAGACCCCAAGGTTGTCCATCCATTAGGAGAAGGAGTCATTCAATGGGAAGATGTTTAGCCTATGAGTGATACAATTAGCATTACATGTGACAATTGGGTGCATGAGACATATGAGTTAGTTAGAAGGAAATTAAAGGGCACTTTGTGACGTGTATCACAAGGGTGTGCTTGGTTAGGCACTGAAAGGGAAGAAGTTATCCCGGTTATACTAGAGAGGGTAACCATGATGTCTTTTCTCGCACGTGATAGAGGTACAATGGACTGCCCAGGATAGAAATGAGGAATATGTTGACTTATACCTTATGCGGGAAAACAACGTGTTGGTGGGTGACCCATCAAGACAATCTTATAGAGTAAAATGAAGTGATAATCATGTTATCTATGAGTTTCTCCAGAGAAATGCAACAACTTTAATACATGACTACCATGGGAAGAAGTCTCGCTTCATTCCACGTCCAAGAGTGTGAGAGAGCTTGGATGATAGGCTCGGAAGCCTTTCCTCCTTCACTATGGGTACATAAGTTCTACTTCACCTTACAGGGCTATGCACGTGCATGGTATATCCATTCAAAATTTTTCCATTAGAAGGGTAATTGGAAATAGTTAACAATGAATATCATCCAAAATTTTGAGTATCAATCTCCTAAGCCATCATTGAATGAGGTGTTGCAAGTAGTTAAGTGCCTTACCTTGGGAGATAATTCCATGGTTGAGAACATAATCCTGGAGTTTCTAGGAGAGCTTGAGTTGGGGGCATGCTTCATAGAAGAATAATAAGAAAAAGAGATGGAGGAGATTAAAATTGAGAGTGCCTACTTGGAGAAAGAAAAGGGTAAGTTGGTATACTTGATAGATGGTGAGGAAGTAGAAAACTTGGATGTTAACCATATAGAAGGTATGCATGAAGTATTGGAAAAAGTGGATGAGAAAGTGTGCACCTACCATGAGCCCTTGAAAATGAATAAGGTTAACATTGGTACAGAGGTAGAGCTGAAGGAAGCTGTCATTAGAGATTACTGGTCAGACCAAGAGGTTTCAAAAATAGTTGAGTTGCTACGTGACTTCCAAGATTTGTTCCCACATGGGTACCATGAGCTTAAAGGAGTTCACCACTCTTTAGGGGAAATGTAGATTAAGTTAAAAGAAGGTGCATCCTGGTTCGGAAGAGACCTTACAAGATGAACCCGAATTTACACGTAAAGGTTAAGGAGGAAATTGATAAGATGATAGAATCCAGTATCATTGAGGCAATTGAAGAATCTGAGTGGGTAAGCTCGATGGTAATCGTATCAAGAAGGATGGGAGAAAAAGCATTTGTGTTAATTACAAAGATTTAAATACTTCATGTGTGATCGATCCTTTTCCAACCCCATTTAGTGAGGAAATTTTGAAGGTAACGTAGGCAAGAGATCTATTATTTCACAGATGAATTCTCCGGATATCATCAGGTAAGAATTACAAAGGAAGACCAGGAGAAGACCACTTTCATGAAAGAGTGGGGAATATTTTCCTATACCATTATACCCTTTGGGCTTAAGAATGCGCTTGTTATGTTTTTGCGCATCGTGGTATAGGCATTTCAAGACTTCATCCACAAATTTTTGCAAGTATACCTAGATGACTGGATGGTGTATGGGTTAGTAAGAGATCATTGTGAAAATTTGAGGTTGATGTTTGAGAGATGCAGGTAGTTAAGTATCTCCCTAAACATTAAGAAATGTGTGTTTGCTACCCCATTTGGCACATTACTTGGTCACATTATATGCAAGGAAGGCTTATTGGTAGACCTTGCCAAAGTTGTTGTTATCTTAGGGTTGGAGGAGCCTACCAGTCAAAGCATGGTGTGTAGATTCTTAGGGCACATGGGATATTACAATAAATTTATTAGGGCTATGCCAATATTTCCACGCCATTAGAGGAGTTGTTGAAACATAAAGGTAAATTCCATTGGGGAGAGGTGCAACAGGTGGATTTTGACACCTTGAAGGAAAAAATTACTACTGCGCCCATTTTACACTTTCCCTCTTGGGATAAGCCATTTCACGTACATGTTGATGCATCAGGTATGGCCATAGGAGAAGTGTTAGCACAACCTAGAGAGGGGATTTTTGACCATCCCTTGTGTTTTTCTAGTAGGAAGCTAAATCTAGTAGAACATAATTATACTACCATGGAGCATAAGGCATTTTCAATGATCTATGTGCTGCAAAAATTTAGGTAGTATTTGATAGCAACGCCTTTTATTTTCTACACGGACCATATGGCATTAAAGTACTTGGTGAAAAATCCCATTTTGCAAGGGCGCATATGTCGATGGGTCTTATTGTTTCAAGAGTTTGACTTTTCGGTCATCATGAAACCAGGAAGAGAAATTTGGGACTTGACCATCTATCATAGATTAACTCAGGAGAGGACACACAAAGCATTGAGGACATAATGCCGGATGCACAATTTTTTAGATGCAGCGGCGCACACCCTCTCGATTTGGAGAATATTGTTGTTTTCTTATGAATAGGTGTGGTGTCGGAGGGGATGAAGGACGTGGAGAAGAAGCGGTTAACTATATGTGTCACACCCTATATGTTGAATGATGGAGACTGTACAAGCTAGGATGTGATGAGGTCTTGAAATGATGTGTCCTATAACATGAACATAATGAAATGATGGAGGTAGCTCATGGTGGTATTGTAGGTGGTCACTATGCAGGAAAGCTACCACGTGATAGATTATTTTAGTAGGCCTTTGGTGGGAGACAATTTATGAGGATTGTATAGAGTAATGCAAGGCTTGTGACCATTACTAGCACCTTGGTAAGCTAGAGGCGGAGAGATGAAATTTCATTAAGTCCCATTACTAGTGCAAAGCCATTTAAAAAGTGGGCAATTGAATTTGTAGGCCCTATTTCCCCATCTGCGTGTAGGACAGGTTTGCACTATGTTATCATTTGTAAAAATCATCTTACTCAATGGGAAGAAGTGGCACCTACAAAGGATTACATGTCAGTAATAACAACTAGATTCTTATGGGAGAGTATAATCATTAGATATGGGTCTTTGGCTGAGTTTAACAAGTGACTGGGGTACTCATTTCTTGAATGAAATAGTTAGAATCTTATTGGAAGATTTTATGGTGGCCCATCACAAAACTACGCCCTAACACCCTCAAACTAATGAAACTACTGAGGCCTTTAAGAATATATTGAGCCACATGTTAACTAAGATTTATAATGTTAGAAGGAGGGACTGGGATGATAAAGTCTCTATAATGCTATGGGCATATCACATGACTTATAAATGTTTGAACAAGGCCACACCCTTTCAATTGGTGTTTGGCACGTAAGTTGTTTTGCTCGAGGAATTTATGTTACCATCCTGCGTATTACGTGCATAGGGGGATTGGCTGATGAATAAGAATTAGAGATTATGATGTTGGAGGAAAGGTTAGACATTGTTAGGTGGATTCAGAAGATGGAGAAAGCTAGATAGAAGGCATGGCATGATCGACATATTAAGAACAAGAAGTTTGAGGTTGGGTAAATGGTTCTACTATATGATTCTAAGTTTTTGTGCCATCATGGGAAACTCAAAGTACATTGGTTGGGACCGTATGTTATATCATATATACTTGATTCAGGAATTTTCCAGTTACAAGCGTTGGATGGGACACGGTTTCCCGGTTATTTTAATGGGAGTAGGTTGAAGCCCTACTATAAATAAGTATTCTATTTGTTTGTAAATAAGTAAATATTGTTAGTTAACTTAGGATTTCCCTTAAAGCATTTAGCCTTTTGTGTTTTCTTTTGTCATCATTATGCTTTGTATTTTCCTTTTGTTTTTTGTGGGTACACTTGCGTGTTGGTAGCTAGTTACTATTTAAGTGGTTTCATGCACTGAGAGGACCATGCATATCTTGAGTGTGGGGTGGAGAGTGTAAATCACCATCTCAATGAATAGTGTGATATGAATCAAATGTTGGGAATGCTATTGATTGGAAACCTAGATGAGAAATTCAAACATGTGTAGGGTTCATAGGAGTGAGCATAGAAGAAGTGATTATGGGTGAGGATTGGTGTCAATATCTTTATAAAAACCATGTAAAGGGATAAAATTCTAGAGGAAACTGAGGTAGGATGCAACAAGAAATTGGTTTAAGATGCAAGAGAAGACGTGCTTCGGTCTTTGGAAGCACACGTAAGGAATATTGTGGTCAATTAAGTTTACATGTTAGAAGGTTTAAGATATTTCACATATGGCGGTGCATGGAGGAAAAGCGTTAGACACACCATGCAATAGGATAACATTGGAAAAATTCAACTTTAATGTGGTAGTATGGTGGTAGGTGGCATGAAGATTAATGTGGGAAAAGAAAAAAGCTATAAATATAAGGTCGGATAAGTTATTTATTTTACCTTGTGTTTGTTTATTGAAAAGATCTTAAAAACTATGGCATGCTTCATGAGAAAATTTATAAAGAGTCACGTGTGAAGGAGAGGATTTCAAGATTTGTGAACCAAAGTGGAACAAAGTACATGGGTGTTCATGGAGGAGTTTGTCTGGTATATTCCCATGGGTGTTTACACTATCTTGTGGAAGGATATTTTTCTAGGTTAGGGTTTGTAGAGCTAGGGCACAAGTTTTGAAGAGATTTCACAGAAGGAGTGGAGCCGAGGGATTGAGCAGTGTTGAAGCAAGACAAGGAAGAATTTACAAGTACTTGATGAGAAAAATGGCACCAAGGAAAGGAGTGAATGTTTCACCAAAAAAGGGCAAGGGAAAGGGAAAGGGAAAAGGAAAACCCACCGTATTAAACTGGGCCAATGAGGAATGATACATTGAGATACAATACCTAGATGACATTTTAATGGGGATGGAATAAGTCTCCCATGTGTGAAAGATCGCAGTAAGTGACTATAACCATAGGATGAGCACCACAAAGAAAGATATGGCATTGGAGCTAGTTCTCTCTACAAGAGAAAGGATTCATGATGACAAGCCGGTGTATGATGACTCTATGAAGACCACATTGGAGAAGGCTGGAATTTTACAACTCTATGAGTTGCCCTATTTAGGAAAACCTGATAGGTTATACTAGTGGCTAATGTTTCGAGTGCATGAAGAAAATTTTTACTTCGTAGGGAGGATAATGTGATTAAATGGTTAGTTGATCTCTAAATACACTAGGTTTATTTACACAGGAGAATCAATAGACGATGACTTGGATGACAAGGATTTTGTCAAAGAAACAACCACAGTATGAGTATAAGAAGGGCTTGCACTATTTTGATATCACTAAGATCACAAACCCAACCATGAAGATGGCCACACACCTACTCACTAAGATGAATGGATATGAGTGTTTGACATAAGTGAACGAGAGATGGTTGAACATTTGTAGGAATATTTCAGAAGGAATAGTCTACAACCTCTCGGCCTTCATTGCAAAGGAGATCATAGATGCCGCATGCGATAAGGATAAAATCATGTATGGTAACATCCTTCTTACCATTGTATTTTTGGATATTGGAGTGCCGATGGGCCAAATAACTATGTCTAGGAGTACCTTGATGAGGAACCTTCCCTCGCTAAGAGGTTTGAATCATACACTTGTGATACAATGAATGATACATATAAAGCATTCTGGAGAAGTGGTATAAGTGAATGCATGATGCATTTGGGGAAGAATGGAGAATCCTTGAACAACTACTAGCCTTGGTGGATGGTGAGGCTGAGTTCACTGTATACCAACACTTCTACATAGGAATATTCACTTTAACAGATGGCACAAAAAGTCCATGGTGTAAACTACCCTTTGCCTTCACAACACAATACTTTCAAAGCATAGTTAACATGTTCAAGGAGGAAAAGAAACTTAGATTTGATCTAAGTGAGGTAGACCAGGATCACCAAACACTAAAAAAACTTTAAGATACCCCAAGAAGTCAACATACATGGAGAAGTATCTTACTCATGACATGCACATGTTAAAATCAGAGTCAATACCTATTATAGGTAAGACAACAAAAAAGGTATATATACACCTAAGGCCCAATTTCTAAAAGGGCATGTATGTAGAAGATGATGTATCTATCCCAGAGGACCCCACTGGAAGAAAGAAGATAGTACCAAAGAAGAGAGAAAGAGAAGAAAATCCAACAAATAGGGTGCCAAGCGCGTGTACAATTTAGATCGTTGATTCTT
The DNA here is from genome assembly GCA_018340775.1 of Taxus wallichiana var. yunnanensis. NCBI lineage: Eukaryota > Viridiplantae > Streptophyta > Pinopsida > Cupressales > Taxaceae > Taxus > Taxus wallichiana. The sequence continues at coordinate 176,407,906 of CM031243.1, read as the reverse complement.
ACAGGAGTTATGCAGGACCAAGTACTTACGCTCGAAGGAAGAAGTCCCTTGTCAAAGATAAATCACCCGAGAAGGAAATATCCCCTGTGATAGAAGAGTCACCAGTAAAGAAGAAGAAAAAGAAGGTGTAAAGTTTATACTCGAGGAGACAGAGAACATGAAGGGTAACAACGCCGAGGAGGAGAATGAGGAGTGCAAGGAAGGCGAGGATTCCCCGTGTATAATGTACATGAATATGATGAAGAGAAAAATGGATCTAGGGAGGGTGCTCAGAATATGGGAGGAAGTGAAGAGGTGAATATGCATACATAAGAGACCCCACACTTAGATGGAGGGTAGTTGGAGGACACTGTGGAAAAGGAAGCGACAAATATTAAAAAAACTTGGTGGAGCACGAGGTGGACCATATTGCTAAAGAAATATTTAGAGAGGCAAAAGAGAGCATGGAAAAGGAAAAGAGTCTAGCAGTTAGCTTCTGAAGGCAACATGCACCGATGGCAAGGGTGCAATTGTGATGGAAACACCCTTGATGACTTATATCAATGACCTAAGCAAGGTCCTACACACGTGTTTCTAGAGCACGGTACCTATAGACAAAATCTTTTGTTGGTCATCGTTTGAAATCGATAGTTCATATATGTGCATGAGGAAGATCTTTGTCATGGATATTTGAATCCCATGTTGATGAGCCTGAGTTCAAAGTTGGTGCAGAGATATAGTGATAGAAATGTGGAACCCTTTGAGGTGAACCCTATTGTGGATACATAATGACTAATGAATGAGCAAGATTGTAACATGCTCAACAAGGTATTGGTAGAGGTAGAGGCAAGGTTATTCGGAAGGAATAATAGAATCAAAGCCTTGGAGGATAAAATAAGGAGATAATAGAGAGAGATAGAGATAAAAGGGAAGGAGTCCATAATTACACAGTTAAAGGCTGAGTTGAGAGAAGAAAAGGTGAGGGTGTGTGAAGCTTAGAAGAAGGTGGAGACTATCTCAGAATCAATTATTTAATCACACCCAGACTTAACCCCTCATGAATAGAAGTATGAATCAGCTTTGCATTGCACGGAGGATTTGACACTTGATCACAATGGAGAAACCACCACTTGTGTTTTAGTCAATAGAGGAATGTTTAGCGTGATAAAGAGAGTAGGAGAAGTTAAAGATTGAAGAGACCATAGCTCAATACTCTAAGCTCCTTGCCTCTCGTAAAAGCCATAGTGCACATGGCCAAAGTTGTCTATGACAACTGTGGAGACATGGATAGGGTGGAAAGTATATTGGTTAGTACACATGAGGAGACTCAAGGAGTTTTGGGAAAATAATAGGAATAATAAGGCAGAGCAGACAAGATCATATATGAGGTCGAGAAGAATTTTTGGGTGATCAAGGACCTAGGGGTCTTAATTCAAAATAAAGTAAAGGAATGATATCCCCAGGTTACGTGAAGGATGGATGCATTGAGTGACCTTAGTAAGAAGATGGAAAATATTGTTAATACACTGAAGGCTAAGGGTGAAGAATTATCATTTGAGGAATTTGACGCATTAATTAGTGATTTGTTTCAACAAGCATAGAGTGAGGTGAATGCCTGGAATAAGATTGAACCATCCTTGAACAAAGACTTCCTGATCCTTGTACAACAACAAAAAAATTCTTTTGTTCATTGGCACAAGCCAGTGTAGACACAAATATCATGTCGTAATTACCTTGGTTCCCTACCGCAACACCTTATCACCTACCTCCGCACCCCACACATTTTAATTTAATTAATTAAATTAAATTAATGCCATTTATTCCCATACACATTAATTTAATTATTTTAATTAATTCAATGACCTTATACCCACACACATATATTAATTTAATTATCTACATTAAATTAATTCACCACCCTCACACACCTATTTAATAAAATTGCCTTTATTAAATACACTGCACCTAACTACCCCCATAATTTGACCCATTAACCTAAACCCTAAGCCAATACCCAAAAAAAACCTAACATTACACCCATCCCCTCACCTCTCATTAAAAACCTCATAAGGTTGGTTTTCATCCGAGAAAAGAAGAGACCCTTATCAAGGAGTGGAACAACTTCCTAGGCAACCTTTTGAACAACCCGAGATATCTCCCCCAAACCGACGTCGGTTCACCCTAAACCAATGTCGGTTCCCCTAAACCGACGCCGGTTATACCGGGATGGACCAAATGCCTATTTAGACCCATTTACAGCTCTGTAATATGGGTTGGTTGTTGATCGTTCATGGTTAAACCTTTGGCATCAGATTTCCTTATCGCGAATTTGATCTTTTCAGATGCAACAACAAAGCAAGGATTAATTTGTGATCAGCCAAGACAACTAGGTTCACTAGCACAACAGTAAACTTTCTACCCAACATTCCCTAACACTGCAACCTCTTCATCCTTCTTCGGATCTATACCTCACAGAAGAGTAAGTATTCTCCTCCAATCTATTTCATTGGCTTATCTCATATTTACACCCCCTCTGTGATCACCCAACACCTTCTACCAACCCCATCCTTGCCTAAAAACCTTTAAAACCCGGACTATGTGAGTCCACCAACCCCTGACCTAACCGCCATCGGTTCTCCCTAACTGTCGCTGGTTACCCTCAGACCGACATCGGTCTCTGTGTTCCCTACCTTGACCCAAAACAGAATACTAAAACACCTTACCTATTGACCCAGTTTGTCCAGAATCATACCCTGACCTGTACTTGCACCCGTGATAGTACTTTACCTCCTTGGATCTCCTTCTAGCCTATTGCATTTGTATGAGATGCCTAAATCATATTAAACTACAGTAGGACCATATTTACTTTATTTTCAGCATTGAATTGTTTTAAACAGTGGACTGATAGCCATCTAGGAAGTATCGCACTTCCAGGATCTAGCACTTGCTAGGCAGTCCACTGCATATATTGTTTAACTCTTTTTGGTGGTCTTGCTTTGATTCTTATATAGGTAGTTCCTCCTAGCCAAAAGGAAGGTCTCACAATCACTTCGATTTAGAATTCAGATACACGCGCATACAACCTTCAACCATCTCAAACTAGGTATTCCTCTTACCACCTTTACCTTATCTGTTTCATCAAGTACTTCTCAAAAAACTAAGAAATCAGTGAAACATTTTGGCACGCCTGGTGGGAGCCATTCGGGGTTCCTTGCATCTGTATTCATGCCTAGGTGAAAATTGTGTGTTTGTTTCCATTCTAATAGCATTCACATCAATACTTTCTCCTTGGTAACATTCCCTTCTTTCTATTTTCTCCGAAAGACACATTTCTTTTGGTGTATTTAAAAAGAGCCTTCTTCCCCTTTATTTTCTGCATTTTAGTGAAAGAGCATCCCTCTTCCTGTTCATCTATTGCTGTCATTGAATATCATACTTTCGATTTGGGTTTAAAATAAGTGCACTGCATTCTTATTTAACTCACTAGCTCACATTAATTGAGGGAAACCTATACACTGGAAGTCACAACCAACTTATGGTTGACAAAACGAATCGTAGAAAAGCACTTCTATCCTTTTCTCTTTCTCTGATTCTTACCAAAATACACAAAAATTAAAAATACATACATTCTTAAACAACATCCTACCTAGAAGAAGCTATAGGTGATCACATGATCATGGTATAGTGGGCACCCAACTCACTACTCTATCGAGTCATACTTCAGAGCGAAGCCCGCCCCGCCATAACATTCTTGAAACCTCACCCTTTAGAATTCTTTCTTCATAGGAAGCCTTCCTCACCAAGAAATTCTATTGTTTTGTTCATAACAGTTAGTCCATAAAAATAGCATAAGTTAAACAAATGTAATAGAATAGGCACTCTAGGAACGTTCTTTCTTAGTGTTCTACTTGATTTATGTTTTGAGGTGAGAGCTTTCGATCATCCTTTTTATCTTTCCTTGCACACTCCCAATCATAGTCGGTGTATTTTGACTCCATCTGAGTGTGCCTGGACCACATTTACATCATTCTCAGACTTCGGGTTTGATTCAACAACAAAATTTTAAATAACAACCACTTTTCTTATTCTCTATCTCAATTTCACAGTAACTGGCTACGGTTATCTTTAACCGGCATCAGTTTAACCCAACCGACGTCGGTCTAAAGTCTTCTTGGATACCCATCCAAAGGACACCTATTTCACTTTCTGAGCTATAAAAGGCTCCTGTCACCTTTCATATCATTGTTACTTTAGTCATAGTCACCTTACGTCTCATCCCGTGCAAAAATTATAAGTTTGGGACCATCATTTAATAGATTGTTAGTTTCTCATAGTAAGACCTAGTTCTAAGCATCGGTTACCCAAACCTCGTCACCTGTCTGCTATTTTATGAGTTCACCAGCCAACCTAATTCACTTACCATTGATTGTTTCCCTAGTTTTTTGTGTTCTGGTGTAGTCAGACATAATACAATCTTTCCAAATCAGTTCCTACCCTCATGGTGCTGACCCGTAGTTAGGCGAATGGCCTCACATTTCACGCTAGTCGACTACCGCTTCCACCTAGCCCTTCACCACCTAGCTCTTCACCACCTAGCCCTTCATCACCTAGTCCTTCACCACCTTCCATCTCATCATCCATGGACCCCAATCAACCCATCACCATTCCTATAGGTGACACGGAGTTTGCACGACTCTTGGATCAGAATCCCGTTGCTTTGAGCCACTACCTCACCCATGCCTCCACTCGAGATGCCTCGGGTCAATTGATCTATGGCATGCCCATGTCCTTCTCTCCATCCCTAATGATCGCTTCCACCCCAACTCCACCTCCTACCATGGTGACCTCACCCATTTTATATCTAGTTGTGTCACAGCTAGAACCCATGCCAGGATTGATCGCCGATCATCGCCACCTCCACCACACCTGTAGTTTCCACCATACCTTCATCCACCACCCAAAGCATAACATCATCCACACCTATTGTCTCATATATACCAGTCACAACACTACCACCCTTGGTGTCAGTAACCTCTACCCCATTTCAAAACATTGTCCTTTCTATTCCCCAATCTCTACCTCCCATCTCTACTAGGGTCACTACGAGTGTCCCGCCCTCACATGCCTACTACCAGCTACCACCTATTTCATCGGTCATTCAGTCCAAACATATACCCTCTATGTTTATCTCTCAATTTCCACCTCCTTATTCGACACCACCATATTCTAGAATGTCCTATTCTTCATATGTCCCACAACAACCTCCTTTCATTCCAAGGGTGCCCAATCTTCACAACCTAACAATGAATTTATCAAGTTAATGATGGATAAGATGCAGACATTAGAAGCATCTATTTCGGCTCCCACAATTCTCTCACCTATGATGAGATTTGTAATGAAACTATTCACCCATCCATTCCCATTCGCCCATATCCCATACATTGGGAGATGCCTAAGTTTAACTAATTTAATAGTAAAGAAGACCCGTAACAACATTTGTGATCTTTCAAACATGGGTGTTACTTAATTGCCCATGATGATGCTATACTTTTTGAACCTTTCCCATGTCCCTAACTAATCCAACATTGGATTGGTATAGTGGATTACCTAGACATTCCATCTTCTCATTCAACCAAATAGCCCAAGCCTTATTGGATTACTTTTCAATTAACATCATCAAGAAGGTTAACATGGCCGATATTTATTCCACATGTCAATACGATGATGAATCTATCATAGATTTTGTCACTCATTGGCGTAGCCTAATCAACCAACTCACTTTTCAATTACCACAAACTAAACTCATAGAGCTCTTCATGTGAGCTTGTGCTAGACATATCTCACCTACCTTACAAGTGCAAACCTTTCGAACATTCGATGAGGCTTTCACCATGGCACGTAAGCTTGAAATTTGCACCATCGAAGAGAAGAAGATACAATTATGAAACAAGAACTCCTCGTTTAAGACACATGATACTTCCTCTTCCTCAAAACCTCAGATAAGTTATTCCAAAGCCAAGGGAACCACCAACGCAGTGGTACTTAAGGTTGGCCCTTCCCATCCATCCAATCATGCTAAACCTTCATCCAATCTGTCACCAGCCCAAGCATTCCAATTCAAACGAGAACAAAAGAAATACACCTCAATTGGAGAACCATATTCATCTATTTAGAAAAGCTTATTAAAACTAATGCCATCACCCTTCCACCTATCAAACCACATACTGGTTTTGACCCCTCTCGCCCTATACCAGGTTGGTACAAGGAAAATGACTACTGTAACTATCACCGTGTAAATGGCCATAGTGATAGCAATTGTATCACCTTTAAAAACATTGTTCAAGGAATGCTCAAAAGTGGCGAGTTAGTCCTGGATAACCCTAATGCACCTGCCAATCAAGACCTTCATATCTTCAAGAAACCATTCCCTAATCATTCCCCATCAAACGATCAAACTGGTAATGCCTCGCACAACGAAAGTAATACACGTGAGGTACATGTTATCTTTACCGACTTATCACTTGAATCCCAATTATCTCCTATCCCCTCTATCGAGGAAATCCTAGCCCAAATCCTATACCCACACAAGAACCTACTTTAGCCGTTCCTCTACCCATAGAGGAAAACCCTTCACCTCCCTGTACACCTACGGAGGAGTCTCTCATTACCACCAATATCATTTCCCCTTCAGCTTCCCCGCCAGTGGACCACTACCAATTGTACCTCCTCCACCCATAGAGGAGTACCCATCATCTTCTCCACCTATTTAGGACCCAATAGATTTGCCGTTACCACACGGTGACCATTCCCAATGGCTACCCAAGATCATATGGACTTACTTTCGGATCTCCTACCTACAGAGGCCGAAGCCAGTGAATTCCCTATTTCTCAGACACATTTTATAAGAATACCCACTCGTGCCACATCTACCTCATCCACCACATTGCCATTCTCATGTTTGGCTGACCGCTTGGATTATGTTGATAGGTCTCTACTTTGGGGGCATCTATTACTCTCGGTCTCAACCCAAATGCAATCATCTTCCACTAACACCTCTACCATTTATCCAAAGATGTTTCAACAACCCAAACCGCACATGAACATAACTCTTGATACATCTTCTAGGATGTCATCCTCATCTATACCCACCTCTCTACCTACTAGCTGACGTATTCCAACACCATCTCTTTTATCTAAACCCATTAGTGTCCTAGGGGTCACACCTACATCAAACCTTGCACATCCTCCCGTCAAGATACAATTGACCACATCTCCCCATATACCTATTGAACCAATCCCTCAACCTAAATGAAAAACCCAACCTTCTCATCCACATGCACCACCCTCGCCAACTACACCTTTATCACCTTCACCCCTACCATCTATCTTGGGTCCTCACCCCTCTACTTTAACAAGATCTACTATCTCCAGGGGTAAAATTAAAAATCCCTTGACCCCTTTACCACAACCTCGTAGCTCTACGTAGGAAAACCTTACATCCTTCATCATCGTCTCTGTAACTTCTTTGCCTCCTATGCCACCATTACCTTCTATACCTCCTTCAATACCTATGACATTTTCTTCCACCTCACCTATACCTCCCTCTCAACTTCAACCAACACCTACCGCTACATCTTAGTTATCCCCGTGGGTCACTCGTCCTCTCCCACCATCTGCTTTGCCATCTACATCATGTGCTCCCCCTAAAACTCTACATGAGAAAATGCACCAAAAATAAAAACCCGTTAATTTCCAAAAGGTGGTTAAACCTACCCCTCTTTCGGTTGCTGCATCTATACCAAAGAAAGTACAACCCAAATCCAAGAATGCATCACCTCAACTACCGCTATAGCTACCCAATCTTCCAACTAAACCTACTTTTACTTCACATTGTGATCCACTTGGTGGGATCATACGCCACCATCTTGGCTAACCTCCTGGAAAGCTCTGCTATCACGCTCCCTCCTCTTAGACCTTATGACCCTCTTAAACCTAAGACGGAATGGTTTGATGATACTAAAATTTGCACTTACCATCATGTGCTAGGACATGATGTTGAGAACTGTAAAGGCCTAAAGGCTATCCTCATTCAATTATTCCCTTTTGACCCCCATTTTGATGATGATGACCTCCTAGATGATGAACCTATTTCACCCTCACAACCTCATTCACATCTTCCTCCTACACTTATACCACAACCTCCATCTTCACTTCCACAACCTTCCTTTCCATCTCCAAAATTTGAGATTAACATGGTTCACATCCGAGAACTTGCCATGCCACCACCTAAATTTCGTTGCACTGGTGACCTCACAGGGATTTTCTCCTCCACTAGGTTTTTTCCCTTCATGTCACTACACCACTTATCCTACACCTTATCCATTTGCTAACTTACCTCAAATCAACATGATACACGTAATCGCACGTGCTCGAAGGATAAGGGAAAAGAAAAGGAAACTAACCCACTAACCAATCCTATACCCAACATACCATCTACACCCCTACCTAAAATAACTATCCGCAGCCCCACGTACCCTATTTCTAATGGCATCACACATCACACCATGCTCAAACAACTACACCAATCTCCCCTCAAAATGTCCTTATACGACCTCATCCAAACCTTAGAGTCACATCGTTAAGCCCTCATGGAGGTCCTTCAATCTATTGAGGTTTTACCTAATGACCCCACACCTGTAGCATCTATTATCACACCTCATCATGTCGCCTCACTCACCAAATTGCCATCTACCTCATCACCTCCACCTATTCACCAAGTTTCCGCCCTTAGTTTCTCGGATGACGAAATTATCCCCCACCAAACCAATGACCTAGATCCTGCACTTTTCATCTCCATCCATATTGATAATATACACGTCTGACATGTTATGATCGATGGGGGCGCTATCATTAACATCATCTCCTCACACACATTTGAACAAATGTGCCTACCCACCAACTGCATGCATAAACATCCGGTCATGTTGCACTCATTCAATGATGCTATCACCTCTACACTTAGTAATATCATCCTTCATGTTCGTGTGGGTCCCTGTACTATTCCTGAGCTATTCTACATTTTGGAAGGAGAGTTTTAGTATAATTTGTTGCTCTATAGACCCTGGATTCGTGCCATGGGTTGTGTTCCTTCTACTTTACACCGATGTGTAAAGTTCGAACATGAAGGATGTTCCTATACCATTCCAGTTGACCCATCACCTTTCACAACCTGTAACATGCTTTACTAGCCTAATGATGTCATTGTACCTATTAAGGTGTCTACCTCCCTACCTACATCTTTATCACACACGACCCCATCCACCAGTGTAGTTGCAACCTCACCTTCGCCCAAATCTTCTATTCCCAAAGCTACTGTCACTTATACCGGTCACACATTCGCTTCCCAACTAACCAACACCTCCGCTGATCTAACTTCTAACACTTCCTCCATTCAAGCCACCAATATATCAACCACGTATCCCTTGGAAGGTGTTTTTCAACACCTTACTATGGGGGAGCATCACCTTTACAATGTCAATACATTCCTTACTCCACAAGAGTATGGAAACCTCCACTAACATCCTCACTATGATCACCGCACAGGTGAGCATCTCCTTTATAGTCCTTCCCACCTCTCGTACTCCATCTTACCTATGGGGAATTGACATTTCCACTTACATACCCAAACGACCATCACAAACCCAACCTTTTCCGGTTGACCTTAAGTCGCTTACCAACCGCCGATTTGCTCACACTTTCCTACACTGTTGTGCTTAGAAGGGTTTCGGATTTGGCCTTTACAAACAAGGTCATCACACCATTATTTCATGTACCATGTGTAAACACAATGATCGTAGTGGAATTGGTTTTACCAAACTACCTACCAAAAATCCCCATATTGAACTCATTGAAGACATTGACCCCTCTCCACCTTCTTCACCTACCTCACCTTCACCACCTTCACCAACGGAGTTGATGGATCCTGAATCTATCCCTCCTACCTTTTTTTCCATAAATACCATTTCCTTGGGGCCTCTGACCTATCACCGTGATGGCGAGGCTCCTTCCTCTCTTCCTTTCTTGTATCCTGATATGATAGGGGATGATACTCCTTCTATTAATGTCATTCAATGTCAGGATGATGAATCCATACTCACTTACCTTGGTGCCGAAGACTCTTACATTCACCGGTCGTTACCTTCTGAGATGCAAACAATGTTGAATGAATTGACTATTGAAGTCAACATCCACACTCAGGACGACCCCACATTCTCAAGATTGGCCAATCTCTAGATGTTGCTGAACAGAAGCCCTCACTTCTTTTCTTAAAAATCATAGCCATGCTTTCGCTTGGTCCTATGTTGACATGCTTGGCATTGATCCCACTATCGTGGTCCACAATATTGTAACCATTCCCGATGCCAAACCCATAAAACAAAAGTTGAGGAAAATGCACCCTCACATTGCTCTTCTTGTCAAAGAAGAACTTCAACGCCTTCTCTCAATTTCCTTCATCTTACCCATCGATTACCCCCAATGGATTTCTAACATCATCCCTGTCACTAAGGTGATAGGGGACTTCACATTTTCATTGATTTCGTGATCTTAACCTTTCCTACCCTAAAGATGATTTTCCTCTGCCTGGTATTGACCAGTTGGTTGACCTTACCATTGGCCATGAGATGTTATCACTTATGGATGGTTTCTCGAGTTATAACCAAATCCTAATCACTCCAGAGGATCAACACAAAACCACATTCATTACCCCTTGGGGGACCTTCTGCTATTGAGTCATGCCTTTCGGCCTTAAAAATGTTGGTGCCACCTATCAACGGGCTATGACTTACATCTTCCATGATATCATGCATCGCATATTGGAAGATTACGTGGATGATCTCTTGGCTAAATCTAAACATTGGGCTAAGCATCTCACTATCCTTAAAACCATCTTTGACCACCTCATTAAGTATTGCATATGCCTTCAGCCTGAAAAGTGTGTCTTTGTGGTTCTCTCAGGAAAGCTCCTAGGATTTATTATTTCCTTACGTGGTATAGAAGTTGACCCTGCTAAAGTCAAGGCCATTCTGGAAATGCCTCCGCCCACTAACCTTAAACAAGTCCGTAGCTCCGTAAGGTAAACTATAGTTCATTCACCGATTTATTTCCCAACTCTCTCGTCCGTTGTCAACCATTTCATCACCTTTCAAAAAGGATGTCTCTTTCAAATGGGATGACGACTTCCACAAAGCTTTTAAGGTGTTAAAACAATACCTTCTCCGACCATCCATACTTATCCCACCTAAATATGACCAACCCTTCTACCTATACATATTTGCTACTACGATCACTCTTTAGGGGCTATGCTCGCTCATCATGACGAACAACATAGGGAACAAGCAATTTATTACATAAGTTGTACCCTTCTAGACTATGAAACTTGATACACTCACCTTGAAAAAATTTTCTTAGCCTTATTTTTGTTGCCACCAAACTTCACCATTACCTACTCAACCACAAAACCTATGTTGTGACCAACACTGACCCTTTACACTTTATGTACGCTAAACCTTACCAAAATCAATGTGCCGCATGTTGGCTCATGCTCCTTGCTGACCTAGACCTCAAATTCATCCACCAAAAATATATCAAGGGCCAGGCCATTTGACCAGCTCACTGATGCGCCTCTTTCTAGGAATCAACCTTTGAATTTTTATTTCCTGACGAATCCATTGCTAACCTCTCTTTGGATGATGACCCTTACCAAATGACCTTATTCTTTGATGGTTCAAAATGTCAACGTGGGGGTGGTGCAGGAGTTATCCTCATTCCTCTTGATGGTGAACCCATGCCTTTATCATTCAAACTCAACTTCAAGTGCACCAATAATGTCACCGAATACGAAGCACTTGTATTGGGTCTCATGACTACCTATGCCTTAGATGTCAGATCCATTAATATCTTTGGTGATTCTCAACTGGTAGTAAACCAAGTCAATGGTGTTTATCAGTGTCATAATGAAATACTTCAAGAATACAAACACTATGTCAACATCATGTTAACTACCTTTTACCGGTATAAAATTCAAATAGTTCCGTGATCTACCAATAAATTTGTGGATACCATGGCCTACCTCGGTTCTCAAATACCGCTTTGCTCGATGATTCAGACATCTTTGTTACCGTAAAATTCATAATAAGACCTTATTATGAATCTTGTTGTGTTAACCTCATCCGAACTACCTCACTAAATACACCAGACTTGTGGTATAAATAACTTCCTGGATTACCCTTCCTTTTCTATATTACCTCTTGATCTCACACGTAATGGACAACACACCTTTCTCAAAAGGGCCTCTTGTTATGTTGTAATGGGTGGCCTCCTTTATAAATGTGTATTTTATGGCATTCTCTTATGATGCCTCACTAGCTCTCAAATCCCCTATACCATTAAAGAAGTTCACATGATGGCATATGCGGAGGTCACTTCAAATTGGCATTGTTGTTGCTAAGTGCATTCTTCGCCCAGTTATTATTGGCCGAACCTCAATCATGATTTTTGCAACTACATTAAATGTTGCGTAAAATTCCAATAACATGCTAATCTTCATCACACACCTAGTCACTCCTTACAAGTTGCACGTGACCTTTGGCCCTTCTCTCAATGGGGTTTGGATCTTGTCGGAGAGATCAATCCTCATTCCTCCCTACGACATCAATGGATCATCACCGCCTATCGAATATTACACCAAATGGGTTGAAGCCTGTATCCATCATCTCCACTAAAGTTGAGAAGATATGTGAGTTCATCAATCATCACATTATTTGTCGCTTCGGTGTCCCACATCGCCTTATCACTGATAATGACAAACAATTCAAAAAAAAGATTCTCTACGAAGCTTTGTGACACTTTCGGTGTCCAACTTAGCTTCTCCTCACCATATTACCCATAAACCAATGGCCAAGCCAAATCCACCAACAAAACCCTCAACAAAATTCTCATGAAAGTAGTGAACGATATTGGGAAGGATTGACATACACACATTCCTTTCACCCTCTGGGAATATCATAAGTATTCACATTTCCACCGCTGCCACCCCATTTTTCTCTCGGTCTACAATACCGAGGCTATTTTGCATCATGAAGTCCAAATCCCATCTCTCCATATCTCCCTTCAAGATATGCTCACTGATGATGACTTTCACCAGGACCGTTTAGCACAACTTGAGTTATTAGACGAATGTTGTCTTCATGCCCTTGATCATCTTCAAGTCTACCAAAAACACATCAAGCGTGTCTATGGAAAACATGTCTATGAACACACCTTCAAGGTCGGTGATCTCATCCTAAAGAAAAATCAACACGTAACCAAAGCAGAAAAATCAAATGGGGTAAATTTTCTCCTAATTGGCTTGGACCATACATCGTGACCCATGCCTATGGATCAGGTGCTTATCGCTTGTCTTCACTTGATGGTAAGCCCGAACCTGAGCCCCTCAATGCCTTGCATCTTTGATCATTCTACTGTTGACTTCTAGTCCTACATCACTATTTATCTAGTTCATGATCGTCCCTCGAGTGCCATTTACCTTTCTCTATTCCGCACCTCCACTTCAATAACTAAACAAGAATCTTGTGATTACCCATCACCCTTTTTTGCCTTATCTTAAATATGTGCACCATGGCTCTGCACATGACATGATTCTCATGGATAATTTTTTTCTTCTTTTAGATGATATCCCATGTTCGTTCACCCTTGCCTTCTCAATAAGAACCAAATGCTTTGTTATAGTCTCATCCATGACTTAAAAGCCAAAAAAAGAGAAAAGATGAATCCTTCAGTAGGACATCTTCCAATATAAGGGATCCACTCCTTGAGTCAAACTTCCAATAATGAAAGTTGAATCCCTCAAATGGACATCTTCTGCCTTCAATTGTCACTATAAGTAGATTGCTCCCTCGAAGGACAACTATAAAAATCTTGCAACTCTCTACATAGTCTTTCCAAAAAGAGGACTCTTTTCTCAAAAATCAAAATTTAGAAGCTTCCCGCATCAATCAACTTCGTGAAGACCTTAAGGATATATATATACTCATCCCATATAGAATTCCCACATCGATCAATCTATCTAAAAAGTCAAAAAGAAAAAGAAAAAGAAAAGTAACCTTTTTCATCATGGACTTCCCTATTGTGATCTTGGCTCTATTGCCCAAGGCATTTTTCTTCCCATTTTATAACCCAATTACCTTCACCTCCTCTCCCATTGTCTCTTCACCTCATACTGCCTCAAGGGACCTGTTAAACCTATGACATTTGGTGATTCTGTGACTATTCTTCACCTTTAGAGTAATCAATCATGCAATGTCTTTAGGGTCTTACGTTCACTAGCCTATCTGTAGATGTGTTTCATATGTTTTGATCCTTGCCAATTGGGTGGCTTTCTTGCCCCCTCCTATCTTTTATCTTCTTCATTACCTTTTGATCTTCCTATATAGGACTAGACCCTCGACACCTGCCTTTTGGGGTTTTCTTCTCACACCTCAATCAGCCTAAAATCACCTTTACCTATCCAACCCAAACATTACCTAATTATACCTATGACCTAGAATCAACACTACCTATCGACCTAACATCACCTTTACCTATCTACCTATTCTCCACCTAACCTAATCGACCTTGACCTCATCATACCTATGACCTCGAATCCAACCTAACTATCAACCTCACTATCTATTCTCGCTATTTTCTCATATTCTTTCCTAGCTTATGGGATAACTACATCGGCCCCGAGGTCCCTTTTCCATTTGGGACTATGTAGGCAGCACTTCCTAGGCATGGGGCCCTAGAAGGTTAGCTCAACCACTCTTTACCCTAACAATTTCCCCCACCTTTACCTAATTTCCTATTCATATCAAAAACCTCGACATCTAAACCATATACCACATAACTTTTACCACTTGTATTATTTCTCATTTTCATACATAACCAACATTTTCCACATTTTACACTATCTCATGCCTTTATTTTGCCATTTTTTATCAAACTACCGAAATGAACATCCATCCCTAACAACCTGAATCCACCATGCCTAAACCAACCTAACTCAATCCATGCCTAAACAAACCTAACTCAACCATGCCTAAACCAACCCGATTGGATCCATGCCTAAACCAATTTAACTCAACAATTCCTATCAACCCGACTCAATCCATGCCTAAACCAACATTACTTGATCCATGCCTAAACCAACTGAATCAATCCGGTCCTAAACCGACCGACTTGATCCATGCCTATACACTCCGACTCTATCATGTCTAGCTCATTTATTTTCCATCTATATCATAATAAAGTAAAACTCATATAGATCACAAAAACATCACCTGAATATCATTTATCTCCTCATATATACATGTGTGTATCAATACAATGTACACCTGTATCACATAAATGTGTATCTCCAAAATAATCATCATCGGCTCACAAGCCACTATCCAATACAAAAATGTCTTCTTTCACTGCAGGATGGTATCATGTACAAAAAATAAATACAAAATATCTTCGGTATGCAGGCCAGTCTCATATATAATACACACAAAAATGACTCGACATAGGCCGGTCCACATCAGGTCAATCATCTCCCCATCTAATGTCGAGGAATGCTCCTTGAGACTGTGTCTCTCTCGACCCCTCTACCACACCTGTCTGGGGCCTGGCACCTACCTCACCTCCTGCTGATGGCCTCTCACTGGGCTAGCCTCTGCATACTAGTGGCCTCACCATGACCCTATCCCTGGGCTTGCTGGCCCCCTGTACTCTCCACACTATGAGTGTGGGATTTGGTCCTCTCACTGGAGGCTTGCTGTGCTCTGTACTCGGCATAGAAGGGCACATCTAGCTCGACAACTAACAAATGATCTTGATAGTATTGTGCCTCTCCTAGGGCATCTCTGAACCTGGCCATGGGCACTCTCTCGTGGCGTGCCATGGGTCCCGCTACCTATGTGGGTACCTGTATAATGGGACGTTGTTCCTAACCCCGCTTGGGCCCTGTGTTGGTACTAGAGCTCGAGTCGCTCGAGAATCTATGCCTAAGCCTATATCTAGGCATGCGGGGTGGTAGTGTCTGTGCATGTGCTCTGTCGGTGGCCCTTCAAACCTATAACTTGCCTCGTGATGTGGCCAATCGGCCTTATAAAGCTGCACTGCACTGTAGAGTGGCCATCTCCCTCCATCTCCATCTCCCCTACCTCCACTCGTGCGTGCGGTTCTCCCTACCCTACCGAGCCTATAACGTCACTATCTGGGCTCGTAAGATGGAAACCTATGCCTCGAACCTGAAATCTACCCCTACATGATCCCAAGCCGCATCACCGAAGACACCACTCGCCCATGTAGGGCATCTCTCTACACTGTGATGGTGGCTAAGTCTGGCTGCCCTAGCCTTGGTGGTACAGCTCTCAGCTGTGCTGCCCACCACTTCCTGTACCCATCTACAACCCTAGCATCATAAATTTGAGTATCTACAGGTTGCTCCTCCTATCCATTGGGCATTGTGGGTTGTGGTGGAGACATAGGTCTCTCCACATCATCTTGTACTACGGGAAAAGAGGTGGTACACCCTAGAATAATCCAAATTGGTACCTAATCCACTCTAGGTATCCACTCATGCTCTCCCACTCTCCTCCCTCTATCCATAAATGTATTTGTAGCCTAGCTAGCTCCATGGCCATCTGTCTATATGAAGGGAAGCCCACATACGGCCTCCAAATGACATCCACCCTAGACAGCCCCTCCAACAACCTCCTGTAGTGTGCTACATCATGGGTAGCTCTGGCTCCTTGGGCCTCTCCCATGGCCGGTACCCACTACATGTACCCCACTCTTAAATCTATCTATGGGAATGCATCTACCTAGGGCATCCCCACTGGTCAAACACAAACAATGTGCTCGTATGCCCAACAATGTAGTAATATAATGCAATAGATGCTAAACCTCCACAGTCACCCATAGGCCCATAGCTCTCTATACACCTACATCAGAAATGTAGGTTCCCATGCAAACCATGTCTGCTGTATCATCATATCATGGAGAACTCCCATCAGTGACCTTGGGAATCTCCCCCTCTACATCCGGCAGTGCGAAGCAACACACTACCTCCATCAAGAGTACAACTAACCTCATCTCCTCTAGATGAGCTCTATACATTGCTCCATAGCTCAGGATAGCACTATGGAATGTCAGGTCTGCTACACCCTCACCAAAAATGGGTGCTAGTAGCTCCTCAGATGCCTCTGAAGAGATGGAATACACCTGGGCCCCCAATATGGGAAACTGCAGGATCCTGTAGACATCCTCCAGGGTGATCGTCATCTCACCCGTTGGTAAATGGAAGGTGTTGGTCGCTGAGTCCCATCTATCGACGAGGGTAACCATAAGACTCACCTCCTGGACTACATGCTGGTAGTGCCACACACCTATCAATCCCACCTCTGCCACATGCTGCCACTCTACCTATGTCATGATCACCCGTACTATCAATAACAAGGGTGGCACCTAGGCCCTCATCCACAGCTCGTCTCGGGCCTGCATCCCACCAAAGCATTGTATTAGTATACCCTTCCCAACTTACCTTATTTTACCTCACATCCCGAACCCATCTACCCTACTGTCTACCCTAACCCCGACCCACACCTACCCTAACCCATCTACCCAAACCTACCTACCCTACTTATCTACTCTACCTATCACCCCTCAACCCTTACCCACCTACCCTACCTATCTACCCTAACCTCACCCTGAAACCACCCTCAACCCTTACCCACCTACCCTACCTATCTACATAAACCTCACGAAACCACCCTCAACCCTTACCCACCTACCTTACTTATCTACCCTACATATCACCCCTCAACCCTTACCCACCTACCCTAACCTCACCCATAACCACCCTCCACACTTACCCACTTACCCTACTTTTTCACCCTAAACCCTTCCCCTCTCACCTAACTTCTTTCACACCTTACCCTTACTCTCTTCCCTTTTGCTAGCCCACTTTACCCTTTGGCCTAACCGACCCGGTTATCCCTGGACCGACCACGGTCTTCCCTTGACCGGCATCGGTCACTTTGTTCTTATAGTCGATCTTTGGTCTCTAGTCACCGCCATCACCTCATATTGACTAACGTCGGTCACCCGCCCGACCGCCCAACCCTATTTTCTTCCCTCCTACCCATTCTACCCACCCAAATCCCTCCTTACCTCCTCATTTTCTCTCGCCCCCTTTTAACCCAACTTCTACCCTTCTCTATCCCTATTTCCTTCTCTTTTTCCCTTATTTTCCAAATTTTTTCCCCCCCAACCCCATTTTTAACATTTCCTATATTTTAAACCAAATTGACAACCAAATCAACAACAAAAGGTTCAAATCTTACCTGGTCCCATTGCCGCCATCGTGGTGGAACCTCTGGCCTCCGTGCCACTCCTTCCAATCCCTCACGGCCTCCGCCATCCTCTAATCACCACCAAATCTCCACACCAATCAACTTACTCCACCTGATCTCCTGGCCCCACCTCCCACTCAACCAATCTCACCTACGTGGCTCGCCAACCAAGCTCTCTAACACTCTCTTTTGTCCTCTTCCTCTTCTCTCTCTTCCTATCCTTTTCTCCTTTTCCAAAATGCACAAATGAATTTTCAAACGTGGGTTTTTCACTTTTTATACCCTGCCCACCTCAACCGACGTTGGTTTACCCTTGACCACTGACGGTCGTGTGCCCTTGTCAACCACCATCGGTTTCCCTTGACTGTCAACAGTTCATCCTGACCGATGTCGGTTACCCTAGATAGTCATTTCCCTCCCATTTACCTAATTTTGCTTCCCTCCCCTTTCTTTTGCCTCACCTACACCTACCTGGCCCACTTTACCTTCCCCTCTAGCCCTCCACTTTCATCACCCATCTCTCTCGTTAGTTGAAGCCTTATTATCTTACCCCTACCTCAGCCTTACCTATGCTGTGACCTATCTACGTGGACCCGAAAAACTGTATGTGACCTTTGACCCAATGTGCTTGCTATACCTTGCCACACTATTACCTATGTTGTTTGACCTAATGACCTTACCTTGCCTATTGCGTGACCGTTTATCTTGACCCTACCTTTGGTGTACTAGAACATACCTAAACGTTCTCGCACCTAACCCGTTGTGTGTTTTTCGACCATATCCTATACCTTGGATACCGGAATCACTTCAACCTTGTTTGGATAAACCTATCAACCTTAGATGATGTAGAGTTTGCAAGCTCTTCAACCTGGTACCATGTTGCAGTTTATATGTGTGTGTGCATTCAACTGCCACTACCTTTGATCTTGGCCCATATACCCATTTACTTCTATGCCCAATTTTCCCTTTATTCCTTTCCCCATTTTTCACCTATCCCTCTTCACAAATACTTTTATCAAACCCCTCACCGATTCGCCTGTCACCTCATCGGGCCTCGGTTTGAGGGGATCACCTTTATTCCCACTTGGGGCAATCACACTATATTCTTTTACATGTCGCTTAGCAATACAAGCTACACAACAAGAAGGGGCAAAATGTAGACACCAAAATCATGTTATAATTACCTTGGTTCCCTACCGTAACACCTTATCACCTACCTCCTGCACCCCACACATTTTAATTTAATTACTTTAATTAAATTAATGCCATTTACCCCCATACACATTAATTTAATTATTTTAATTAAGTCAATGACCTTTTACCCACACACATATTAATTTAATTATCTACATTAAATTAATTCACCACCCTCACACACCTATTTAATAAAATTGCCTTATTAAATACACTTCACCTAACCACCCCCATCATTTGACCCATTAACCTAAACCCTAAGCCAGTACCCAAAACAAACCTAACATTACACCCATCCCCTCACCTCTCATTAAAAACCTCCTAAGGTCGATTTTTGTCCAAAGAAAAGAAGAGACCCTTATCAAGGAGTGAAACAACTCCCTGGGCAACCTTTTGAACAACCCGAGATATCTCCCCCAAACCGATGTTGGTTCACCCTAAACCGATGTCGGTTCCCCTAAACCAATGACGATTATACCGGGATAGACCAAATGCCTATTTAGACCCATTTACAGGTCTGTAATATGGGTTGGTTGTTGATCATTCATGGTTAAACGTTCAACATCAGATTTCCTCATGGCGAATTTGATCTTTTTAGATGTAACAACAAAGCAAGGATTAATTTGTGATCAGCCAAGACAACCAGGTTCATTGGCACAACAATAAACTTTCTACCTAGCATTCCCTAACACCGCAACCTCTTCATCCTTCTTCAGATCTGTACCTCACAGAAGAGTAAGTATTCTCCTCCAATCTATTTCATTGGCTTATCTCATATTTACACCCCCTCGTGATCACCCAACACCTTCTACCAACTCCATCCTTGCCTAAAAACCTTTAAAACCTAGACTGTGTGAGTCCACTAGCCCTTGACCTAAGCGTCGTTGGTTCTCCCTAACCATCGCCGGTTACCCTAAGACCGACATCGGTCTCTGTGTTCCCTGCCTTGACCCAGAATAGAATACTAAAACACCTTACCTATTGACCTAGTTTGTCCAAAATCATACCCTGACCTGTACCTGCACCCATGACAATACTTTACCTCCCTGGATCTCCTTCTAGCCTAGCCTGTTAGATTAGATCTAGCCTATTGCATTTGTATGAGATGCCTAAATCATAATAAAATACAATAGGACAATATTTACTTTATTTTCAGCATTGAATAATTTTAAATAGTGGACTGACAACCATCTAGGAAGTATCACACTTCCAAGATCTAGCACTTGCTAGGAAGTCCACTGCATATATTGTTTTATTTCTTTTTGGTGGTCTTGCTTTGATTCTTATACAGGTAGTTCCTCCTAGCCAAAAGGAAGGTCTCATAATCACTTCGATTCAGAATTCAGATACGCGTGCATACAACCTTCAACCATCTCAAACAAGGTATTCCTCTTACCACCTTTACCTTATCTATTTCATCAAGTACTTCTCAAAAAACTAAGAAATTAGGTGAAACACTAGGTACAGGTAATTATTTCCCTCCATTATTTATTCTTTGTTGAAGATCAGATGGTTTTCCTAGGACGAACAACACATTTAGTGTGGGGTGATGTTGAGCCCGGAAATTGACTAATTCCTAAAAGTAGGCGAGTGCGCATAGAAGGCACTATGGATAAAATCATGCAAGTGAAAGCGCATGAGGAGAGATATGTTTATATGTGGAAGAAGGAAAGGGTTCAAGGGTTTAAGGACTTAGCCACATTTCCGTTGAAGGATATCACATACAAATTATGTGAAGTCTGAGATAAGCGTAATGATGACAAATTTGTTACATGGAAACTTGGAGATCAAGAAAAGGATATTCTAAGAAATCTCTATGTTTAAGTGTAAAGTGGAGGTTGTTATGGCTAGCTCGCATCTGCATAGGTTGGGCACTCAAGTATAACAGATTTGATGACATTTGGCATGCGAGCTTGCTTATGAAATGATGATCATGCGAGCTTCCATCCTATTTAAGAAAACATTTGGATCTAGACAAAGGCGATTCGAGGAGGATTATGCAGATTGTGTATAGTTGTTAGGGGTCAAGTATGTTTTAATAACTATGGTGTTTCTCTACAAGAAGGGATTATGTGATAGTTCTAGGGGGTAATATGGGATTTCTAGATATATAATGCTTTTACCTTGATCTATTCGATCTTGTATGACATTTTTGATGTAATATGGATACTGTAAGCACTGGGTAATCAATATATGAAGGGTTTTTCTAAATATTTGTGTTTATGGGTTCAAATCCTGGTGTTTTTCATATTATCCATGGTGTAGATACAGTTCCCTTATACTTTTGAAATGTTTACATTTATATCATGGTGCATTTATGCTTAGATCTAGTAGAGTAAATGCTTGTATTTTTGTTTCTGTAAAAATTCCTCTATTAATGATAATGCATTCTTACAAAGATCACATAAAGGAGGGTTTGGCACCCATGCATTCCTCAGGTGAGTTTCTAGCTAGTGTTGGGTGATAGGCCCACATGCTTGGGATCTAAAAGGGGATAAGGGAAATAAGACTACAATATATCTAATCATAAAGGTTGTATTTCACCTATTTATGAGGATTAAAGTCAAAATTAGTGTTGTATCTGTGTGCAAACTTATATTCTTTTATGTGTATCCTCCTTGAAATATTCTCCAATGAGAGATGAAACACAATAAAATCACCACATCTTGAGATCTTGAATGAAAGAAGGTTCCTACAATAAAACCAAAATGTCATGTTACTGATCTAGTATATCAAGACAACATAGTCGGGTGAGATGGAACTTCACTTATACATGGGTATAAGTGCTCACCCAAAGTACACACAACTCTATTATGTCCCTTATAGTGTCCAAATATCATGATGTATTTCTAAAAAGCATGGTCAAATTGACATGTAAATATGTATCATATGAATGTTATGTCCTACATCAATCGCACAACAATAGTTAATCATCAACAAAGAGATATGATATTCATTATATTCATGATATTGTTAGTGCAAATCAACAGGACCCCCTAAATGACCTTGAGATCAGGTGATGAGAATTGGGTCATATAGTGTGATTACAAAACATGGAATATTTTCCCCAAGTGTAGGACTTGCAAAAATGGGAAAAAAATTTCTAGATTAAAGGCTGGTTCCTCTACTCGATGAGATGTATGCATGAAATTTGTAGAGGTTTAACTCAAAATCCTACTATAATTCTACTAAGGAGACAAGGATAGAAGAGAGAAAAGAAGATAAAACTAAACGAACTAGGTGATACACTAAAGGAGTGGTGAACATCTATTTCTACAAATTGACACAGATTATAAAAATGCAACACAAATCATGCACAAATTGCTAAAATTGTAATGAAGGATTAGGATAGAGAAAACAACACAAGAAAGGATTGAAAATTCATTCACAGAGCTTACATTTTCATTTCCATTTTTAAATACAAGTGCATTACAACAGCAAGGAGGTATAAAACATGTTGCATCCCTAAAACGGTATGATATTCCACAAATCCACTTGCCAGGGTGAAGGAGGGAGCTTGCAAAACATAAAAACATCCAACCCTTTACAAATGAGCCAAATCTGGCTTTTAACAATGAAAAACATGAGCCAAGAAGGAGAAACGTAGGAAAAATGAAATGAATCATTCAACCACTGACTAGATCCATCAAAATAGCATGGGTACCCTTAAAAGTTCATTCCCAAGATTTTTGACCATGCTGGAGAAGAATGGAAGCCATACTACATTAAAAATGGTGGTTGAATGTCGGATCTGCTCTTTTCCCCATGCTAAAGGTGTTTTTCTTTTTTCTCTCACTAAAATCCACCAAAAACAAAATTGAAGATTCCATCATGTAGAGGACTTCAATAGCTTTCTAATGACACCAAAATTGAGAAAAAATGAGGTCTGGATAGAAAGCTATGTCCCTTTGAAGATTTAGTGAAAAATTGGGGCAAAAATTGGGTTGACGGGCGAAACCTAAAATTTTTCCTCTTTTTTGAATTTGGGAAAAATTCCCCAAAAAGCTCCGTGCCCCACCACTCCACTGACACATGTCTCTTCCCCATTCATCCATGGGTTCAAATGGCCTTTTTATGCTTTTTTGAATTTTGGAAAAATTCCAAAATTTCTCCGTGCCCCGCCACTCGCTGCCACGTGGCACACTCTGATTTCGCACGGGCCTTAATCAACTTTCTTTCCTCTGCGGGCCCGTGGGAAAAAAATTTCCTTTGTGCCATTTTAAACATTTTGGAAAATTTTACCAAATCCTTCCATGCCTCCGACTTCTACCTCCGATTGGACATGTGTCATCCTCTAGTTGGTCCACAGGCCTTCGTAAATTTCTTCTCCTCCTCCTTGGCGGGCTTATGGGCTGGTTTTTTCCTTTTCACCCCTTTGCTATTTTGGAAAAAAGCCAAAATTTTCTCCACCCCTCGACTCCTACCGGTCTCATAGACACGTGGTGTATTCTCATTCGACGTGGGGCTTCTGGGCCAAAATTTTCTTTGCGCCATCTTTGGAAATTTTTCCAACTTACATTGTTGCCGGTCCGACCTCCACCACCATGTGGCACATCCCTATTCGACACGGCTTCAAATCATTTCTTTCCTCTCTGCGGGCTTAGTGGTAAAATTTTTCTTTTGTGCCCCACCCATTCCTTGGTGATATTTTCTAGCTTACCTCGGTTGAGCCACCATTCTCGCCACCACATGGCGCACCCTCATTAGTTGCGAGACCTTCCCATGGAAAATTTCCCTCAAAAACTCTGTTGAGCCATAAATTGCAAAATACAAGTAGTTGGAAGGAAAATTTTACCCTTTCTCGGAAAGGTGAGAAAATCCTCTATCTGATGAAGTCATTTCCAGATAATTTTGAGTGCTTAAAAAGTTAAAAAGTTCAACTGAGGCACAATGAAGGAAGGAATGAAAGAAAGTTAGTCAAAAAATAAGCAAGGGGCTTATTTTGGACAACAATTTTGGTGACTCAGGGGGTCATCTGCCTACTAGATGAAGTGACCAGCTGCCTGAAGCAATCCATTGGGTGCGGAGTCATCAACTTAACTATTTGGTACTCTCAACTCATTTGAAAATTTCTAGAAAGAAGATTGTGAGAGTAGAACATCACTTGATCTGGAACATGGCCTACAAAGATGCATCCTTAGGACAACAAAGCTTGTGCCAAAGCACTTAGGAAAATGTAAAAATAAGCTACAACAAAACAATGTGCACAAGCACTTGGAGGAATGAAAATCTAAGCTAATATGTACAAGGTGAGGAGTTTCCCTTCTAGTAGCAATGCTTTAGATGGATTCCATTAACTGGAATCTACAGTTCTTCACCATCCAATGTAGACAATTGGAAGGCATTGTTGTTCTTACATTTTGTGACCATGTAGGGGCCACTCCAAATGGCATCAAACTTTGAATGCCTTCTGGCTTTACTCAGTCTGCATCCCATTTCAACACTAAATCTCCAACTTGGAAGGTTCTAGCCTTAGCTTTCCTATCAAAGGTTCTCTTGATCAAGGCTTGGTCCTTCTCCATTATTTGGGTTGCATGCTCTCTAATTTCTTGGATTTCCATCAATTCTGCATATCTAACCTCCATGGGTTTAAACTCCAACAATTCCAATTGCTTCATGAGTTCCAATGTTGGCAACTCAAGTAACATAGGCAAGATTTACTCTCTTCCATAAACAAGTCCGAATGGAGAGTTACCAGGTGGATCGGTTAGGAGTTATCCTACTAGCCCATAAGGATGATTTAGGTTTAGTGTGCCAAGTCCTCTGATTTTCATCAAGAGTTCTCTTGATGATCTTTAATAGGTTCTTGTTGGTAGACTTGGCTTGGCCATTACCTTGAGGGTAATAATTTGATGAAGTGCTAAGATAGATCCCATCCTTAATGCACCATTCGGTTACCTTTGATCTTATGAATGCCAATTCATTATCTAATATTATAGTGGCAGGTATACCAAATCTAGTTACTATCCCCTCATAGAAGTCTAGAATGCTAGATTCATTTGCCTCTTTGAGTGCCACCACCTCAGTCCATTTGGTGAAGTAGTCTGTTGTTGTTAGAATCCACTTGTGTCCTTAGCTTGAGTTTGAGTTAATGACTCCAATGAAGTCCAAACCCCATTGCATGAATGGCTAGTCAACTAAAATTGGGTGCAATGGAAGGGCTACTAATCTTTCCTTGCCTGTGAAGAATGCACAATTTTTACACCTCTTGATCCATGCATAACAATCACTAAACACCTTGGGCCAATAATAACCAACCTTCATAATCTTGAGGGCTGTCACTCTTGGATAAAAATGACCCCCAACTGATCCATCATGAAACTCTTCTAACATTATCTTAATTTGATTTGTCCCAATGCATCTCAACAGCACTCCATTTATATCCTTTTTGAATAAGACACCATCAACAAGTGTATATGGAATATCCTACTGATCAAGTGTCTTCTCTTGGTTTTTTTCATCTCTGGAGGGCATAGGCCTATTTTTAATAAGTGTATTATGTCTTGGGTATAACAAGGAGTGAGCATACCACCATTATCTTCTTGAACACCTCTTTGTTCTTGGTTGTCTTGCAACACCAAAACAATATCCTTCCCATTACTTGCTTCCATTAATTTTCTCAAGACCAGCTGCTCACACAATCCCTTTCCCTAGACCATCTTTATGAATTTGATCTCAATGTCATACTCCATGACATGAGTAATCCACCCTACACATTTTTCATTTAGGTCTTTGTTGAGGAGGAAGTCCTTAACTCCGACATGAGAAACCAGCAGTTGAACCTTGTTGTTTGAAACTAGATGATTAAATTTCTTCAAGCTCCTAATCACTGCAAGAACATGCTTCTCAATGAAGGAATACCTCACCTCATAGTCCTCCAAGATTTGGCTAAAGAAGTCAATTGGCTGCTCTGCATTTTCTTTGTTCTGTTGTATTGAAATTGCAGAAATTGTATCATCACCTCCAAATGCATAAAGGATAAAATCCTTAGAGAAATCTAGGTTAATGAGAGTTGGAGCTTGTGAGATAGCCTCTTTGATTGCCTCAAAACTTGCTTTACCTTCAGCTGTCCATTTAAAATCTATAATTTTCTTCAACATCATAGTTATTATCTTGATAAGGGCTGCAAAGTCTAGAAGAAACCTTCAAACAAAATTGATTCTTCCCAAGAAACTTTGAAGGGCCTTCTTGTGAATTGGTAATGGCAGTGCTTTTATTACTTCAACCCTCTTTGGATCAATTACTAATCCCTCTTTAGAAACAATTTTTCCTAGGATCTTTCCCTCATGAGCTAGGAAAATACATTTATTGGTATTCAAGGATACCCCAAATCTTCTACGTATTTGGAACACTTGTCTCAAATGAAAGAGATGATTTGCTGCACTTTTAGAAAATACAGTAATATCATTTAGGTATATCAGCACTATTTTGTTGATCATTCCCTTGAACGCCATATCCATTACCCTTTGGAAGGTAGCTCCGACGTTAGACAACCCAACTGGCATTTTCCTATATGCATAGGTTCCCCATTTGGTGGTGAAGGCTGTTTTGAACTGATCATCCTCCTTTACCATGATCTGATTATACCCTGAATAACCATCTAGCAATGAAAACCTCTCAGAGCTAGCAACAACTTGCAAAATCTACTCTATAGAAGGAAGTGGGTAATGATCCTTGAGGGATGCTTTATTCAAATCTCTAAAGTCTACACATAATCTAATTTCTCCACTCTTATTTCTAACTAGAACCAAGTTTGCAACCCAACTTGAATGCTTGATAGGAAATATGATACTTGCCTCTATTAACTTATTTAGTTCCTTCTTCATGAGAGGCTCCATGTGTGGATTAACCGATCTTTGTTTTTACTTGATGGGTTTAGCACTTGGTTGTAATTCAATTGTGTGTTGAGCTAGCTTGGGATTGAAACCTCTCAAGTCTTCATAGCACCAAGAAAATATATCCAAGAACTCTTGGCAAAGTTGCATGAACTCATACCTTTCTTGCTTTGTTGTCACTTTACTAATTTGAAGTGATTTGCCTTCTCCCATTGAGATGGGCATTGAATCTTCTCCCTTGACTTGAATGTTTGATTTCTCTTTCCTAAATTTATCATTACGATTAAATATGGACTCCAAAGTGATAAGTCCTTTTGGTAGTTTGTTGGTTCTCAGCTGTACCACTTGATCACCATACTATTGTCCTAACTTTTCCTAGTTTTTGGCTGAGAACTCAGCTTCTTCTTGTAAGAAATTGATGATTTGTTGGTCACTTTCAAACACTTGCCAACTTACATTATTGTCTGGCACTAATGGCCTTACAATCACATGAATGTTTGGCTACACTTTATCTTCCTTGATACTCTCCACAACATCAAAGGCTGCCCCAACTGTTGCAAGCCTATCAACAGCTTGGTTTTCTTTCCTAGGGATGGAGTTGATGCCAAAGCCTTCAAAATCCTCAATGAGGTCCCACACCCTATTCTTATAACTCTTGAGCAGGTCATTTTTGGTAGCATGTTGTCCTTTAACTTGATTAAAAATCAGCTCACTGTCACCAAAGACTTGTAAGTTTTTGATACCTCTCTTTCTTGACCAATGCAATCCTTGTATCAAAGCTTCATATTCAACAGTGTTGTTAGAACATGTAAACTGAAATCTAAAAGCTGAATAATACTTAATGCCTTGAGGTGAAACAAGCATAGCTTCCCCCTGCACCTTGTCTACTTCTTGATCCATTAAAGAACACCTGCCATACCTCATTGTCATCTTTATGGTCTGGATTGGTGATGCTAGGAATAGGCTGATTTTCTTCATGCATGTAATAAACTCCTAGTTTAGATTCCTCTATTTCCTTATAGAGATCAAAATAATGTACCTTGCTTGCCCATTCATTAAGATTCAACTGGGATGCTTCCAACTTTGGTGTCGCCATCATCTGTTCTTGGATAATCCTCTTGATCAAATGCTGAACAGTTGGCATTGATTCGGCTTGGAGTATGAGGCTCAATGTGAAAGTTTGCAATAGGTTCAGACCTGATTGTGGCCTTAGTTCCATATCTAGTCTGAAACAACATGTACCAATCAAAAGATAAATAACCTCCAATTCTAGTGTGAAATCCTCGACAAACATAGGGCAAAAAGTGGTGGTAAATCTATCACTGAGACATCTTGAAAAATAGTGACATTGGGGCATGCATGCAAAGTGAGGCTCAAATATTTAATTACCCCTACTGTTGTTACTGTTGTCCCATCTACTTGCACCACCCCTTTGGATATGACTTCATATTGGAGGCCTAGTTGATCAGCTATTTACTTGGGCATCACAGAACTACTTACCCCAAAATCAATCATACAATTGTGTACTAGTTTATCCCCAATGATCAATGAAACATAGAATGGAGGGGGATTCAAAACTTTACCTTGTTGTCCTCTGATCTTCCCCTTAGGCTGAGTAGCATTTGTGAGTACCTTCTCTTGCATATGAGCTTGCTGATTCGAAGTTGACTAATTCTTCATGGCAGCTTGTAGTAGATCCCTTTGGCCTGGGATGGATAGTGATTGCCAAATAGATATATTCAAATTTGTCTTATTTATTTGTTCAATGATGCTAAATGGGGATGAAACATCTCTTTTCGCCCCTTAGCTTGCACATTATTTTCTTGTACATGGGTATGCAACAAACTGGCATTTGAGCTGGTCTAGAAGGTGGCTTGGGCTGTCCTTGCACATTTGGAACTACATTTTGCTTGCCAACACATTGTGGATTGATGGAAGGTTGTGGATCACCTGGAGCTAAGGACTTCCCTTCACTAATATTCCTCTTCTTTGATCGCGTGTTAGCTACTACATTCGAGAAATTGTTTGATTCATACCACAAAAATATTCACGCCAATTCAAAAGTGTAGTCTCATTTGGAGTTGTATTTTGTTGAGATGTTCCTTGTTGTTCGTTTGTTTCTTGACTCACCTCACACTCTACGCCAATTTATATCACCATCAAAGCTTGGTTTAAAGCACCATTGAAGCACATAGACCGGTTATGAGGTTAATTTCATGGGAAACACCAATCATACTTTGAGCTATATTATTTTACTCGCACTAAGGCTTTAGAGGTAGATGCAAGCATTGGGGTTATAGGCAGAAATGGTCTATTGGTAGGAGGCCTTACTTGATTTTTATTTATAGCTGGATTGGGTGGCCTATTAGGCTGATATGGTTACATATTAGGCTAAGTTTGAGAATGATAAGAAGGCCTAAAACTTTGGGATTTCTGCCTCTTGAGTGTAACCACTCATTGCCTAAATTTTGTAATTATTTCATGACTTCTTGAAGTTTATTTGGGGCAATGGAGGATGAAGTAGAAGTTTCATTTGAACTCGATTTCTAGGAGTGGGAATAGGAGCTAAAGTAGGTGCTTGAATAGTGCTTGGGTTTTCCAATTTTGGATATAAGGGCATGGGAGGCCTAGGTGCCAGTTTACTAGCTTGGATCAAACAATTCTCAGCCCTAATGGCAATGCTATAAGCTGCGGTATATTTGCACCTCCCATGGATTGGATTAACATAGAAATATTAGAATTTAAAGCTTTGAGATAGTATAAGAAAGCACCTTTAGCTATTGGCCTTACTGTCATTGGGATTCTATCCCAAGTCCTTTAAAATTTGAAATTGAAGTCTGTTAGCTACTCATTGGGAGCTCTCTTGATAGTTGTCAGTTGTTCCAATAGAGACAAATTATCTCCCTTTTCTCCAAACTGCTCATGGAGAGCTATGCACAATTGGTTCCAATTTTGGATAGAGCCTGCCCCAAGGCTCCTGAACCATTACAAGGCTTTCCCTTTGAATGAAGATGCCAAAAATTTGACAGTAATTTGCATCTCAA
This sequence comes from Taxus wallichiana var. yunnanensis, assembly GCA_018340775.1. NCBI lineage: Eukaryota > Viridiplantae > Streptophyta > Pinopsida > Cupressales > Taxaceae > Taxus > Taxus wallichiana. Next base: position 176,377,417 of record CM031243.1, on the reverse strand, counting down.
CAATCTCATGGATTGTACAAACATTAGCAATGTCTTTGACATGATCACTAGGAGTGGTCTGATTTTCCCTAGTAAAGTATGGAATGTTCTTCAATGCTACAACTAGAACTAGGTTTTGTGCATTGAGAGCAAGTGGGTTACTACCAGTGAAGTTGACATAAGGGTTGTGTTGTGCCATTCTGATTGGCCTGAGAACCCTTGTTGATTGGGTGAAAGGTCTACTAGGTGGGGAGTTGATAGAGTTCTGTTTGGTGGAGATGGAGACCTTTGAATTCTTCTTCCCCTCTCTTCTTCCTAGGGATAACTGCAGATACTCAGACAATCCCTCTTCTCTGGTCCTTGACCTTGTTTGGATCCTTCTTATGAATCTTCAAACTTGGACTGCTGAAACCAGTTGATTTTATCCCTTTGGAGTCACCAGATGTGTAAATCAGGGGTCTTTTAAGCAAGAAACTTACAAAAAATGCACATCAACTTTGTTGTAATGAAGATCAAGACCTCTAAGGTCTCACTGGGTGTGCCAAAACTGTTAGTGCAAATCAACAACACCCCCTAAATGACCTTTAGATTAGATGATGAGAATTGGGTCATTTAGTGTGATTGCACAACATGGAATCTTTTCCCAAGTGTGGGACTTGCAAAAATGAGAAAAACTCTCCAGATTAAAGGTTGGTTCCTCTACTCCTTTGATTAGATGTATGCATGAAATTTTTAGAGGTTTAACTCAAAATCATACTCTAATTTTGCCAAGGAGACAATGATGGAAGAGAGAAAAGAAGATAAAACTAAACAAACTAGGTGATACACCAAAGGAGTGGTGAACATTTATTTTTGCAGATTGACACAAATTATAAAAATGTAACACAAATCATGCAAAAATTGCTAAAATTGTAATGAAGGATTAGGATAGAGCAAACAACACAAGAAAGGATTGAAAATTCATTCACAAAGCTTGCATTGTCATTTCCATTTTTAAATACAATGCATTACAACAACAAGGAGGTAGAAAACATGTTGCATCCCTAAAAAGGTATGATATTCCACAAATCCACTTGCCAGGGTGAAGGAGGGAGCCTACAGAACATAAAAATGTCCAACCCTTTACAAATGAGCCAAATTTGGCTTTTAACAATGAAAACCCAAGCCAAGAAGGAGAAACATGGGAAAAATGAAATGAATCATTCAACCACCAACCAAATCCATCAAAATAGCATGGGTACCCTTAAAAGTTCATTCCCAAGATTTTCGACCATGTTGGAGAAGAATGGAAGCCATATTGCATTAAAAATGGTGGTTGAATGTTGGTTATGCTCTTTTCCCCATGCCAAAGGCATTTTTCTCATTTTTCTCTCACTAAACTCCACCAAAAAAACAAAATTGAAGATTCCATTGTGTAGAGGACTTCAATAGATTTCCAATGACACCAAAATCAAGAAAAACCAAGCTCTGGATCGAAAGATATGCCCCTTTGAAGATTTAGGGCAAAATTGGGGCAAAAATCGGGTTGGTGGGCCGAAACCTAAATTTTTCCCCTTTTTTGAATTTGGGAAAAATTCCCCAAAAATCTCCGTGCCCCACCGCTCCGCTGACATGTGGCGCTTCCCCATTCATCCACGGGTTCAAATGGCCTTTTTATGCTTTTTTGAATTTTGGAAAAAATTCCAAAATTTCTCCGTGCCCCGCCGCTCCACTGCCACGTGGCACACTTTGATTTGGCGTGGGCCTTAATCAACTTTCTTTCCTCTACGGGCCCATGGGAAAAATCTTTCCTTTGCACCATTTTAAACATTTTGGAAAATTTTGCCAAATCCTTCCATGCCTTTGACTTCCACCTCTTACTTGACACGTGTCACCCTCCGTTGGTCTGCGGGATTTCGTAAATTTCTTCTTCTCCTCCTTGGCGGGCTTGCCGACCAATTTTTCCCTTTTCACCCCTTTTCTATTTTGGAAAAAGGCCAAAATTTTCTCCGCCTCTCTGACTCCCACCAGTCTCATGGACACGTGGCGTATTCTCATTCGATGAACGGCTTCTGGGCCAAAATTTTCTTTGCACCATCTTTGGAAAATTTTCCAACTTACCCCCACCGGTCCGACCTCCACCACCACATGGCACATCCCTATTCGATGCGGGCTTCAAATCATTTCTTTCCTCTGCAGCCCGCAGAAATTTTTTTCCTTTGCATCTTGTCCACTCCTTGGCAATATTTTCTAACTTACCTCCACCGACCCGCCATTCCACCGCCATGTGGCACATTCTCATTGGTTGCAGACCTTCCTAGGGAAAATTTCCCTCAAAAACTCCGTCGAGCCATAACTTGTAAAATACAAGGAGTTAGAAACCTTCTCGGAAAGGTGAGAAAATCCTCTATCGATCAAGCCATTTCTAGATAATTTTGAGTGCCTAAAAATTGAAAAAATTCAACTAAGGCACAAGGAAGGAAGGAATGAAAGAAAGTCAAAAAATAAGCAAGGGTCTTATTTTAGACAATGATACTTTATAATATGATAGGATCAACTAACCTTTAGTACAAACTCATGTGCAAGGCATAACTCATACATAGACTCACTCATACACCTACGCCTACACACACACTCTATATCTTTCCTCATCTCTACACATATATAGGGTGTGAAATTTCCCTTCACCACTTTATATGCTTTAATCTATTATCATAATACCCATATACATAACTACATGATTACACTTTCCTATATTTATGCACCATCATGTGGTTCTCCATGTGTAACTTGTTTTAATCTAGAAATTCCATCTTTATACCGTGCACTATAAATAACTCTGAGAACTCACACATAGAGTCCACGTGGAAAAACAAGATGGGATCAAAGGTGTGAAGGAATAGGAAGGCGTCACGTGTGGAGGTGTAAAGAAAAACTTTCAGGACTTAGCCGATCTTGTAGATCGTCTATTTTCAGAGTTTAGCATGCGGAACACACAAAACGATGCCGAGACTTTTGCGCCATGCTTTGTCTAGATTTCGAGGATCATATGAAGCAATCCTACGTGGAAGTAATTCAAGATAAGATACATAACTCTAAGTTAATTGTAAGTGATCTACATACTTGCATGTATGACTATAATTGTAAAATGGTGCATGGCTATTATTAGTGTGTGACCTATTTTTGGCATAGTTAGTGGTGAAGGGAAAGTTCCCCACCCTATATATTAGATGAACCACCTAGTTGATAGATAGTGGTGTCAAAGGGCTAGAGATTCATGAAGTGCATGAGACTGGATAATTGTAATAGATCCATGCGCACATGACTATTATTGTATCCAGCTTTTATTTCATTATCATGTTTAAAATATGAAGAATATTGTCTAAACCAAAGTGTCTTCTATGTGTTATCATTACATACTATTGATTTCTTGATGATTTATATGTAAACACATGATTTTATAGATCTGGTTCTGGTATCACTGTGTAATGGTGGATTAGTTTCTAAATATATGTCTTTATCATTCCACAATGCTACCATCCTACTACAACAACCCTAAAGAGGGACCTAGTACCTTGGTGCACTTCGGGTGAGTGCTTAGCTTGTGCTGAGTGATGTGCCAGTGTAACTAGGTGTTATATGAGAATTCTAGGCTGCATCATTGGTTCTGTTGTTGGGACCTCTTTTTTAGTTGTTTTCAAAATGGTTCACGATGAAGACATACCGGCTAACTTTGGCGAGTGTTGAAGAGTGGATTCATGATTTGGAGGAAGAATACGCATGAAGGTTTAGCACTGGATCTGGATTTAACACACGCACTTGGGTAGAGCAGAATTTGTATGATAGTTTGTACGAAAGCTTCTTTGCTATCTTTCCCATAGAATTATACGAGTGGTTGACTGCATATGCGTCTAAGCGAATTGGAGGTATCACACACTTGTTTGGAAATAAGAGGAATTTCAAACACTAAATGATGCTAACCTAATCTGGACTCACGCGGTAGATACCTGGTTTCACAGTGTTCTAAACAACTATATCCTAGAGTATTCAATTTCGACTTATTCGTGCTCGGAGATAGTGGAGTTCCAATTCCTATAGTATCCTAGAGGGATGTATTTGCAAGGTATTCTCGCTAGAAATCAAAATACTGATGGTAACATTGAACTTGGAAGATAAACCCATGGAAAGCTAAAAATATCCATGCGCGGGGCAGGAATAGGATTGGTGAAAGATGGCAGACCTAGTGGCAACACGACAGAGGGAAGAGAGGTGGCTGAAGTATGATGAGGTGTGCGAGAGGGAATTATGCAAGAAACAAGAAATTGTAGAATGGATGGTGTTGTGGAGAGAGATGGCTCGTGAAGGATTTGAAGCTCATGGGGAGGAAGAAGAGCTAGAGCATCAGGAACTCCCCCATCTAGGAAATCATGACAGAGAACCCTCTTCAGCCTCACATAGAAGCATGCCAACAAATATGACCTGGACCATGGGTGCACATCTAAGAAAACCTTCTGACGACCTAGCCCTTGCGCTTGGTTTTCCAGTATCTAGTATAGCAGGTAAACAAAGTTTTCATTTAGGAAGTGAAAGAGCAAAAATAAGTCAGACATAAAGTACATCGATGGCAGCATAGACAACTTCGTTATTCTTTGGGGGTACATTTTCAGGCTCATCATCTACACATAATATGAGTGTGCCAAGTGTGGGATTCACCTCTGGAATTGGGACTACTTCACAGATTGTAGGGGTCCAATATAGTACCACTGTCGGGACATAGGGGAGTGCATCTATGGGCCCTATTCCAAATTCTAGAGGAGGATCGGGAGGTATGGGAAGTTCTAGTTCCGGTGGTTCGAGGTGGTTTTGGAGGAAGAGGAAACCAAGGAGGTTCTGGGTTGGGTGGTCAGGGCCCGCAACAACCCCAGAACATTTATATGGAGATTTCTCTTCGTCTCCCAGAGTACAGAGGTATCAAGGATGCTTCTTGAACACATTTATATGTGTGAAATATTGTGGCACGTGAAAGGTATCATGGATTTTGAGCGTAAGGCAAGTCAATTTTCTACTACATTACAGGCACGCACACAATTTGTATAGGAAGTTTGATCCCAATAAAACTTGTATTGATTATGTAGCATTGAAAGACAATTTCTTGAAAGAGTTCCATATCCCAGAGTTTGAGCGAGAAGAGGATAAGCACACTTAAGGATATAAAGCAAGGCACTACTGAAAGTGTACGTGAGTATAATGCCCATTTCAAAACACTTCTATCCAAAATCTCATATGACATTCATGCAAGTCAACATGAAAAATGGTTTGTTGGTGGATTGATTACTCCATTTCAAAAATCACTGTCACATAAAACTTATACCGACCCATGTGAACCATTGGAGGTAGCCCTACGTGCTTTGAGGTAGATGGGAGTATTGACACTGGAGTTAGTCCATTCTTGGAGGCTTAGATAACAACTATGGAAAAACAGTTAGAGAAATTATCAGCAAACTCAGCTCATGAAACACGCTTAGGAATTTGGTGTATAGATTGTGAAGTGGAAGGCCACACCAAGGATAGTTTCCCTCATAGATCTATATGTTCACTGTTGTTAGACTGTGAGATTTGACATTTGAATCATGATGCTAGTCACTGCCCCTACTACAACGTGCAATCAAGAAGAATGTATCCTCTTTTTGTAAAATTTATAGGTCCACGACCCATGATACTGAAGATTATAGACCGATTGGCTAGATCCATGATGCCATTGATATTGGGGTGCGACAAGCGAGTGTGGCTGATAGTTCTAAAGGAAATAATGAGCATCAGGATAGGGATTATAATCAAACGTGCTATGATAGGAATGATAGAAGATTTGAAGGGGTTCGTGAAAGAGGACAAGGATATCGAGGTGGATATGGAGGATGAGGCCGAGGTAGGGGAAGAGGTGAATTCCTCAAGGAACTTTCTATACATGTGGCTCACCTGACCATTATAGGTGTGAATGCCCATAGAATATTTCTGTTCATTTTGTGGAAAGGGGCATAGTTATGAAGAGTGTTCGGACTTGTATGAGCATCTCACTAAGCAGCACAAGCAAGAAAACAAAGGCACGTGGATGGTTAGTATCCAACGTGTAGTAAAGAATCAATGGATGCCCAAGTTAACACCAGAACATGAGGTAGTAATAGTCAAGATAACCACACGAGCTAAGGCGGCACGTGTAAGAGAGGTCTTGCAACAGAAGTTGATAATCACTAGGGAGGAGGTTTTGCATGCTAGGTATCTAGATCTAGCTCATCAGAAAGAAGTCTATCAGGAAACTATGGAGGTCCTTAGAAGCCTTCAAGGTGAAATACAAGGTTTGAAAGAGCAGTCTCGGAAATTGGAGCATAAGGATACAGAACAGGCCCCGTCTGATATTGACGACATCAGAGAGGTATGTAGAACGTTGCGCCAGGAGAATATTATTCCTTTATTAGGAAATTGGTTGAAGGGGAATACTCTGCGTGTGGGAACTGAGACTAGAAGACAAATACTTCATGTGAATCTTCCCCGATAGCATTGACTAAGATAAGGATATCACTTTAAATGCTATTGTGGATGGGTGGTTGTTGAGAAATATTTTGATTGACACAGGGAAGTGAATGTACTTACATTGGATGCATGGGTACAAATGGGAGACCCCATTGCAGCCACCATCTAATGTATTTTTCATGGTAAAAAGAACAAAAGCTACTCCCATAGGATTTTTGAAGGATGCATCCATCACTATACAAGGGGCCAAGTTCACAGGAGACTTTGAAGTGTTAGCACTTACGGAAGCAGATAGCTTCCCAGATTTACTTGGGTGCCCTTGGTGTTATGCAAACAATGTTGATTTGAGGTTTAACAAGGGGTATATCAACTTTGAGAGCAAGTAGGAAATGGTCATGATACCATTGACAGATGGGAAATCCATACCATATGTGGAACCTTTGAGTGAAAAAGACTTGAACATAATCTATATACGCGCTATTCGGGACCCAGAGGTCAATGAGCTATCTAAGGAAGGAATCCTTCATTGGGAATATTCTCAGTCAATCAACCATACTACCAATATTGATTGTGATAATTGGGCTCATGGAACTTATGAACTGGTGGGGCGCGAAGTTAAGTGAGTGGTTGCTTGCAAAAAGGGTTTTCACTGTATTTGATGTATAGGTCGCTCAAGTACCTAGATATATTGGATCTGAAGATTTGGCTGGATTCTTACACCCATGGAAGCAAACTGGTTGACTAGCTTAAAAGACAAGATATGCTATCATATCCTTTGGGCAAGAAAATAGTGCGCTGGTGGGTGGTCAACAGGATAATCTCTTAGAATGGGGAAAGATTGGGACCACCTTATCAACCAAAGTTTTCGAGAAGTAACGCACCTAAAAAAAAAGTTTGCTCTTATCATGGTGATCAACCAACTTAGCATCATATCCAAAGGTGTGAGAGACTCTAGATAGTAGGATAAGAAGCATTACTACCCTCACTTTGGGTGCATAAATTTTATTCTACTCTACAAGGTTGCGCATGTGCTTGGTATGTATATGTTGAATTACATCACGACACTGGCAATTGGCAAAATTTGACTGTAGGGATGAACCAAAATTTTGACTTCTTCTCATCTACACCACCAGTGAATAAGGCTTTAAGCTTTATCAAGCACTTAACCATGGGAGACAGTGGGAAAGTGGAAGAAATTATTCAGGAATTATTTGGTGAGACAGAGACAGGGGCACATTTTGAGGATGAAGTAGATGATATCATACTACTTGAGCGTGCTTCTCTGGAAAAAGACAAGGGGAAGTTGGTTTACATAATTGATGATGAGGAAGTTGAGCACTTGGAAGTGGATCATTCACATGGAGCACATGAAGTGTTAGCCAGTGTGGATGTAGATGCGTGTGCATATCATGAACCTATAAAGACAACAAAGGTAAATATAGGCATAGAAGTTGAACCTAAGGAGGTGATAATTGGGGATTACTGGTCAAAATCAGAAGTGGAAAAGATCATAGAGTTACTTAGAGACTATGAGGAATTATTCCCAAGAGGATACCATGAACTTAAAGGTGTGCATAAATCACTTGGAGAAATGAAGATAAAGCTCAAGGAAGGTGCACACCCTGTTAGGAAGCGACCTTATCAAATGAATCCCAATTTGTGCGAGAAAGTAAAGGAGGAAATTGACAAGATGTTGAAATCTAGGATCATTTGACCATTAGATGAGTCAGAATGGGTCAATCCTATGGTGATAAGTATAAAAAAAGATGGTATGATTTGAATTTTTGTTGATTATAGAGAGTTGAATGCAAAGATGTGTGACAGATCCCTTTCCTACGCCATTCACAAAGGAAATATTAGGAGTGGCTGGGCATGAGATATATTCATTTACGAGATGGGTTCTCGTGGTATCATCAAAGTTAGGATTGCCCCTTAAGATCAAGAAAATACCACCTTCACTCTCGAATGGGGAAGCTTTGCCTATAGTTTGATGCCCTTTGGATTGAATAATGCACATGATGTATTTTCACGGATAGTGGTACAAGCATTCAAGGATTTTATTCACAACTTCTTACATGTCTATATTTATGATTGGACCGTTTATGGTCTAATTAAGGATCATTGTGACAATCTCCACTTAATGTTTGAAATATTTAGACAGTTGAGTATCTCGTTGAACATCAATAAGTGCATTTTTGCTACTCCCTTTGGCATACTTTTAGACACATCATCCTGTAAGGAAGGGTTGCTGGTCGATCAAACTAAAGCTACGGTCATTTTAGGCTTGAAAGCACCCTCCTCGGTCGAGAGAGAGGTGCATGGATTTTTGGGTCATATAAGGTATTACAGGAAGTTTATAAAAGGTTATGCAAAATTTGCTGCACCCTTGGAAGAATTGCTCAAGGGGAAAGGTACATTATATTGGGGGAGTCACAGCAGTGCATGTTTGAGATATTGAAGATAAAACTTACTACCATGCCTATCTTGCACTTTCCTTCATGGTATAAATCTTTTCATGTTCACGTGGATGCCTCTGGCACAACCATTGGTGCTGTCTTAGCTCAACCTAGAGAAGGTATAGTTGATCATCCCATTTGTTTTGCTAGTAGGAAGTTGACCCCTACCGAACAGAATTATACCACTACAGAGTGTGAGGCCTTGTCCATGATATATGCCTTGCACAAATTTCGACAATATCTATTGGCCACACCTTTTGTGTTTTATATAGATCATATGGCATTGAATTATTTGGTGAACAAGCCATTCTTACAAGGGCACATATGTAGATGGATGCTCTTATTTCAAGAGTTTGACTTTACAGTTGTGGTAAAACCAGGAAAAGTAAATCTGGACTAGATCACTTGTGTAGAGTCCAATCGGTGAAGAAGCACAAACAATAGAAGAGACCATGCCTGATGCCTAGTTGTATAGGTTACAATGCATGCTAATGGAATTAGAAGACATTGATGTCTTCTTAAGGATGGGGATGGCACCAGAAGGCATGCGGTCATTGGAGAAAAAGTAACTTGCTATATGTGTGGCACCATTCATGTTAATCAGTGGTGATTTATACAAGATAGGCAGAGATGAGGTGTTACGCCATTGTGTATTAGAGTATGAACGAAAGGATATAATGGAGGAAGCCCATGGTGGTATTACAGGTGGCCACTACATAGGTGATGCTACATCGTGAAAGATACTACTTGCTGGTTTGTGGTGGGAAACATTATATAAGGATTGTAAGGAGTATTGTAAGGCATGTGACCATTGTCAGCATCTAGGTCAACCAGATGAGGGATGAGATGCCTTTACGACCAATTACAAGTACAAAACCCTTTGAGAAATGGGTGATAGACTTTGTAGGGCCTATTTCACCAGCTGCGCGTAGGACTAGATCACGCTATATCATTACTTGTATAGATTATCTTACGAGATGGGTAGAAGCAGCTCCTACGAAGGACTGTACAGTGGCTACAATAGTAAGGTTCTTATGGGAAAATGTCCTTACCAGGTATGGCTGTCCTTTAAGTTTAACTAGTGATAGGGGCACCCATTTTCTAAATGAGACAATCTGACTTCTGTTAGATGAGTTTATGGTTGCCCACCACAAGACTACACCCTATCACCCTCAGGAAAATGGAACTGCTGAGGCTTTCAACAAGATTTTGAGCCACACATTGACCAAGATTTGTGATGTGGGACAAAAATATTGGGATGACAAAGTATCTGCTATTCTTTGGGCCTACCGAACAACATATAAGAGATTGAACAAAGCCACACCTTTTCAGTTGGTGTTTGGCGCGGAAGCTGTCCTTCCTATAGAATTCATGTTACCTTCGTTGTGAATTGCAGGTGCCTTGGAGGTCTTCTGATGAGAAAGATTTGGAAGAACAGATTGAGAACATGGTTCAACTAGATGAGCGCTGGGCCATAGCATGTTGGAGTCAGAAATAGGAGAAAGCATGCTAGAAAGCATGGCATGATAGGCATATCCGGATAAGAAACTTGCGGTCAGAAAAATGGTACTACTGTATGACTCTAAGTTTTTACGCCATCCAGGGAAGCTCAAGGTGCATTGGTTGGGGCCGTATGTTATAACTCACATACTTGAATCAGGTGCTTGCAGTTAGAAGCAATTGATAGAACACGGCTACCCGATTACTTTAACGGGAGTAGGTTGAAGCCCTACTATAAATAAATCTTCTTGGTGTTTGTAATAAGGTAGTGTTTCCAGATAGATTAGGTTTCCTTTTTTGCATTTCCTTAATGTGTTTCTTTCATCGTCACTATGCTCTGTCAATTTAGTTCCTATTTTTGTGTAATAAGCATGCTTGCATGCATGAAGCTAACTACAACATGAAACATGTTGATGCACAGAGGACTGCACATAATTTTAGTATGGGGTGGATTGTTGGGGACTCCCAGGTATAATGTTGTGAAGATTGGAAGGTATAATGTTGTGGATGTTGAGGAAGTAAGCTACTAAAGGTGAATTACAAAGGATTTCTTCTCAAAAGTAACCAAGGATGGAGATGAATGAAGGAAAAATATAACGCGAGGTAAGCGATAGCCATGATAACTACCAGGAGAAGGTGCAGTGATGAGGTACTCGGGCGCTAGAGTGCACGCTGAAGAAAAGTCTGTGACTAGAAGGTAGGAAGGCGTGCTAGAAGGTTATAGTGGTGGCGTGAAGATGTACCATGTGGAAATGACAAAATTGAGCAATAAATGAGAAATATTTGGTAGGTGGAGCAATTAATGCATCAAAAAAATTGAAAATCTATATAAGGATGGGATGTGAATTCATTTCTACCCTTACAACTATGAGAATTCGACAAAGAGCTAAGTGTGAAGAGTTGAGTAAGTGATTCAAGGTGCGAAGAGGGTGAAACCAAGCATGGAAGGTAGATCTGTGTATTGGAGAAGCTTGTATCCCGTAGGAGAAGGGTTTGAACGAAGCAGATTGACAAAGTAGAGCTAGGGCATGTGATTTTGTGATTACAATCTAGGGCATGGTTGAATCGGGTAAGGGTTTGAAGTAAACCATTTAAGAATTATAGAAGAAGGTGTAGAAACACAACACAAAGGGAAGAATGGCTCCAAAGAAGGAAGCAACAACAACAAAAGGAAAGAAGAAGGTAGTAGTGGAAGAGGAGGAAGAGATGACTCCTGAGAGTAATTTTTCAGAGATGCAGTATCCTGAAGAAGTAATTGTGGGCCAGGAATGGGATTCCCACATACAACAGAGAAAAATAAGTGAGTACAACCATCAAACCAAGGACAATCAAAAGAAGTTGGATGATTTACTTAACTCCCGAACAGATAGGCAAACTGGTGATGGGATGCCGATATATGATGATGCAGGGGAGAAGTTATTGAAAAGGATTGGTGTTTACCAAATATATGAGCTCCCATACTTTGGGAAATATGCACCATTATACAGGTGGCTGATGAGCCGAGTCCATGAGGACTTCTTCTATTTTATAGGACGAAGGGTAAGACTAACACCCATGTTAATTGCCACGGTAATAGGCTTGAAGGTGACAGGTGAGGACATTAAAAATGACCTAACTAACAAGGTTGCCATTTTAGAAACACACAAAGCAATCGGGATACCAGAAAGGACTACATAGAATGGACATCGATAAATTACACGATTGTCTGGTAGTAAAAGTAGTAGCGCACCTGGTTATGAAATTGAATGACCAAGATCATTGGTCACAAGTAAACTCAATGTGGCTACATGTGGCAAAGTGCATGTCAGAAGGGGTTATTTACAACATTACCGATTCATTGCAAAATAAATAGTAGAGGAAGCACACACAGGAAGTAAGATAAGTTTTTGTTTCATCTTACTTTCTTTAGTATTCATGGAGATTGGAGTACCGGATGGCCTGAAAGAAAATATATGGGAATACCCCATGAATAACAAGTCTCCAGCTGAAAGATTTAGCAAGTATCTATGCAAGGGGTCTATGACAGATGAGGTAAAGGAGAGAGCGGAGATGTGGTATGATAGGCTCCACATGGCTTTTGAAGAGGAGTGGTGCATACCAAAGGAGTTTCCCTTGGTATTGGGGAAGCAGGCTTTGCTTATTGTTTACCAACATTTTTACATTGTGTGTTTTTCGATGGTGGATGTATCATGGAGCCCCTAGTGTAAACTACCATACGCATTCATAGTGCACTATTTCTAGGCTTCTGTTCATTGATTCATTGCTGATATAAGGAGGTTAGTGTTTAATGCAGACAAGGTGGATTGTGAATACCACACCTTGCGAAAGAAGTATGGATATCCAGGGAAGAATTCTTACAACAAGAATATGATCTTGGAGATTTTGAATATCAAACCAGAAACACTTGCTATTGGGGATTTCGCGGCCACACTCATATATCTCTAACTTAAACCAAAGATGGAGAATAATAAGTATGTAGAGAACAAGTTCACACTCCCAGGGCCACCAAAGGGGAAGCACACTATGGAAAACATCCCAGCGCCTAGGCCTTCTAAACCCATGTAGGCTGATGAGGAAGAGGACGAAGAGCATGAGGATAGCGGTGGTTTGGTGTGCAGGAGGAAGAAACCATCTGGTAGATAGGAGGAGGAGCACCGATGACTTCACAAGGATAAGAAAATACTGAGGTAGCACAGGGTGACCAATGGTTTAGAAAGGTGTTCAAGTGCACAAGGTTGCAAGGGGAAGCCCAATAGACAACAAGGAAGTCACCGCGACTCTCACCGGTAGAGGAACCTGAGGAGAAGAAGAAAAGAAGAAATCTCAAGCTAGATGAAGAAGTAGGAGAGTTTGAGGAGAAAGTGCTTCCATCTCCAATCCATCATAGGGTAGAAGAGGAGCCTCAGAATGAGGAGGAAAAAATGAGTGGAGAGGAAGAAAGGGAGCAATCAGAAGCTACACAAGGTAAGGATGAGGGCACAACCAGTATTCCTAACCTTGATGCTACCATTCCAAAAGGGCCAAGGTCCCGTCGGACAAGTGAGGACGTAAGGGTGCATACTATGGGTTATGCAGAGGACTAGGAGAAGATTGTTCACGCTCAGTTCCAGAGCACCGTCGTGTAAAAATATTTATTTGGATGGGCACTTATGGATGAGAACAAAGTGACGTTGCAAACATGAAAACAACTTTCATGGTCGATGCATACACATATGGATGAACCAGATTTTGATGTCTGTGAAGAATCATGTGTGTCTAGGTGATTGAAAAAGACACCAGAAGCCCGAAACATGACAATTAAACCAACTGTTATGATAGATGAGTAGGTAAGCAATGCATTGGTAAAAGTATCTCATTGAGGTAGCTAGAAGGAACATTGACAAATCTGCTACAATTAAAGTGCTTACAAAGGAGCTAAAGGTGAAGAATGTGGAAATAACATGTTTAGTATAGGAGAGGGATCTGAGCAAAAGGAAATATGACACTTTTGTTAGTATGGCGGAGGAAATTGGAGATGATGTCCTAAAGGTATGAATGCATTTAGACAATGATAAAATTAGTATTGGAGGATGAAAATGTGTATATACCAGAATAACCCAAAGACCCAGCAAAGAGGCGGGGAAAAGCACAGTCAGTGTAGTAACAAGGAAGATTACCTACATATGAGGGCTTACTACAAGAACTCCAAGAGGAGCTGAAGAAAGCTGATCATGCCTTGATGATATGCACAGCTCCAGATGCGCTAATAAGGGTAAAGACACTCGCAAAAGACAATGAGGTGAAAAAGGCCATGATGGATGACACGCTAGGCCACGCTGAATGACTAACTATGGTAAAATAGAAGTGTGAGGCATTGGATACGTCACATGCACCACATAAAGAGAGGTTAGATGAACTTAGAAAGCTCATTGCTTAGAAGATGGATGTGCTGGAAGGGATGCATACATCTATGTCAAGCATAATGCTTGTAATCCAGAATGAGCAAGGGAAACTAACTCAAGAGGAGCTAGAATCTATCATTGTGGATGTTCTAGAGAAAGCAGGAAAGGCATTAACAGAGTGGGAGAACTTAGAAGTAGACATAAAGGAGGAGTATCCAGAGATGATACTTAAAAGAAACAGAGGAGCTTGAGGCCTGAATAATTCTTTGATTCTTTAAATTCTTTTCTATTCTTTATGTAAAGATTCATTCAACATTCTGTATTTAAACCATTCTTTACCCAGTTTTGGACATCACCATTGTCAGGGCGACAATGAGATTAGTATGGGGTAATGTTGGTTAGGTAAAACACTTAGCAGAACTCACACATAGATTCCACATGGAAAAATAGGATGGGATCAAAGGCGTGAAGGAATAGGAAGGCGTCATGCACGGAGGTGCAAAGACAAACTTTCGGGACTCAGCCAATCTTGTAGATCATCTATTTTCAGAGGTTGGCATGCAGAACACACAAAGCAATGCCGAGACTTGCGTGCCACGCTTTGTCTAGATTTTGAGGATCATATCGAAGCACTCTTGCATGGAAGTAATCCAAGATTAGATTCATCACTCTAAGTTAACTGTAAGTGATCTATAGATAGCATACTTGCATGTATGGCTATAATTATAAACAGTGTGTGGCTATTATTAGCATGTGACCTATTTTTGGCATAGTTAGCAATGAAGGGCAAGTTCCCCACCCTATATATTAGATGAACCACCTAGTTGATAGACAATGGTGTCAAAGGGCTAGAGATTCATGAAGTGCACGAGACTGGATAATTGTAACAGATCCATGCGTGCATGACTATTATTGTATCCAACTGTTTCATTTTCATGTTTAAAATATGAAGAATATTGTCCGAACCAAAGTGTCTTCTATGTGTTATCATTACATACTATTGATTTCTTGATGATTTAGACGTAAACACATGCTTTTATAGATCTGGTTCGGTATCACTATGTAATGGTGGATTAGTTTCTAAATATATGTCTTTATCATTCCAAAATGCTACCATCCTGCTACAAAAACCCTAAAGAGGGACCTGGTACCTTGGTGCGCTTTGGGTGAGAGCTCGGCCTTCAGACCGAGTGATGTGCCAACGCAACTAGGTGTTATCTGAGAATTCTAGGCTGCATCAACATACGATTGTGACCATGTGCTATTTTTACCACAAGTTTGTGTATGACTTCATTTTTGGGTGTCTGTACCTTGTTTATACCTACATATGCTAAAAAATTATATTTGTATCTATTGAAAATATAGAATAAAAATGAGTAAATACCCCCTCTTTTGAGGCATGTACAAAAAACCATATTGAGCATATGGCTCAAAATAAATATGCTTGTATTGTTGAAGAAGATGTCTAAGAAGTTGTGTAAAGTGTTGAAGAGGTGGCCACCTTGGAGAACCCGTACTCAGTAAAAGGATTTTTTTGTGCATGATGGGAACCATGACATGTAACAAAAAAATTATTAGCGATAAACAATGATAGTTAAAAACTAAAATAACTAGAAGGAATGATAAATGAAATTACTTAGATAAATCTGAATATCATTAATGATGTTACTCTAAAGAACACAAAAATATAGAGAATCGATCACAATATACAAGTATAATGACTTAGCCACTTTGAGGGGGTAACCTCCAAACCATACAATAAGACTCAAGATATCATTATGATGATTATATCCTACTCTATAAACCCTATTTTTGTGTTGAATTTTGGTTTAATCAAATATTATACTAAAATAACAAAAACTCTAAATAAAAGTAGGGTTTAATGATACTTACACCAAAAAATGAAATGTCGGGATGAGTGGATAAAAAAATTCCTAAAATCTCCTCCTTTTTACAAATGATAAGACATATATATAAAGAACAATAAACAAGAAAAATATTAGATAATGATTAAATGAGTTTCTCACTACAACCAATCCCAAGAATCCAAATGGATTCCTGAAGGGTGTCACTCGTGTTTTACAATTAAGTGATATGAAAATGAAATAAGATAATGAAAATAATATTAGAACTTGAAAGGGATTGAAAGATCTTACTCGCTTGATAGGTTGACCAAGCTAGGCTATGACAAGCTCGAAGTCCAAGAAATACTTGAAGTAGAATTTTTTTGTTATGTATTATATCTCAAGTATGATTTCTAATTGTTCTTTAATGTCCTCTATTTCAGGTGTTAAGGCAATGACACACAAGATGGTTTTGTGTGAGATATCAAACTTCTCCCACACAAAAGGTCTTTACATGATCAAAATGTCTTATATGCTCGTAATGGGGTGTGATATACTAAGAACTGTCATCTACAGAGAGTAAATTTTGCAAGAAAATAGACTAGATCAAAAAAATTGATAAACATATGATAATTAATACAAATGACCAAAATGAAAGAGATTGACGACAATTGAGAATCAACGACAATTGGGAAAAAAATGTCTATTTTAATAAAAGATGATAAAATAGACTATAAATAATGCACAATAGAATTTGACAATACTAATATGATCTAAGGGGACTCTAGAAATAGAGAAGATGCAAAAATGAGATTGCAATGTGTTTAAAGGGATGATGGGAGAAAAAGGAAGTAAGACTCAAGCGACGACAATTGGAGATCGGTGGTGATTTATCGCTATAATTACAAATATACTAAAAGTTGATCAAATGATTAAATGGGAGAAAAAATGCAAAATGGCTATAGAGGATAGTGAAGATGAGTGTATGAAGGATACTAATGTAAAATGTGATTGAAAATGATAAAAAGAAATGTACTAACCTTGTTGAATGTTGTGGAGGATAGCAGGGCTCTAAATGGTTGATTGATTATTTGACAAGGGTTCCCAAAAATGAAAATAGAGTGTTGATGTCTAATAACGTGATGTCATAGAATAAAACAATTTGTTTAAGAATATTATCTCCGTCTAACTAAGAAATGGAGAAGGAAGGTGACTAAATAGAATTGACGATGCTCGTAACAATTACCGGCGATCACAGATCACCATCGATTTGGTCAAGGATGGTTGAATTTTTTTTTTGAAAATATGGAAAATGGTTAAAACCACTTTCCATATGAGGATTAATGTTATTGTAGGGATGGTGGGAGGTTGGTAATTTGAATAGGAAGAAGTTAAGGGGTTGAGATAGTTAGGGTAATGTAGGTTAGATTTGTTTTAGATGGTTAGGGGAGGGTAAATAAGATTATACATGGGTAAATGATGTTTATATGGTGGTAATTCAGAAAAGGGTTAGTAAAATTAGTATAGTGATGATAGTGATAATGTGATTAATATGTTTTGGGTCACCTAGGGGTGAAAAAATAATGTCTACATTTTCGCTTTTTGTTGAGTTGTCTATAGGTACAGTTCGAGACAAAAACTAGTGCGAAGATGCCCCAACTTTATGATAAGGAGATTGTTCCCCCTCAAGCCAATGAATTTCTGTGTTAGTAATTGGATTGAAAGGAGTTAGATTGATTGGATAAATTTTCTTAAAAATGCTCCAGATCTTGATTATAGTCTAAAAAGACCATGCAAGAGGAATATATAGAGATGATAATAGTCTTGGAAACACTTGGTAGGGGACATTATATGGCCTCATGAGGGAGACACTAATTTGGGAATGCTAAAAACACATGCTTTAGAAAGATTAATACAAGGAGAGGTTATAAAGGGAGCTATCTCACATGGATATGTGAAGCCATGAGACCAAGGGGTCGGGAAAATATCCACAATGTGTGTAAATATAGATGTATGGTAAAAAAAAAAGTTTTGAATTTTTTTGGAAATCAAAGCAAAGGCATATGAGCTCTTGATGGTGTCATAGTGTGTTTGAAAATGTGTGTAAAAGGGCTTAGATCGACAATCGTTAATGATCTCGAGTGGTAAGGGTGGGTGATTGGCAAAAAATTATGGTGGCCGATGATTGTAAAAATAGAAATTATATAAGTTGAGTTAGGTGCATAAATGGATCACTTTCACGTGTTCACTTGTGATTTGAGAGATCTGGTTCATTGATTGTAAGCATTTTTGAGAGATGGAGGCGAGTAGAAGCGGTTAGAATAGGCAAAGTGTATGAGAAGAGGGGTAAGTAGGTTTAAATTTTGTAGTTTTGTTTTGAATTTTATGTTTTCTTTTATTTATTTTATGTTTTGATAAGGTTTAGGAAGGAACAAATAATCATTGATGATCATATGATTGATGTTGATTGGGTTGATTTCCGATGAATCGCATGGAGAAATTATTTCGATTTGTAGTTTGACGATTTGTGGATTTTTGGACGAAATTGCTAACTCATATGATTTTTCTTTATTTTTGTAGGTGAGATACCATATACATCGAGATAGAATCCTACGAGATACTTAAAAACATTAGAGGAGATTTGACAATTATAGAGTGGGATCATGTGACTGTCATTGGTTTAGGAGGATTCCATCATACCAGTGGATACCGAGAGATGCCAATTTGATGGTCACTTTTGTTAGATATATGGGAGAGCGAGTACAAGGACATTCTCGGTTCTTTACTAATGAGATGATGATCACATTTGAGGTTGTGTATTATATTTTGAGTTTACCCATCTAGAGGGATAATATAGTACACATCACATGGGAGGCTCATCTAGATACCACGAGGCAGTTATATGGAGATGATTCCCTTCATATAAGGTATAAAACATAGGGTTTCACATTGAGAGATACTATGACGTAGAGGTGTTGGGGAGTCAGTTGATATCAATGGTCATTTTGGCCATTTCTTGTTATACACTACCATACTCAGGAGGAGGTAGGTTTCCATGGACATTAGCGGGTGTCGTAGCTGAGATCATGGTGCACTAGAGAGTGTATACATGGGGGTTTGATTTTTGGCTCTGTGTATACCATGAGCTATAGATGTATGTAACTATTCATAGGTTTGGTTTAGATGTGGGGTTTATGTTGCATTGTTGGGCCTATGAGAAAATAACTATAGTGAAGCCACCCGGGTCTACCTTGGAGAGCGAGGGACTTAACAGAGTATGTTGTGGGGTTTATGAGATGGAAGTATGAATAGATGAGAGATAAGGGTGTAGAGTGGGATAAGGCATATTATATTGAGCATCTACGTAGTATATCTATAGATGATGTATTCTAGAGGCCATATATTAGATTTCATGCCCACCTAGTTATGAATGTGGAGTTATTGGGTTTGAGACGGGTATGATGGGTTTAGGGTAGGAGAGTAGAGATGGTCAAGGTGGTACAATTCCTCTGGGTGTGGAGGTAGTTTGGAATCCCACAATAAATACCTAGTGAGATGATTGTATATCGACGAGATGACTTAAGGAGGGACCTTCTAGTATCCGTGAAGGGAAGGACCTTCTAGTATCCGTGATAAATGAGACACAATAGGAAGAGAAGAAGGGGGAGGCAGAGGGTGTTGATTTTTATGATGTTGGATTTGTTGAGGGGTTCAACGAGTGGTGGATGGAACAGTGGGTTACACGAGGAGATATGGTGGGGTAGAGAGATAGAGGTGGGGAGGTGGAGGAGGTGATTATGCTAAAATGTAAAATAATAGCCTAATCTAGTGCAAATTTGTAGTAAATAAATGAATACTGAAATAATTCCCAAGAAATTAAGTAATGAAAATATGAAACACTAATGATAAAGAGGGTTTGAAGAGCCTTAACTGATTTGAAGAGGTTTCTAGAATGTGTCACAGTGGAGACTAGTTGAATAGAGATGGAGGACCATCATATAGAATCCTAAAAATGTAGATCCATTAGATTCGATTAGATAGGGGCACCTAGATAGGGATGGGGGCACCCATAGGCACCTTGGTCTAAATTTTGGGCACCCTGGTATACATAGATGATCAAAAACTTCCTATAAGGTGTCATAAGAGGTTTGCACTTGTTCTCCTTTGATCGCTTGTATGTCGCCTATAATATCACCGAGGTCGTTGTAAACTTGTAATGAAGAATGCACTTGTAAAACCCTCAAATAGACATCAAATCCTAAAAAAGAAAGATGTAAAATAAGGTGTCAGACTTTCCTTAACCACCACAATGGTGGACTTACAATTGAGTGTTGCACTACATCTAAGACCCAATGTAGTTTTTGTGTGTGTGTGTGTGTGTAGAATTGTGCCCTAGGTTTCTCTTGTTCAAGTCACACATGGATAATGAGCAAGTAGCTAGATGTAGAATGCAATAAATGTGTGCATGGAAATAATAGACTCCCCTCCTATGAAGTGTGATGTAGATGAACCAACATTTGTACCTTATGATGGACTTAGATGGATGCAAATAGAGCTATAGATTCCTTTAATAGATGTAACCTTAGGTGGAGATAGTAGATGCTTAGTGCTTGGTCCCTTATTATGACCACATAACTTTATATTTATATGATTCCCTTTCTTGAATTTTGTAATTAACCCTGAAAAGGCTGACTAAAAAAATTATAAAATGCTTAAATGGATAGAAAGGACCCAAAAAGTGTGATCAAAGTACAATGAGGACAATGGCACCCATAGGGGATGGGTGCACGATGCTTTGGCATCTTGGCTAGGTGCTAGTGTTCAGAATGACAAATGTTGAAAGATGAAAAGATAGACTCGAAAGGTAAGAGTGCAAGACTGAAAGAAAAAGCATAAAGAAAAGAAAGGTGTCCAAATACATAGGTTAATTAGTACTTTTCTTACTTAGGAACCATATGAATAATATTATGTAATGGAGACTAGATGATTACTTAAAGTGCATGATTTTGTGTTTACATTTGCCCCCATTTTATGTTGGTGAGTGGAAAGATCGGTAACATAAAGTAGATAGAGATGCATATTTGATATCCATGTAGATTGATGTACAAAGCATGCGAGGACTAGAAAAAGTGTGGAGTGATAAAAAGATGGAGCATGGAGACTAAAGATGAAAAAGTGTAAAAGGTGATGAAAATGAACCTAGGGAAAAATGTGTGTGTGAATGTGGTGTTGTACCTATTATTGGTGTCGATGTGTGTGATGTTGTTGTTGATGTTGACTACTTGCTTCCCATATAGACAAACCTGCAAAAGAGAAGATGAACAAGTAGTCAAATACACATGCATATGTATAAAAGCATGTTAGGAAGTTTGTAAGAGAAAATGCTGAAAATGTGAAAAAGGAACATGTGCACCCGATCCATGAAGATTAAAGAGTGTATAAAGGATCATGTTGATGATTTTGATGTGCACAAGTTTTTAGGTGATCTAACACCAATGTAATGGAAGATTTGTAGGGAGAAACTGTCTGGTGTCATCCTCCAACCTTTAATCGCTTCCTACTATATAAAACACCACCGCAGATGGTGTGTACTATGCTAAGGAATTTGTGCCCTGTAAAAGCTGTTTGTGTAAATTCCTAGTGCTAAAGGACTCTCTTCCTGTAAAAATCCTCTATGACATTTCCAAGAACTGTGTAATTCTCCCCTAGTTACTTGCACTCTATGAAAGACCATTTTATTTCCCCTATTACTTGGAACTTAGGAAGGCCACTATGTACTAAGGACTCAAGTCTCGATTCTCGATCCCCATCCAATCGAAACTATGTTGTACTCGGGTACTGTGTGTAACTCTGTATGGGGTGATTGATTCACCCATATGATGCCCCCTTTTTTGGGGTGCATGCAAAGTTGTTAAAGGAGAATACAACCCAAAGGAGGATTGAGTGCTGAAATTGTGCCCTACAAGGGGAAGGGGATGTGCTTGGTAGAAACCAAGGCACATGGAAATAAGTGGCTTGGCTTGGAAAACAAGTGTTGGTATAAAAAAGATACTCATGTAAAATGTAAGCTAACAAATTAATGTGTAAACATGCAAAAAGAAAATTAGACCTGTGAAAAGTGGGTTGTAAACATGGGACATCACTCATGATGTCGCAAGATAATCATGGCGAAAAAGAAAAAATTATAACAAAGTGTGCACATAAGAAAAAGGAAAAGTCTTCAAATGATGGCATACAATGACAAACAAAACAAACACAAATATAAATGATAACCATGGTGGAAAATAATCCCGCAAAATAAATGCTACAAATGAAGCACCATTTTCCATGTTAGAAAGATAAAAATTATGTCAAAGTGTGTATAATCTGATAAATTAGTGTGTTATAGAACACAATAAAATGATAAAACTTATAGTGTACAAAAGTGGATGCCCCCAGGAGCCACTATGGGAGTGGTACTAGGTACTGCGCCAATAATCCATGCTGCATGTAATGGATATGTATATTATGTGATCATAACTAGAAAGTAAGTGAATGTGCATGTGTGTATGATAAAGATAATGACATACAATATATCTATCTAGCATGTGTAATAAAGTGGACATGTATAAGTAAATGCAAGTAAGAGTAAATGCAACCAAGATATGCAATATGTTGTAGATGGATAGAATGAAATGTAATTTTAATGATAGGAGCCACGTGCCCCCCGAGTGAATGGAATTATATTAAGTGAGGTTAATTTATTAAAACCCCCTCAACAATCAAGAATGAACCATAAACAAGAGTGCATCATCGGGAAATGGTTGAACCATATGTTGTGCGTAGCGTGATGTCATGAATGTGTAATTATAATATGTGACATAGAGATGAGGTGCCAAAATGTGTGATGATTTAGCCTAAAACATATATCATGAAAAGATAATGAAATAAGTGATGATTTAGCCTAAAGTGTATATCACTAAAGGATGTTAGAGGAAGTGATGATGTAGCCTAAAACATATATCACTAGTCTAGGAATTTCACATGAGAAAGAGGTTGAATGGTTGAATGTGTGAGTGTGATGAGGTCCATTTGATTTGTAAACCCTCAACAGTAAAGTATGGACCGAGGGACTAAAGTGCATCATAGGGTAGTAAGTGTAGCACTTAAAAGTAGATGAGCAAATTGTGTAGATTAATGTGGTGATGAGGAATTGTCATGTGTGTAGTGTGTAATGTAGGATGTATAGTATATAATGCAAGATGCATAGATGAGATATGATGTGTGGATGCATAGTAGATGTAAGACACAAGATGTAAGATGTAGGATGTAGGATGTATGCATATAATATGTGTGAAGATGCATGATGTGTAGTATCTATTGTGTAGTGTGTGAGGTTCATGTGTATAGGATGCCCTCAATAATCAAGTGTGAACCAAAGCACAAGAGTGCATCATCGGGTAATGACAATAATAGAGTGTGTGAATAGATGCGTGTATCGTGTGTATAGGTCTAGATGTGCGGTGATGAGAGTATACGACACACGTTAATGTTAGAGGGGGAGAATAATTGTGATTCCCCCGGGGTGTAATAGTAAAAATTTCAAGTGAAGTCATATAAAAGGTCATAATTGTCATGGTTAAAATTGTATGGTAAAGCATCTGAGATAAAATAATCTATAGTGTCGGGTTGTCACGTAAAGCACCATCTAAGCATAATTTGTACATGCCCATAGTATATTCCTCATTAGTGAAAGGAGGTAATGGACACCCATGTGTATACCACCGAGTCATATTAGGTGAATAACCAAGGAATGAATCATTGTAAATGAAAATGTGACCAAATAGAATAGGAAATGATATATTAGTGTGAGCAGGGTCTAACATGCCCCGATGTAAGTAAGCCAATATTGTCCTAATGTAAGTGGAGAAAAGTGAGGGACTCGTGAAAGGTATATGATGGTATAGAAGAAATCTATACCATACATGTAAGTGATAGTGATGAATCCTTGATAGAGATGAGGGTAAGGAGTTAGAGGATAAAGATCCTTGAAAGTAAATCGAGTTGACTCAAACCATCATTTGAACATGTAGTGACATCACAAGTAGGATGAAATGGAATGTTCTCCCAAATATAATCATTCATGAAAAGTGTTCATGTGAAAGGAGGTTGTACTGATGGAGGTAGTACATGAGAAGGTGGAGTAGCTAGAGTGACGTCCTGTTGTATAGACAAGACATTGATAAACAATAATAACAATGGTAGAAGAAGGGGGAGGTTTAGATGTAGTTGGTATGGAATATATCATGAAAATAACATCTTTAAGTGGTGGTAAATATGGTAGCTTATCTATAGTTTGTGGGTCATCAAGTAGTGTCTCGATTTTGGAATAGGAAGTGTAGTATTTGGATCATGGTCTTAATATTTATATGGATGATGGTTGTGAAGAATAGTATACTCGAAACCCTCATGTAGAAATTTGACACAATGATGCACTGTAGAGGAAACAACTTGCATGGCATGGAGCCATGGCCTACCAAGTAAACAATTATATGAAACTGGAAAGTTAATGACAAAGAAGACTGTGTTGAGAGTTTTTGGTCCTACAATGATAGGTAAAACAATATGACCTATGCATGGATGAATAGAGCCATCATATGCATAAAGAGAGAGACATGATGGACTAACATTAACAGCCGACAAACCAATATTTTCAAGGAATGACATGGGACATAGATTAAGTTCGATCCATTTTCAATTATAGTACACTTGATACCCATATTGTAAATGTGAATCATGATATGCAAGGGTGGATCATTGTTGAAAATAGAAAGATCAACATGAGGATTAAACAGAAAGCAATATGTTGAGAAAATGCATCAAAAAAAAAAAAAGAGTTATATATGGAGTCAAGATACATATCAATAGTAATGCTAGTAGTAGTGAGGAGATGTTGGACTCTATGTTTTAAATAAGGAATGGAAAGCAAGAAGTCATTAATTGAGATACTTATGATGACAAGATTGTAGAATAAAAAATCAAAGAAAAGTAAAGAATGAGGATCCTAAGAGCATGAAGATCGAGTTAAAGTTCACCAAATTGATTATGCTAAAATCTAAAATAATATCCTAATGTAGTGAAAGTTTGTAGTCAATAAATGAATACTGAAATAATACCCAAGAAATTAAGCAATGAAAATATGAAACCCTAATTATAAAGAGGGTTAGAAGAGACTTAGATGATTCAAAGAGGTTCTTGAGTTTTATTGTAGTGGAGAGTGACTAAAAGAGATGGAGGACTGTCATCATGTAATACTAGAAAAATGTAGATTTGACAGATTTTCTGGACTCACATGCTTAGATAGGGATGGGGGTACTCGTGGGTTCCTTGGTCTAAATTCTGGGTGCCCTAGTCTATGTAGGTGCTCATAAATCCTCCTCTAAGGTGTCACAAGTGGTTCACACTTATTAACCTTTGATCACCTACATATTTCTCTAAGATCACCGAGGTCGTCAGTAAACCTGTAATGAAGAAAGCACCTATAAAACCCTCAAATAAACATCAAATCCTAAAAATAAAGATGGAAAATGAGGGGTCAGACTGTCCTCACTGCACAATGGTGGACTTATAACTAAGTGCTACACTACATCTCTCAGACCTAATGTAGTTCTATGTGTGTGAGGAATTGTGCCCTAGGTTTCTCTTATGCCAGTCGCATGTGGATATCAAGCAAGTAGCTAGATGTAGAATGAAATAAATGTGTGCATGGAAATAATAGACTTCCCTCCTATGAAGTGTGATGCATATGAACCATCCTTGGTCCCTTGTGATGGAGCTAGATGGATGTAAATGGAGCTATAGATGCATTTGATGGATGCAACCTTAGGTAGAAATACTAGATGCGTAGTGCTTGGTACCTTATTATGATCACATAACTTTATATTTATATGATGCACTTTCTTGAATTTCGTAATTAACCCCGAAAAGGCCGACTACCAAAAATATAAGATTCTCAAATGGCTAGAAAGGACCCAAAAAGTGTGACCAAAGTAAAAAGAGGACAAGGGATCCCAGAGGGGGGATGGGGTGCCCAGGCGTTGACATCTGGATGGGCGCTAGTGTCTTGAATGAAAAATGTTGAAAGGTGAAAATACATACTAAGCAAGTAAGAGTGCAAGACTGAAAGTAGAAGCATAAAGAAAAGAAATGTGGCCAAAGACATGGGTTAATTAGTATTTTTCTTACTTAGGAACCATATGAATAGTAGTATGTAATCGAGACTAGATAATTACTCAAAGTGCATGATTTTGTGTCTATAAGAGGAGGGTGATGGTGATGGGGAGTTGGCGAGATTACGAGATAGATTTTGATGCACTCGTAGCTAGAGAGAGATTGATTGGTAGTGGAGTGGGATACCACTCATCAAGAGATGGATGCTCGCTATAGGAGTAGGATTAGGAATGCTTAGAGCGTGATACTTTCTAGCAATAGAGAGACATATATCACGACAGGGGGAGGTACTGTGGGAGAAGTATGGAGAGAAATGCACTTCATCAAAGGCCTCAATGAGCGGAGGGAAGGGAGTAGAGTAGGGTTTGGAATAGGTTGTTGTTCTTATAGGAGTGTTGGGGAAGGTGGGGGTTAGATAAGGCCTCATGGTTTTTTGATTATAGAGCACTATTATGCATTGGGAGATGAGATGTGATACTATGAGCGGTTTGTGAGAGAGTGCATCCTAGATGTACCTTGTTACACAAAGATAGAGCGAGTGAGTGTAGATCATCTTGAAAAGTGACCTTAGTGAGCACTTTGTTAGTGTGAAACAACCTAAGAGATATCCAAGACATGATGGAGGACCGAAGGAGGCCAATTATTATTTGAGTTTTAGTTTACCACATAGTTGGTGGATTTTTCATATGATTCGGATGTATAAAGCCCTCTTTTTGAGGAATTTTGTATAAATTGTCAATGATATATATATATATATATATATATATATATATGTATGTATTATATTATATATATTATTTATATATGAATATGATTTTGGATTCATGTGTTGTTTATTAATTTGATATGATATGATATGATATATGAGTTCTTAATATGATTTTAATATGTTTAGATAGATGTATTAATATAATGTTTGATGTTGATGTGATGTGACTTAAATATGTTTTAATGCACTTTATCATGGTGAAGAATAAATGTGAATTATTTTTTTTTAATTGGATTATATATATATGATATGATGGTAAATTTAATATGTATGAAAATGCACTTGAGGGCTTGTAACAAATTTTAACACAACCAACAATAGTTAGTCACATGCGGGATCATGGATATATGAAATGAATTCATATAACTTCTTTTAACATGGGAAAGAATCATATGTAGTTTATATGGGAGAATAGGATTTCCTTTGATGGTTTATAGGATTATGCCCTAACTATTTTTTTATTGCATAAATTGATCAATGCGGGAAGTATGCTTTTTGATGGGAAAGTTGATCATTGAGAGAATATTTCCTAGGAAGATTTTGATTATTTTGACTTTGATACGAAGGATGATCAATGTGGGAAGCCTTTTTGTAGCTATATTGGGTAGCCATTCTTTGAGGGAAGGGTCTACAATTTTTTTTTTTTTGATTTTTGATTTTAGATAGTTGTCCCTCGAGGGATTGGTCTACATTTTGATGTAATATGATTAATAGTTGTCATTTAAGGGATCACTCTATATTTTTGATAGTATTATTAATAGTTGTGCTTCAAGGAATAAGTATATATTTTTGATAGTGTGCATGCATACATATATTTCTGAATTTTATTTGAGATGAGGGTAGACATAGTAGACCATTTGGGGGGGGAAAAAGCATTTACAAACTACACATGTTTACCCCTAGCATGTTTTTATTTGATAAGATATGGGGAAGATGGGAGTAATTATTTCATGGTCCCTAATTATAAGGAGGAACTTGTCCATGTGGAAAACTCTATGAACAGAGCCATGATGTTCATTTTTAAGGTCATGGATAGCAATGATAGACCACATAATTCCAAATCATTATGATGATAAGTGATAGGTTAGTGATGGAATGAGATATTTGATGTGACTAATGTCATGGAAGTAGATGTGTTAATAATAGAAAGGCCACAAGTGTAAAGAATTTATGGGTTCCTTTTAAGTTTACCATCAAGGGAGGCTAAGTGATAAGCTCTTGAACCATATTTATGAGTGATGATATATGAACCAATCCAATTTAGAGAAAACTTTCCATGTTTACTCCTTTCCAGAGTAGTGACATTTTGATTCTCTTTAAGGACAAGATCACCAATATTGAAGTCACATTATTTAACATGTTTATTATATTCTCTTTTGATGCATTCTTGATAGAAATGATGATGTTCAAGGAATTTAGGAGGCGTTCATATAATAATTCAAGTTATACTAAGCACTCTGACGATAGTCCTCATCATAATAAAAATATTTGAGAGAGACATGAAGAGATGGAATTTGGAATTCAAGGAGGACAACCTTAGAGCCATAGAATATAGAAAAAGGAGTAACACCTGTAGGAGTAAAGATGCTAGTCTGATAGGATCA
Source organism: Taxus wallichiana var. yunnanensis (assembly GCA_018340775.1). Lineage (NCBI taxonomy): Eukaryota > Viridiplantae > Streptophyta > Pinopsida > Cupressales > Taxaceae > Taxus > Taxus wallichiana. The sequence goes on along the minus strand of CM031243.1, from coordinate 176,348,668 downwards.
GAGGGAAAATGAAATTTGGAGATGCTAATTCTCGGATTGATCAATGGTTTTCATGAGGATTTGTTGATTATTTTGTTAGAGGATTTTTCTTGACCATTTTCTTATGGATAGTAAGGAGATGAAAAGATAAGATTGATGCTATATATGTTGCAAAGATTTTGAATCTTTTTGTTTTTGAAAGATTTTCCATTATCTGTGATAATTTTGTGAGGAATTCCAAAACAACAGATAATGTGATGGTGGATGAAGTCAACAATATTATCAACTTTAGTGGAGATAAGGGGAATAAATTCCACCCATTTTGTGAAGTATTCAGTAGTAGCGATGATAGAGTGATGTAATTGTGAGGAATGAGGGTTGATCAGGCTAATGAGGTCAAGTCCCCAGTATAAAAAAGGCCATAAATATTGAGCAAGTTGTAGATCCCGAATTGGAATATGAGTGAGGTTGGAGTGTTGTTGACATTTAACGCATTTTTTAACGTATTGAAAAAAATATTGGTTAAGGATAGGAAAATTATATCCCATTTGTAGGATACATTCAATAACAACCAAACCACTGAAGTCTCCACCAAATATGCCATAGTGGAATTCTCGGATGGCTTTAACGGATTCATGAGATTTGAAACATCAAAGTAGGAGGCCATCAAACCCAAATTTGTAAAGAGCTCTACCTACAATGACATAATGGTTAATACATTGTAGAAAATATCTCTTAGTGTTATTAGATAGATCGAAGGGAATTTTAGATTGAGAAAGATAGTCATAGAATTGTATGTACGAAAGATTTGATTGATTTTTTGACAAGATTGACAGAGGGAGGTTCATTGGTATGAGATGGTTAATAAAGTCCATGCACAACAATGGAAAAATTAGAATCTTTATGTAATAAGGGGATAAGTGATGCAAGAGAAGCCATAGTTTCTACAAATTTGATAGATGAACGGGGACATGTTTGGATTATATAGTGATTAAAGGCTTCTAAGAGGAATTCAAAAAGGTTTTTTTGATTTTTGTAAAATTTCATTCTTACATTGATAATTTCCTTGGATTTGATTGATGATAAGTTAAGATTCTCCATATATGTAGAGGATTTGAACACCGAGCTTTATGACTATTTGGAGATCCATTATGAGGGATTCATACTCGACCTGTGTTGTAAGTGAATTTAAAATGTAGATTGAAGGATAGAGGAATAAGAGTACCTCGAGGAGGTATGATTATGATAATCTGAAACCCCCGAAGACACTTAGAACCATTAAATAAGATTTTCATTTTTAGGGAGTTTATTCTTGATCAATAGTGTTGATGGATTCGTTGGGAAAATTTTCATGAGGTGGTTGATTATTAGGAAAGGGAGCTTACGCAAGTTGGTTAGTGATGGCTTGCCCTTGATATATTTTCGTGACATGAATTCTAAGTCAAATTCAGTAATAAACATGAGCCATCAAGTGATGTAATCACTCGATATGGTTTAGGATGCATAGATTTAAAAGCACTCAAATTGGTGACAACATAAGTCATATGATTAAGGAGATAATGGAAAATATTAGTGATTAACTAAAAATGTTGAATAATGGTAGTTAATATAACTAGGAACAACAGTAAATAAAAATAAATAAAAGTAGTAAATAAATATAGAAAGTGACCCAAGAAACTAGGCTAATGAAAATAGAAACCCTAATATGAAAAGAAGGGTGTGATGAAGCTTAATTGATATGGAAAACTTACTAGACTATGTCACAGAGCTGAATGGAGAAACAAGAGGAGGAAATGACTATACCGAGGTCCAAAACTTGTAGATCTAGGAAATTTGAGTGGACTGGGGTGCTTGGGAGAGGACTAGGGTGCTAGTGGGTTCCCTAGTCTCCATTTTGGGTGCCCTAGTATGTGCAATGAGTCCAAAAACCAAACTTGTAGGGTTACTAGATGATCTGAATCCTATACTGTCTATCACACTAACTTCATTTTACTTGAATGTATGTCACAGATAATAAATGATTGAGAGGAGACCTGAAAAATTCTAAAACAAACATCAAACCCTAAAAAATAAAAATAGAAATGAAGGGGTTGGACTATCCTCACTACTACAATGGTGGAGTTACTAATTAAGCATTGCATTACATTTTAGAACCACTTTAGTTCTATTTTCAAGTGTGTGCAATCATGCCCTAGGTGATCTTGTGTTAATCACACTTTTTGAAAGTAGCGAACAATAACTATGTGTAGAAAATTGTAAAAGAATGGTGGATGGAATAAAATAAAATTCCCTCTTATGCTTGTGTGATGTAGATGAACGAGCCTTGTCCCTTGTGATGGATCTAGATGGATGAAAATGAGCTCTAGATGCCTTATATGCATCCAAATATAGGTGGATGATAGTAGTGACTAGTTCTTGGTCCCTCATTATGGTTTCATAACTTTTTATTTATATGGTTCTTTTATTCTAATTTCATAATTAACCCCAAAAATATGACCAAAGAGAAATATGAAATGTTCAAACAGCTAGAAAGTGCCCAAAAAGTGGTGGGAAAGTGAGAAAAAAGGACCAAGGCACCCTGTCGGCCCCAAGACGACTTAGGTTCCCAATTAAGGCTAAAATGATGGAAAACAATGAAAAGAGACTAGGAAAGTATGTGTTGAAGGTTTGAAATGATGATAGAAAGTAAATAAAATGGACAAAATATGAGGGTTAATTAGTACTTTCTTCACTCAAAAACCATATGAATAGTAGTATGAGACCAGGACTAAATAATGTCTAAAGTGCATAATTTTGTGTCTACATTTTCCCCACTTTATGTTGGTGAGTGAAAATATCAGTAACATAAAGTAGATAGAGATGTGTACCTGATGTCCATGAAGAGTGATGTATAAAATGCACTGAAGGAATAGAAAAAGTGTGGAATGAGAAAAGAGTGGAACATGGAAATTAGAGATGTAAAAAGTGCATAAAAAGTGATGAGAGTGAACCTAGGGTGGAAATGTGTGTGTAGTTGATGATGTGTGTGATGTTCTTGTATGTCTAATATGGTGCGTGCTACCATAAAATATTATTTTTATTGCCCCAATTATTGTAGTTGTTGTTGACTACTCACTTCTCATATGGTCGGATCTATAGGGAGAAGATGATCAAGAATTAAAATACACATGTATATATGAAAAAAGGCATGTAAAAGATGCATGTATATGTATGTAACTATAAAATACACAAAGGAAAAATGGAACATGTGCACTTGATCCATGATGAGAGAAAGAGTTTATAAAGAGGATATCCTATCCCTGGTTTTTTTGGTGATTCGACACCATAGGACGAAGAATTATAGTGAGGAATTACGCTGTATCCTCCAACCTTTAACTGCTTCCATGAACATGTGTGAAGATATCTCTGTAATGCCTAGTTTTTTGGGTGATCTAACACCACTGGATGAAGTAGTGTAAAAAGGAATTCCACTATATCCTCTATCCTCTAACTACTCCCTATAATTCTAAGCATAACCATGTCTTGTAAAATACGCTATGTACAGGGTTCGTAGACTAGTCTGAACCCACTCATTGTATAACCCACAATGCCAAGGATGGAAACCGAACAGAATAGAACTAGTGTAGAAGTGATGTATAATATGTAAAACCCAAATGATTCCCCCTCTTTGGGGTCACATGTGACATAAATGATAAGAGAATGTGCCCCAAAAAAGGACCAACCACATGAACTCTATAAATCTTCCCTCCAGGGGAAAGGAAAGTTCTTAGTAGAAAATAAGGCATGAAAAAACAATAGGATAGCCAAAAAAAGTGTTAATATGAACAAACATGTATATATAATACCATGTGTAATCTATGCAAAAGCTTGATGTATAAGCTACCAAACAATATAATAATGTAAACATGTAAGAAGACAATCATATATCGCAAAGAGGGTTACAAACATTGGACATCACTCATGATGTCACAAGGAACTCAAGGCCATAGTTGTTGCATACAAAAAAAAGTGTATACCAAACATAGGGAAAATCCGCATATAATAGCAAATAGAAAAAGAAAGTAGAAACAATAGATAGCCATGGGAGTAAGTAATCTTGTAAAACAAATGTTGCACATAAAGCACCCATTAGCACTTTAGAAATATAACTAGTATGTAAAAAGCATGTATAACCATGTAATATAGAGTTCTAAGTACAAAATGAAACAATAACAACCATGTGAGAGACGCGAATGTGGTGCCCCCAATGACAAATGTAGGATGGGTAGAAGGTGAGCATCTGTACTTCATGTAAAATACATGTATCTACAATCACAACTAAGAAAAGGAGTGAACGTGCATGTGTGTATGGTATAGATAAATGACATATAAGAGATCTAACTAGCATGTACAATAAAATGACCATATACAAGTGAATGTAAGAAAGAGTAAAATTAACCAAGATACATAATATGTTGTGGATGGATGGAATGGAATGCAAGATGGATGATAGGAGACACATGCCCCTTGAGTGAATGGAAATATATGTTGTGAGGTTCATTTGGTTTTCCCCTCTCAGCAATAAAAAATGAATCGTAAATGAGAGTGCATCATCGGGAAATGGTCAAAATAGTGTTGTGTCTAACACGCGTTGCTGTGATATGTGTGATAAATGTGTATGCGATGATATGTGACCTATAAATGATGTGCGCATGATCCTTATAGCCAAAGCGTATATCAATACAAGATGATTGAAAGAGTGATGATGTAGCCTAAAGTGTATATCACTACAAGAGGAATAGAGGGAGTGGTGATGAAGCCTAAAGCGTGTACCACTACAATATGAAGAAATAGGTGACCATTTAACCTAAATCGTATGTCACTAACCTATTAATGTCAGATGAAAAAGGTTAAATGATGAATGTGTAAGTATGATAAGGTCCATTTGATTTGTAAACCATCGACATTCGATTATGGACCGAGGAACTAAAGTGCGTCACATGGTGGTGAGTGTAGTGCATATAAGACAATGTAATATATGTGATAATAGATGGCCATATGATGTGTAGGATATGTACTATACGATGTATGAGATGCAATGTAAGATGTGTATGGAGACTAAAAATAGTAGGTGTGATGAGTAGTATGTAAGGCTAGATGCAAGTGTGACACATGTGTGATGAAGACTAGTATGATGTATGACATGTAGATGTGTAATGATGTAGACTAACTATAGAATGTGTGATGTAAGATGCGTGATGTGTGAATAGATATAGTGTGTAGTACTTATGGTGTAGTGTGTGGGGTTCATGTGTAGTATGCCCTCAATAGTCAAGTGTGAACCAAAGCACAAGAGTGTGTCATCAGATAATGATGACATGTATAAGTGTGATGAACATGCAATGTGACAATGATGTGATATGTGAATGTTAAAATTCTGCTATGTTGTGATGGATGATGCTACTAGGTGGGGGTTGTGTGTATGCGATGCCCCCAAGTGTGGAAGGTGAAGAATTAATGATGTAATATCATCTAAGAGATTGTCAATTTTAGGTTCAAATTCATATGGATAAGTATTAGAGACTTGTTAAGAAATAATGTATGGTTCATCATGTAATGAGGCATGAGAGGCACAAATTGTACATACCCATGACATATTCCTTGTTAGTAAATGGAGGAAGTGGAAAGCTATGTGCATACCAATGAGTGAGATTTTGTGAATATCCAAGAAAAGAATTATTGCAAATAAAGACATGACCAAAGGGCATGGGAAAGATATGTCTGTATGATTAGGATCAAGAGTCTCCCCAATGTAATCAATCCACGATTTCCCTAATGTGAGTGGAGAAGAATGAGGAATACATGATAGATATAATGTAAGATGGAAGACACGCAAGCCATAAACAACTATAATAGTGAAAAATCTATAGTATAGATGAGAAACATGAGTAGGAGGATAAAGGTCCTCAAAATAAAAACCAAGTCAAGGTAGACCATCATGTGAGAAAATGGTGTCATCGCAAGTAGGATTAAATGAAATATGTTCCCAATATGAGTCATTCATGACGAGCATGTAAGTAAATGGTGGGCATGTTAATAGAGGTGGTACATGTGAAGGTGTAGGTGATAGAGTGACGACCATATACTGGACATGCCCCTGATAAGGAATCATAGCAAGTAGTAGTAGTAGTAGGTGGCATAGAAGAAACAACATCTATTAGACAAATGGAACCTTCAAGTAGTGGTAAGTGAGGTGGTTTTTCCATTGGCTTAGGATCATCTATAATATTAGTACATGGAATATGAATACTAGTATTAGGATCATGATCATAGTATTGGAATGGGTCATGGTCATGAAGAATAGTATATTCAATGCCTTCATGGAGGAATTTAACACAATGATGCATAGTAGATGTGACAGCTTGCATGGCATGAAGCCATGGCCTACCTAGTAAACAATTATATGAAACTAGGAAATCAATGATGAAAAACACAATAGGGATAGTTTTGGGCCCTACAGTGATAGGTAGTGTAATGTGACCAACACATGGACAAACAGAACCATCATAAGCACATAGTGAAAGACAAGATAGACTAACATCACAAGATAAAAGACCGAGGTGTTGAAGGAATGACATGGGACATAGGTTGATTTCAAACTTGTTATCAATTAAAGTATGCTTAATACCCATATTGAGAATGTGAATCATAATATGCAAGGGTGGGTCATTATCAAAAGTGTTTAAATCAACTGGGAAGATTAGATTTGAATGATAAGTGTTGAGAAAATGCATCTACAAAAGTTTGATATACTGATTCAGGATGCATATCAACACAAATGTGGGTAGTAGCTAGAAGATGTTGGACTCTATACCTTACATTAGGATGCACAAGAAAATAATCAGTGATTGAGATGTTCATGATGACTAGACTCTAGGATGACAAAGAGTGAGGATCCTATAGGCATGAAGATGGAGTATGGGTTCACCAAAATGATTAATAAAAATGTGGAATAATAGTAGTTAATCTAACTAGGAACAACATTAAATAATAATAAATAAAAGTGGTAAATAAATATAAAAAGTGACCCAAACAACTAGACTAATGAAAATAGAAACCCTAATATGCAAAGAAGGGTTGGAAGGAGCTTAGTTGATTTGGAAAACTTATTGGACTATGTCATAGAGATGACTGGAGAAATAGGAGGAGGAAATGACTATGCCGAGGTCCAAAACTTGCATATCTAGGTAATCTAAGTATACTAGGGCACCCGGGAGAGGATCAGGGCACCTATGGGCATCCCAGTCTGCGTTCTGGGAATCATGGTCTGTGTAGGAGGTCCAAAACCAAACTTGTAGGGTTGTTAGATGGTTTGAAGCCTTCATTATTTGTTGCACTAAATTCTCTGTACTTGATTGTATGTTGTAGATAATTAATGATTGAGAGGAGACCTGTAAAACTCTAAAACAAATATCAAACCCTAAAAAGAAAAGTGCAAATGAAGGGGTTGGACTATCCTAAGCTACCACATTGCTGGAGTTACTAATTGAGCGTTGCACTACATCTTAGACCCAATGTAGTTCTATGTGCAAGTGTGTACAATCATGCCCTAGGTGCTCTTGTGCCAATCACACTTTTTGAAAGTAGTGAACAATAACTATGCATAGAACAAATGTAAAATAATGGTGGATGGAATAGAATAAAATTTCCTCTTATGCTTGTGTGATGCAGATGAACTATCCTTGTGCCTTGTGATGGAGCTATGTGGATGAAAATAAGATCTATATGCCTTAGATGGATGCAACTCTAGGTAGATGATAGTAGTGACTAGTTCTTGGTCCCTCATTATGGTTTCATAACTTTATATTTATATGGTTCTCTTATTCCAATTTTGTAATTAGCCTTGAAAAATCGACAACAAGAAATATGAAATGTTCAAATGGATAGAAAGTGCCCAAAAAGTGGTGGGAAAGTGGGAATGAAAGGAGCGATAATAATATTGTTCCAAGCCACAATCTCAAATGATAATAGCACACCACATAAGATTTACAAAACAAAAGATCTAAACTACCATACATAGAAATCCATCATAATCCATAATGCTCAATCCATTACAATACAATGAATTTAATTACTTAATAAGAAATATGTACATATAGGAGGAGGAAAGTACAACTACTACCTAAATCGGTGGTGAAGAACTCCCATCAACCGATATTGGTAGTTAAGTTAACTCAAAAGACTAGTAATCTACCTAAGCAAGCTAACCCAACAAGTGTAGGGCTAACACAAGTGTAAGAATTATCCTAATAAATAAATAAAAGGATAAATAATAACATACAAAAATACCCTCTCTTAATCATAGCTATGGTGGGTGAAAAATAAGGCGGGTTTTGGCAACAAGGCCTGATGAGGTACCCATGTACAATAACTAGGAAAATTGGACACCACAAGGTACCCAAAACTAGTAATAACAAAGTAGAGAGAATAAAATCCCACTGCAAGATATCCTAAGATGCTCAGCTCCAAAAACATGTACATGTTGAAGAATTTTGGTGCACATTATGGTCTAAATCCACTTCTTAATCATAGAACTCAAAAACAATTGATACTGAGCTTCACCAGAATAGCTCCATATAAGAAGACTGTCAATGGAGTGATGTCAAAAGTGCAAAAAAAAAACCAAACATAATTTGAACAACTATTACAAATAGGTGTGCCACAATCCAAGAATAACCAAGGCAACAAGGCAAGGACACAAGATCCAAATAAATAGGAGTGCCACGATCCAAGAAAAGCCAAGGTAACAAGGCAAGGACACAAAATATGAATAAGAAAGATCAAATTCTACAAATAGGTGTGTCACGATTGAAGAACAATGACGAAGGCAACAAGGCAAGGACACGAGATCCAAATAAATAGGAGTGCAACAATCTAAGAAAATACAAGGTAACAAGGCAAGGATAAGAAACCCTAAGAAGCAGTATCAAAATGTAACAAGGTAAAGACACGAAACCCAATGAATCAGTATCAACACCACACCCTCCCATATTTTTGAATGGGTAGAGTGACACCATATATCTTTATGAGTTACCAAAATCAACTACTTAAACACTGAAAAACTAACACTAGGATTCACCATAATAGCTCCCCCATAAGAGAGACCATCAACATGCCAAATTTTTTGTCAAAAATAGAGATCCAAAATATCTCAACAAACAAGAGGGATATAAATGTATACACCCATATATATAATAATGTAACACCCAAAGTTTTGAGACGTTGGCCTCAACCAAAATTACGTCTACAAGTGATTACAACACCGTCCCACATTTGGCACTTTATAATTGAGTGCATGTAAATATTACAATGAGTAATAATACCTTTTAAATTTGAAATATGTGTATAAAAATGTCACCAATGATTATAACTTGAAAAAATACACAATTTCAAAAAAATAATCACCTTAATCTGATCTACAGATCAAAAGTTATGAGCTCTAGAAGGTTTTACAATAAAAATAATATTTTATTGCTGATGTTTTTTTAAAAAAGGTACATGTGACACCTAAATGTCCAAAGGGTAAAAGAGTGCATCCACATGATACATGCTTGTGACCAAAGGATAAAAGTCTTGCGCCCAAAACCTAAATGTCCAGAGGGTAAATCATTGCATTCAGAGGGTACACATTAATATCCAATGGATAAAAGAATGCACCTGAGGGTACAGATCTGCATCTAGTGGATAAAAGACTACATCCAAAATAGAAATATCCAAAGGGTAAAAGAATGCATCTAGAAGGTACATGCTTATATCCAATGGATAAAAGAATGCACCTAGAGGGTACATATCTACGTCTCAGCAGATAGAAGACTGCATCCAAAACAGAAATATCCATAGGGTCAAAGAATGCATCTAGAAGGTACACGGTTATATCGAATGGATAAAAAGAATGCACCTAGAGGGTACAAATATATGTCCAGTGAATAAAATATTACATCCTGGAAGTACATGTTTATATCCAATGGATAAAAGAATGCACCCAAAAAGTACAATTGTTAATACAAACTTTGACTGCAAATATCTCTTTTTCTGGCATCTGTATCAAAAATAGAGAGAAACCCATAAATTTTCTTGAAAAACCCAGAAAGATGATATAATTTTTGAGTCAAAAAAATGTTTGTACATAATTATACGGATTTTTGAGAAATGTGCCAAAAACCCTTAAAAATGCCCAGATTTGACTATCTCAAAACATGGTTGAGTTTATAGTCGATTCTAGGGTTTTGGAACTTTCCAAATATAATGACACACTCTATTTTGCATAAAAATTCATGTTTCAAAAAATTTCTAACAAATTCTGAGTACATAAAAATAATAAATCCTTTCTTGCAAAGAAAAACTTACAAATGGATGTCTACATCATCTTTAGCTCTGATACCATGAAAGGAACAATAAGAAGATTGTTACAAGATGCGATCTCAGATGATAATAACACACCACATTAGATTTACAAAATAGAAGATCTAAAATACCATATATGGAAATCAATCATAATCCATAATGTTCAATACATTACAATACAATGAATTTAATTACTTAATAAGAAAGATGTACATATAGGAGGAAAGTGTAACTACTACCTAAATAAGTGGTGAATAAATCCCACTAACGATCTTGGTAGTTAAGTTAACTCCAAAAGACTAGTAAGCTAACTCGCACATAATCGAGAAAATAACTCAACGTAACTAGTAAGCTAACTCCACACAACTAGTACACCTAAGAAAGTTAACCCAACAAGTGTAGGGATAACACAAGCATAAGAATTATCCTAATAAACAAATAAAAAGATAAATAATAACCTACACTAACAAAGAAAAGGATTAGGTTGCCCCAATCGGGACCAAGGCACCCATCGGTGCCAAGATTACTAGCCTAGGACGCCCTAGATCAAGGCTAAAATGATGGAAAATGATGAAAATAGACTAGGCGGTATGTGATGAAAGTTGTAAATGATGATAGAAAGTAAAGAAAAATGGCCAAAAGATGAGGGTTAATTAGTACTTTCTTCACTCAAAAACAATATGAATATTAGTATGAGACAAGGACTAAATGATATCTAAAGTGCTTGATTTTGTGTCTACACTTAGAAGTCATGAAGTACAAGGAAAAACATAATTTCTCTTCTTTAGTGTAACAATTTTCATAGTTGTGAAGAGTGCAGCTTACATAATAGATGACTGTTCTCTACCATGCTCATCTCGATATCTAAAGATAGTGCCCAAGGCATTATCGATGGCATATGTATATATAGCATATATAGTATATATATATATGTATATATATATATATATGCATTATATATATATATGTATATACATATATATATATATATATATATATATATATATATATATATATATATATATATATATATATATATGTATATATATATATATATATATATATATATATATATATATATATATGTATATATATATATATATATGTATATATATATATATATATATATATATATATATATATATATATATAATGGCTCCCCTCACATGGAGGCATGAGCATGGGAAGTGATAGGGGTATTGTTTTAGATCTTGAAAGGCCCTTTGATAATTGTGATCCCAATTGAAATGGACATCCTTTTGTAGGAGATGATGAAAAGGATGATAATTGGTTTGAAAGATGAGAAATGAAGCGACAAATTGTTTGGATTCTACCCTCAAGACTATAAAGTTATTTGATATTTGAAGGAGGGGTATCTCGACGATGACTTTGATCTTAGAAGGGTATAATTCAAGGCCCTTGATAGATACATTAAATCATACGATATTTCCCGTGAGAACACCGAATACACATTTAAATGGGTTATGGCGGGGGAAGTATTGAATAAGGTGGGTGAAGATGATGTCGAGGATGATGAGATGGTCATTTTTTACGTATATTTTCCTAAGATATCTTCAACGTATTATTCTATAGTTTTATGGATGAGGTCATGGAAGATATAAGTTATATCGTGTTGATAAGTGGCCCCTACATTATTCATATCGAAGGGTATAAATAGGTAGAAAAAGGTCCCCCAAGGGGTAATGAAATATGTCTTATGTTGGTCATCTAGTGCGACGAGAATATGATTGTACCCATAAAAACAATCCATAAGAGATAACATTTAATGGCATTCCGTAAGGTTAACAAGTTGATTGATGTTAGGAAGAGAGAAGTAATCTTTAGGATAAGTGAGATTGGGATCATAAATGTTTGTGTCTATATGTAACTTTCTAAAGGCTTTGGTTATGGGTATGATATTAAAAACTCACTAAGTATAGTCAATGGGTAAGATAAAGTTAGTAGAGATCGAGACATTGTAACTCTTCTTTGATGAGTTAGGGCTACTCAAGGGTGCATTCTATATATATTTTCTTGAAAATCTTGGTGTTAGGAATTGTGATAATATCTGTGGACAAAGATGTTAGGTCAATACACGCCATGTCATTGTATGACCATAAAAAGTCCTTAATGCACTCGAGAAATAAACTGGTGAAATCCTTTAATTTTTGGAATATAAAGATTGGCCAAATTTGACTATGTGAGGTTCTTGTGAAGTCCCTATGTTGATGTCAATAATGGATTCATTAAGGAGTGTCAATGTGTCAGGAGGTAGAGTCTTTTGAAGATAATGGTCCTCCACCCCCATGTATGATAAGATGGATTTGTCATCATGGCATTGAAGAATGTTGATGGTAGGGGAATATTCCTCTACCATTTTGGGTAATACAAGTGGAAGGGTCTTAGTCCCATCATTAGTATGATAAGTGAGTGGTCTTAAGCTAATCATATTGACTAAATTTTTAAGAGGAATGGATATCACATTTTTATGTCCATGGAGTCATCATGTGAAGAGGAATAGTATGGATCTATTTTTGTTATGGATTCAGATGTGGTGGTTGGAAAGCTATCTAGGGAAGGTTTGTTGAAACCTAGTCAAAAATTTTCATGAGGATTTCGAGAATGGTCAAATACCAAGTCATGTATACCTTATTCATAACATCTTTAGACAAAACCCATCCAGTGTAGGGATGGAGATAAACTTGTGCAAAGGTTTTATTATATAAGAATGAGAAGTCAGATGTGAAGGGTTTAACTCGATATTTATTATCACGGTGGGGAAGGACGATCAATCCATCAATAGATGAGGTTAGTTTTAAAATGGGGAGGGATAAAGGAGATCATACCTTTGAAATTTCATTCATACATAGGTTGTTTTTTGGGTCTCTCGTATGATTTAGGTGTAGGGAGAAAGTTCAGGGCTAGAAGAAGGTATTACCTCAGTGAGAGATGTTGCATAACATATTTGAAAGAGCTATCGTTTTGTAGCTTAAATGTGGAGATCCCAAGTTTGTCTCTGGGATGAACACATCGTTAGGTCAATAGGTCATGTGATATGTTATGAAAGGATTTGGGTCATAGGGAAAAATAAAGGGTTTACCTTCATGTTCATACTCTAGGAAACTATGCAATGTTGATGGGATACAACACATAATGCATATCCAGGGGCATCCTTACAATATATTGTATCTGTAACTATCCTTCCACGAGATAGAAGAGTTCATGAATGATTTTAACAACTACCTTGATGGGTAAAATAACCATGCCTAATGTAGGGGTGATGGTGTCATTAAAGTCATGCAACATGGTAGGTGAATAGGAAATGATGGTATTAGGTAACTAGATTTGTTTGAAGGCATGAGAGGATATGATGTTAATATTGGTGTCATTGTTAATCATAACTCTCTTGATGAGAGTATCATCAATTTGGGTGGTGATGAAGAGCTAGAGGTCATGATCTTCAAGATGCAAGGATGATATTTTAGAGTCATTAAAATTGATAGAGGAAGACATTTTAAGAGTTCCAATAAGGTTGGCGAATGGTTGGGGGTCATTTGATGGTATCAAGATAGATTGGAGAGCCTTAATGATAACTTTTAAGTGTTATAGATAATTTTGAACATCCTCGTAGAGAGACATCTACCCTGGATCTTGGTGGAGTTTTTGATGATGGTGAGTTATATAGATGTGGTGATTGGGTATGTGGAGTGGTGAGGATAGACACCTTTTCCTTAGAGGATGATGTATTAGGTGATTAAAGAGCAAGGGAGATAGAGACTTTGGGCCTATTTTGGTCTAAATAATTTGAGTCTCATACATGTGCCCTCATGGTTATACAAAATACATCTATTTGGTGGAGTGGATATTTAATGGAAGAAGATTTACTCCTATTAGATGTGGATGCAATGTTAGATGGTGGTTTAGAAGGGGTGGCTTTAAGAATCTGAAGGGTTAGTTTGATTCATGACTAGGTTTGATTGCATCTAGTAGATCTTGAATTACAGGAAGAAGTCCTTTGTTAGAAAGGATTCAAGTTTTGGAGTGGATGGATTTTCAGTACTCAATGAAATGTCTTGTTGTCTGATGGTATGCAAAAAATGCTTCATAATTATACCAAGAGGGATTAACAGGGGTAATATTTTGGTAGATGATTGGATGATATTTTCAAGGATTCTAGTATAATAACTTCTTGTAGCTATCTCAGATGATGATGAAGGTGAAGGGATTGGTACATCATTTGATGATTTAGAAGTTTGAGATGATGAGGTCATATTTTTTTCAACACATATAGTACTAGTTGAGGAACAATCCTAAATTCTGTAACGGTGATTGTGAATTTAGACAAGGGATGAGGCCCTAAGATGGAAAGTAAAGGCTATATATTTTTTGATAAGGTTGTTTGATGATTTTTTGGTATAACTTATACTTTTTTGGATGAATGATTTATGGATTATGTAGTGAGATTGTTGATATTCTAGATGTGGTATTGAGTGACATGGTCTTTAAAAGAGTTTTTTTGTGATTTCTACGACAATTTCTTTTCTGGGACTTTTGAAGAGGAAATGGGTGGGTCTTAAGAGGATCTAGTAGATGTAGGAGGGTTTGTGGTTTTGGTATTGAAAAGACTAGGAGAGTCGATGGTTCGATTGGTGGTTATGTGGCGAAACACTCGGTGTTGAATTTGTAAGTGAGAGGTGTTTAACGGTCTTGATAGTATGATGAGACTTGAAAATGTTAGATTGGGGTTGATTAATAGGTAGGGTATGATTCGAAAGGGATGTTTAAACATATCGAAGTTGTGGTTTGGAGGCACGTATGGATTGTTAAGTTACAGTCACCTCGACCAATAAGATCCTGAAGGATGCTTCTAAATAAATGACACATTTCAATGTTGTGGCCTCAAAATTGATGATATTTACAATAGTCATTATCTCGATACCATGAAGGTTTAGAAATATACATGTCAATAAAGAAGATAAGGGGAATATTAATGATACACAAAAATATAAGTTTGTCAAATTACACACTATAATACTTCCAAATGGGTATGTAATTACATTGAGGTCGGGTTCATTCAAAGTCTAAACTACCTTTGAACACAACTTTTACAAAAACCATGTTTCTTTGAGCCTTTAGATTTATCGTTGTTGGAAGAGGGTTTAAATGTGGACTCAAGTTTGGGTTTCTTAGATCTAAGTTTAACCTTACCATCTTCGAGGGTGCGAAGTTCTAGTTTTTGGGCCATGGTAAAGGCTTCATCAAATGTCTAGAAGGATTGTATTTTAAATGTTGATGATATATGTTTAGCGCAGGATCAAGTGAATAACTCGATCAACTTGGTTTGTGGGAGAGAGAAGGATAGTTGGTTGATAATCCCCACCATCTAGAAATGAAATCTGCAACATAATTGTACTTGAATTATTTAATGGTGTAGAGATTAGTGATGACGATTTTGTGAGAAATTTTAATGGAGAAATGCTCTAAGAAAAACTATGCGAGTTGTGTGAAAGAGAAGAGAGAATATTGTGAGATGATATTATACTAATCAAGGGTGGGTCCTGTTAAGGACATGGGAAATGTCCTCAACATGAGATCTTGGTCATGGGAAATGAGATAACATACATGGAAGAAATATTTGATGTGTTGCTTCAAATCCTCCTTACTATATAATTTGATAAATTTTGGGAGTTCCTAGTGGGGGATAAGCCTTAAAAAGTACTTGATGGGTGTATGGGTTTGTTACAAATATGTTCGTAGGAAAGGGTGCTTTTAGGACCCATAGTGGTGGATTCAAGAATTGAAATCCTATTCATGAGTGCTTCAAAGGGATTGTTTTGAGGTGATTTTTGAATTTTGAAGATGACAAGATAGGTTGGTTATTGATATGTGGCTTTTATTACTGGTACAAATGATACGGTAAAGGGATGTTATAATTAACAAGAGCACTTATTGGGATATTATAGGCATGATGAGAGATTAAGGGTTATGAGGCTTGGATATATTGGTAGGGAATAGTAATGGAAGTGTTGATAAAGAGGTCAAGATGGTTGTGGTATATATTGGGAAGGGATGGTGCTATATTGTGAGACAGGGCAAAGGGACGCATGATGTGAAAAAGGGTGAGTGCTAGCAATAGAACTTGTATTGATAGGGGTATAGATTTGGGGATAGATAAGAACAAAATTTTGATTGAGGATGTAGGATGATGATGGGATGAGTTGAGATGTAATAGGAGGGGTCGTAGTAAGAGGAATACCAACCGAGCTTACAAGAGCAGAGGAGAAGCACTGGAGGATGCAAGACTAGATATGAAGGAGATGTCGTAGTGTTGGTTTATGTGGCTAATGAGATTAATGAAGGAGTTCATGACGTAGATGGTTTTGGTGATGAAATCACATTGAGATAGAAACTAGTGATAAGAACTTATGAAGGAGGGACTAATGTTCCCGATTCACAAAGAATGGGGTAGGGGTAGATTTTTGGATGAAAGGATCATGATCGGGGTCAATGAGTCCAGAATGATTGAAGGTGACAATAATAAAGGGAGGTTAATGTTATGGCTCTTGTTTTTAGAGAAGGATACCTCGGGAAGAAAGATAAACATTAAGGGCCACCGAGTTAGAATCTAGAAGTTAGTAAAATCTAGATTACCACTATTAAAGAACCATGGGCTAGATGGATCTGGAAGCTGAGACATGACTTATTGGGTACTAGGAGAATGTGGGGTTCTTGTTCGGTCTTTGGAGGTCGTCGAGAATTAATCAATTATGTTTAGAATTTCTTGAAGGTGGGACTCGAGAGATTCCAGGATTATTAAAGATGGTTTTTCATATTTTCAGTGTTTTTAAGATAGGATTGTTGTCTTGTTAAAACCATGAAATAATCACACAATAAATGAAGAAAAAGACACATAATTTTTAAAACAATGGAGAATAAGTCACACATAATTTTTAATTATCTTGATCAATTTTAAAAATTATGAAATGAGAAAAAAGGTTGAAAGGGTAATCGTTATCCAAATTTCACCCCGGGGTTAATTTGATAACATGCATCGAAATTCTCAAGTCCCGTGCGAGATAATTGATTCAGAGCAAACATCATGTTTCTGGGGTTCCCTCAGATTTTTTCTAACTCCCCTGACCAAAGAAGGAAAGAGAAAGCTCTGAGAAAATGTGAAAAAAGTTGCAGAAGACAGGCTCAGGCCCGAAAAAATCACGAAAAATGGCTAAGTCCTTGTCCTAGGGACAAGTGGGACAAGAGTGCGCGAAGGACCCGAACCGGCCGGTTCGCCCGAAACAGACAACTGTAGCACCGGGACAGATCGAGACCCAGGATGACTTGCTGGGCGTGAGAAGCCGACCCGGATCAAGAGAGAAGAAAATCAACTAACTGCTCGGGACATCTGGGACAAATGGACGCGAACCGCCTGGATCGGCCGAAATGGAGAACTTCAGTCCGAAACAATGTGGGACAAGTGGGACAAATAGACGTGAATCAGCCGGATCGGGCGAACCGGAAGAATTTGTCCCACGAAGCACTGGGACATCTGGGACAAATGGACGCGAACCGGCCGGTTCGGCCGAAACAGAAAGTTAAATCGACATTTGGGACGCGTGGGGCGCGGGACACGGATCGCCGAAGGAGCCGAAGGCCAATCAAACAACGCCACATGTCATCGACCAAATGAGGGATGAGGAAGCCCATTTCGGGTGGATCGGAAGTTTTTGGCCCAAGCAGTTTGGGACATCCGGGACATAAAGACGCGAAGGGCGCGAAGGAGCCGAAAGGGCCGAGAACCAGCCAGATCACGACACGTGTCGCAGGGGAAAGAGTCCAAAGGTCAAAGGGAGAATTTTGAGGGGTCAGCCTAAGCCAATCAAAAGAGGACACGTGTCCTATGGAACAGGGAATGCGGAGCTCGGGAAGGAGTTAGAGAATTTGGCATGAGTTTTGGCCGAAAAGCTAAAAGCCAAGTGTCCGCCCCGCGCCCGCTTCGGCCAATCAATGCATGCCACGTGTCCAAGTTTAAGGGGCCCACAAGGAAATTTCAAAAGAAATCCCACCGAAAGGCAGAGGAGAGAGAATCACGTGACCAATCAATGCGTGCCACGTGTCATCCAGTGGCGAGAGCGGGAAAGATTTCAAACACGTTTTCCTGTTTTGTGCCCTAAAACTTCAGACCTCCATAACTTTCGATCCAGAGCTCGGATTTGCATGTTCTTTATATCAACGGAAAGATTATGAAATTATCTACATGATTCTAGAAACAATCTCGAATTTTGGTGTAGTATGGAGAGAGAAAATTGAGAAACGGCTCTGACGCGTGATCATGGCTAGAAGCGACGTTTCAACAACCAGTTTTAATGCACATGGGTCACATTCTTCTTCAGCATGGCCAGAAGTGATGTCTCAACCACTGATTTTAATGAAGAATGCGTTTTGGTCAATGGTTGGGCTATTTACACATTTTCCTATGTTTTCTATCTCCTAGGCTCGACCCATGCATTGTATAAAGCCAGATTTGGCTCATTTAAAAAAAAAAAAAGAGTTGTTCATCTTTTCTGCTCTGCCCTCCCTTCTTTTCTTCTCTAGGGTTGAAAATGGAGCTCGAACCTCCTCCCTACTCTGTAATGGCATTTTTTCCTTTTACTAATGAAATGATGTTCTGTGCAAACTTCTGGAGCAACACAAAATGTGTTTTGTGATGCATCTGTCCATCCTTGCTCATTTTTGCTTGTTCTCTTCTTGCCTCTCTTCATTGCAGGTATTTGTGCATGTTTGAATGTTCATTGCAGGTTTGGAGCTATGTTCATGGAGTTTTGGGACATTTTCTGTGTGAAATCTATCCTTGGGCCTATGATGCATCGTCCATCCTTCCCATTGCTCACCTCTCTTTGTCCCATGGCAGTTTTGATAGATGTCCAACATTCTCCTTCTCTGGTGTATCACCGTTTTAGTGTAGGCTTTTGTTCTTTTCCTTTCTCTCTCTCTCTCTCTGTCTCCTTGGCATTGTTAGATTAGGATTAGATTAGCTTGCCTGCACTGGAATAGCTTGTGGCAGGTAGTTTAGGAGCAGGAACCAGCCTTCTTTGGAGATTCCTCTCTCAGTTTCACAAGTCCCACGCTTGGAGAGAGGTTTCCATGTTGTGCAATCACACTGGATGCCTGAGTGATCAACCTAGAAGCCTGATCTACATCCAGGGGTGCTGTGATTTTGCACTAACAGTTTTGGCACGCCGGTGGGACCTTAGAGGTCTTTCACTTCATCTTTTGCAGGTTGATGTGTTCCTATGAAGATTTCAGCCTTTGGAGGCACTTGCAAACACATCTGGCGACTCCATCTGGTCAACAACCCATCTCTGAAGTTGCAGACCTTCCTTTCCATTCATTTTCATTCTTTTTCTATCCATTCTTCCATATTTCTTTCCATCTCTTTCATTCTTTTCCATTCCATGAGGTTGTGCAATCATGACTTCATTTCCATCATGGAATTCACATCAACAACAACAGTATATTCCACCTCCAACATGTTTTACAAATCCTCCAAATCAGCCTTTTGAGCAGATTCAAGATCAATATGCATACCCATATGAGTGGCAATGCCAAAGTCAGTTTGGCTGTGGAGCTTTCCAAGAGCAAAAGTATGCATATAATAAAGACCATCAGATCCAAGACGCTGGTTTGTTGGAGAAAATCCAAAAGATGGAGGTAGAGATGGTGCGATCCCGAGCAATACTCAAATGATGGTTAAACCTACAGAAGAGGCTAAGGTTGAACAAATGGTGGTCAGGGCTGATTTTGTTGCAGCAGAAGAAGAAGATCTTGCAGTCCCAACTTGTCCTCTAGAGCAGCAGATTGAAGAGTTTGACTTGACAAACTTCATGCTGGAGGAAGAGTTCAATCAAGAGCAAGATTGTCTTCAAACATTGGAGGAAGGAGAAGCTGCTCCAAATCCAAAAGAAGAGGAGCACATTCCAGCTGTGGGGGAGAAAAGTACAGATCCAAGAGCTCGAGCACAAAGCGAGCTACGGGGAGAACCTTGATTCTTTTTTCTACTTCACCTCTCTCAAATTCTAGTACTGAAGAGGAGTTTGACCTCTCAAACTCAATGTTGAAGGGAGAAAGAAACCATGGTGGTCAAGTTACAGATCAAGAAGACACCATGGAGGAAGTTGAACATTTGCAGCAGGACAGCCATGAGGCAGTTTATCTGTCAGATTTGGAGGACTGTTTTGATGGAGAAGAGCCGGTTGAGTTTCCACCATTCTCTCTTTCATCATCCACATTCCAAACACAAGAGTCTGTTGTCATGAAGGAGAACATTCATTTGCAGCAGCCTGCATCTTATAATAACTCTTCGGAATCAAGATTGGAAGATTTTAATCTTTCATGTTCTTCATTGGAGGAAGAGAAAGGACAAAGGAATTTCACCATTGCTTCCACACCATCCATTGAGGGTCTACAAAAAGACTCCACTTTTGGAGTTGAGAATCAGAGCTATGGGCATATCAAATGGATCGGACCTTGCCCAATCAGGTATTTGGCTTCATTGGAGCCAAAGGAGAAGTCACAACCAGTCATGCTTGCTTCTGAGCATGAGGGTGAGCTACAAAATACCAAGGATCAGCTGTCATACCCCTTCAATCCAAATGCAGAGCAACTAAAAGAGGTATTGAATTTGCCTTCAGCTGATACCTTGATGATTTGGGTGGAAGACCAGCTTCTTGTTGATTTTCCACTCATCCTAACAGCCATGATCAGCTCCAAATCAATTGCATGGCCGCCACTTTTGAGAAAGGGAAGCTATTTCTCACAACCAATTGCAGGGTTTGTTTAGCTTGCCTTTGCTCCAGTTAGAGTAGAGTAGGTAGATTTGATTTCAGCAGAAGAAGTGCTTGTGCACACTCTGCATGTTCCATTTTGGAGCATGTATGATTTTCAGTTCTGTACATAGTTTTTGTTGTTGTGCTGGTTTTGCTCTTGCACAGTTCGTTTCAGTGGCATTTTGGTAAGAACAACTCCATGTCCGGTGGGTTTCAAGTGGCTCAGAGGGAAGTTTTCAAAGTTCAGATCAGTTTTCAGGCTTGCTTATGACTCCATGCCCAATGGATTGCTTCAGGCAACTGGTAACTTCATCTAGCAGGCAGATGCCCCCGCTGAGTCGCCAAATTGTTATCCAAATTTCACCCCCCAGGGTTAATTTGATAACATGCATCAGAATTCTCAAGTCCCAGGTAGATAATTGATTCAGAGCAAACATCATGTTTCTGGGGTTCCCTCAGATTTTTTCTAACTCCCCTAACCAAAGAAGGAAAGAGCAAGCTCTGAGAAAATGTGAAAAAAGTTGCAGAAGACAGGCTCAGGCCAGAAAAAATCACGAAAAATGGCTAAGTCCTTGTCCTAGGGACAAGTGGGACAAGAGTGCGCGAAGGACCTGAACAGCAGGCGGTTTGCCGAAAGCAGAGCAAGCGTAGCAGGACGGTCGAACCAGAAGGACGCGTGGGGCGCGAGAAGCCAACCCGGCCGAAGAGAGAAGAAAATCAACTAACTACTCGGGACATCTGGGACAAATGGACGCGAACCGCTCGGATCGGCCGAAATGGAGAACTTCAGTCCGAAACAATGTGGGACAAGTGGGACAAATAGACGCAAATCGGCCGGATCGGGTGAACTAGAAGAATTTGTCCCACGAAGCATTGGGACATCTGGGACAAATGGACGCGAACCGACCGGTTCGGCCGAAACAGAAAGTTAAATCTTGGGACATCCGGAGACGAAGGGACGCATGGGACGCGGATCGCCGAAGGAGCCGAAGGCCAATCAAACAATGCCACATGTCATCGACAAATGAGGGATGAGGAAGGCCATTTTGGGCGGACGAGAAGTTTTTGGCCTAAGTAGTTTGGGACATCAAAAGGGACATAAAGACGCAAAGGGCGCGAAGGAGCCGAAAGGGCCGAGAACCAACCAGATCACGACACATGTCACAGGGGAAAGAGTCTAAAGGTCAAAGGGTGAATTTTGAGGGGTCAACCTGAGCCAATCAAAAGAGGACACGTGTCCTATGGAACAGGGAATGCGGAGCTCGGGAAGGAGTTAGAGAATTTGGCATGAGTTTTGGCCGAAAAGCTAAAAGCCAAGGTCTGCCCCGCGCCCCTGTCGGCCAATCAATGCATGCCACATGTCCAAGTTTAAGGGGCCCACAAGGAAATTTCAAAAGAAATCCCATCGAAAGGTAGAGGAGAGAGAATCACGCGACCAATCAATGCGTGCCACGTGTCATCCAGGTGGCAGAGCGCGGGAAAGATTTCGAAACATGTTTTCACTTGTTTTGTGCCCTAAAACTTCAGACCTCCATAACTTTCGATCCAGAGCTCAGATTTACACGTTCTTTATATCAACGGAAAGCTTATGAAATTATCTACATGATTCTAGGATCAATCTTGAATTTTGGTGTAGTCTGGAGAGAGAAAATTGAGAAATGGCTCTGACGCGTGATCATGGCCAGAAGCGACGTTTCAACAACCAGTTTTAATGCACATGGGTCGCATTCTTCTTCAGCATGGCCAGAAGTGATGTCTCAACCACCGATTTTAATGAAGAATGCATTTTGGTCAATGGTTGGGCTACTTACACATTTTCCTATGTTTTCTATCTCCTGGGCTCGACCCATGCATTGTATAAAGCCAGATTTGGCTCATTTAAAAAAAAAAAGAGTTGTTCATCTTTTCTGCTCTGCCCTCCCTTCTTTTCTTCTCTAGGGTTGAAAATGGAGCTCGAACCTCCTCCCTACTCTATAATGGCATTTTTTCCTTTTACTAATGAAATGATGTTCTGTGCAAACTTCGGAGTAACACAAAACATGTTTTGTGATGCATCCGTCCATCCTTGCTCGTTTTTTCTTGTTCTCTTCTTTCTCTTCTCTCATGTTTGAATTGCAGGTTTGGAGCTATGTTCATGGAGTTTTGGGACATTTTTGTGTGAAATCTATCCTTGGGCCTCGTGATGCATCTGTCCATCCTTCCCATTGCTCACCTCTCTTTGGCCCATGGCGATTTTGATAGATGTCCAACATTCTCCTTCTCTCGGTGTATCACCATTTTAGTGTAGGCTTTTTTTGTTCTTTTTTCTCTCTCTCTCTCTCTCTCTCTCTCTGTCTCCTTGGCATTGTTAGATTAGGATTAGATTAGCTTGCCTAAGCACCGGAATAACTTGTGGCAGGGTAGTTTAGGAGCAGGAACCGGCCTTTCTCTGGAGATTCCTCTCTCGGGCCACAAGTCCCACTCTTGGAGAGAGGTTTCCATGTTGTGCAATCACACTGGATGCCCGAGTGATCAACCTAGAAGCCCGATCTCGCATCCGGGGTCTTTGTGATTTTGCACTAATAGTACTAATAAAAGGTTAGCTAAGGATATTTTTAGGTGAGTTTAAGATCGAGTCCTCGATATACCTGAAGGTATGTGACTCTCAAAGATGTGTTGGTGTTGACATGAGTCATGGTATTGGATCCTACCCCCTCACTTCACCCCCTGCATTGATAAGGGTGTCAGGTGCTAAGTCGATATACCACCCACCATATTTTTTGTACTCATCTAGAAAACCGAGTCAAAAGTTCCTCTTAATGATGAAATCTAAGTAGGTATGCTTGGGAAGGATAGTTTAAATATAAATGTAATGTGATATGTGATTTGGTTGTGTGTGAGGGGATTTTTGTGAATGTAATTCGTTCAACTCCTAATTAGGCTAGATGAGAAATAAGAATGAAGGTTCGTTATTAAAATCCAAATGAAATTTTTACTTTGATGAAAATAAATTACACAAAATGCAATCCTGAGAGGAAGAATGAAATAAAAGGATGCAGCCATGATCTTTATTCATTTTAATTTTAATTTTATCTTTTAAGCGTATTTTGAAACAACACCACCATGAAAATCCAAGCTAAAATATTAGATGATACTTACTAGAAAATAAATAAAAAGATATAAAATCTAATAAAAATGGTCTAAAGGTCCCACCAGCGTGCAAGATGTTTGTGGTGAATTTTGGTTTAGTAAACTATTATACTCAAATACCAAAATCTCTAAATAAAAGTATGTTTTTCGATACCTACGATGAAAAAAGCAATGTTGAGATGAGTGGATACTTGAACAATGCCAGAAACTCCTCCTTTCGCCAAGAAAGAAGACCCACATACAAGGACAACTAAACAATGTAGATATTAAGTAATGATTAAATGAGTTACTTAGCTATAGCCGATCTCAAGAATCCAAATGGATTCCTTGAAGGGTGTGAAATTTTGTTCTATGTCTAAGCGATATGAAAATGAAATAAGATACTCGCAAATAAGATTAGAACTTGAGAGGGATATAGAGATCCCTGTTTTGCTTGATAGGTGGCCCAAGCTAGGGTTGTGGTGAGATTGAATTCCAAGAAATACTTGAACCATGATTTTTCTCTGCGTATTGTATCTAATATATTATTTCCAATTATTTTTGATTCCTCGATCTTATGTGTCAAGAAAATGGTACACATGTTCAGTTCATGTGAGATACCAAATTGCTCCCACATGAAAGGTTGTAACATGATCATAAAATTGTATATGCTCTAATGGGGTGTGATGTACCTGAAACTATCATCTATAGAGAATGCATCTCACAAGAAAATATATTAGGTCAAAACATATTGATAAACATATGATAACTGCGTAAAAACTAAAATTATAGAGATTGACAACGATCAATAATCGGTGGTGATCGTGGAAAAATGTGTTATTTTAATAAAATATCATAAAATACACTATAACTAATGCATGATAAAATTTTATAGTACTAAGATGAACTAAGGGGATTCTAGAAATAGAGAAGATGTAGAAAACTGATATTGTAATGTGTTTAAAGGGATAATGGGAGAAAAAAACAAGTAAGACTCCTGGTGGTGTAAATTAACTTGCAATAATTAATATGTTGTTCATTAATCTATAATCATTTAATTATCAGACCTAGGGATCTAAAATTTCAATATTTCTAGTGATGTATGAAAAGTTATAAATGTTTAGGAGGTATAAAAGTAAATTGATGTCACTACAATTAAGAAATAACAATACTAGAAATGAACTAGATTATGATTGAAAGTAAATACTATGGCTAATGAAAAAGCATGTAAAAAAATATAGCATAAATAAAGGAATAAGTTGATGCTAATCTAATCATGCAATGCATTAAAACAACAAACAAAAAAGAGGGTTAAAAACATGAGTGGGGCCTTCCATGGGTGCTAATCCCTCCTAAGGCCTATGTCTACAAAAATTTAACAGAACTCAGATTCTTATTTCATTAGCATGAATATTACAAGTGGAAAATACAACAAACTCCCTATCTATGTATCACTCTATTTATGTATATCCTCTATATATGTATATTCTCTATATTTCTACAACATTAATCTTTCCTTTTTATATCTTTCATTACAACAAAGGCATGAAGAGATAGAGTCCTACTAGGAGTTCCAATTGGATTAAGTAAAATATATTAACCAAACAACCCATAGAATTACATGCATGTAACAAAACTATTCAATAGATGTTCTCATAAAATCACATAACTTAACTAAATGACAAGTCAATTAACCAATTATTAAATTATGAGTTAAATTAATTAGTTATTTGTTTGAGTTTCAATGCATAATCAGGTGATAGTGTTGAGTCTTATCCTTGTTCTCATAATTTCTTCTTCCATTAACACGTGCGAGCTTAGGTGTAGTGCCCTTATTGTGCAAGCTCCTCGGGATCATGACTTCATGTATGTGTGTGACCTCCTTTATGCTTTGATGTGGATGCCTTTGATGCATGTGTTCTTTCGATGACAGTCTTTTTGAATGCATGTTAGTTGATCTGGATGACCTCTTCACTGTGAAAGGAGTTTCTTTAGATGCATGTTAGTTCTACGCATATAACAACTTTTTTATAAATAAGGCTAGAATTATATTATTTAACATCATTTTGCAATAAAAAGAATAAAAGCATAGTCATAACCCACATAATAAAGTAAGATTTAGCAATAATTATATTAACTAACATCTATGTTATGAGTTCAAGTTATAATGGAAATGTTCAGTAGTATCACCAGAAATACAATTTTAGGGGTACAATTGGCTAAACAGAATATAATAGATGAGGTGTTTAAAAGGAAATAAAATGACTCATCACACCCCTAAACTTAACATCTTGAATGTCCTCATTCAGTTTTCCTTGGCTCCTTCTCAAGTTTTTTGGCTCTCCTTATATTTCTTTGACTCCATACGAATGATTCTGCATAAAATCGAAATCGATCGGGGTAGATTTTCCTTCAGGCTCGGTGAAGAAGTATCTTCCATTCCTTCTATATCTTTCCATCACTCTATCTTCTACTTCCTCATCTAGTTCCTTAGTACCAAACCAATTGTGGTATAGGATAGTGGAATATTAGTGGATAATAACCAATGGGAAACCAAGTTTTTCCACATCCTTTAGAAACTTCAATGTATGCATTTACCCTTTTCAAGGTAGGAATGATATTGGGATAAGAGTGCATTTATTTTCTTTGCATTTCTAGGGACATCTCTTGCCAACGTGTCCTACAAGCATGTACTATTTCTCTAGTATTGTATTTGATGTGGTCCCTGGCTTCTTCATGAGCTTCATGTCTCATTTGGTACACTCGTTGTTTAATGTTCTTGTGTTCCATGTATTTTCCATATTATTTAATAATTACCCCTGTATTGGGAGCTTCACCTCTGATCATTAATGGCTACACTTTTAACAAGTGTCCATATTCCTCCATCACTTTTCTCTGTATAATTCATTGTTAAAATAAGAACACAATGCCCTAATTAGAACATCTCCAATGTAAAGTACTGGGATCCAATCCTGTCATATTCCAAGGCATAATTGTACATATACAACTCACATAATAGCAGCTAAATTTCATGAGGCATTTTTAGATATATTCTAAAGAAAGGTTTGGCTCCAATAATATCAAATGGAATATCTAAGTTGATATAAGTATACTTTAACTGCAACATCTGTTCTTTCAAGAAAATGACATAAATGTTAGAAGGTGGCCTACATTTAAGTATGTCATTGGTCACTGAATGTATCTTCCTTCTTTTTCTTGAGCCTTGATAATTTCCTTATCTTTATCCTTAAGATCATTTTCCTTTTCTTCAATGTCCTATTGATGTTGGAAGATTAATTCTTCCTTCTCCCTTTCCCATTTTCCTGTAACCTATTAACATAGTTTTCAAATTTTTACACCTAGTAATCTAACAAGGTTTTTTGAGTGCCTATGTTTCTATAAGATGGTTTGGGAGGTTCTTTGAAAATTCTTTGATGATAACTGTGGTTACAAGCTAGCTTGTGGAAACAATGGGGAAGCAAGCTCTAATATTGTCTCAATTGTATCCTTTGTAATTGTAGGAATATCCCCTTGTAATATTTCATCATGCTCAGATGGTTGTTCTGTCTCAATGCTATGAACAATATTTTCTATAATTTCTTCAACATTATAGGGAAATCATCTCTAATCTCCATTTCATAAGTCCATGTTTCAAGAACTACGTGGTCATGGAATTCCTCTATCTTCTCTGCATGGGTTATATCTTAAATTTCTTCAATCAATCCTTCTCCTTTATGCTTATCATGGGTCTCCCCAACATGAACTACCTCTGCATGTTGTTCAACAGGGCTTTCCTGAACAGTTTTATCACCACTTTCTTCTCCTTTCTTCTCTTCCATACCCTCCATGGGATCCTAAATTTCAACATCAACAATTTCAACAATTTCTGATCTATGTTCATGATGATGTGCCTCAATATTATCTTCTACCACTTCTTTATCACTATCAAGTGCTATGGTTTTAGTCTTTTTGGATTTTGATGTTTTGGTCTTTTTAGTTTTTAGGATGATGAAAATGCCTAGATGGTGTGAGGAATGGATTTAGAAGATGGAGTAGAATTGGAAGATTTAGGAGTAGGCTACAAAATTTCATCTTACTCCTTGAGGTGGATGATTCAGGGGTTGAAAATCCAAGTAGGGTTTAAGCAATTAGAACCCTCTCAAGAGATATAACTGTGTTCTCTCAAATAGTGGTGTGTATTTCAAAGAAACAATGGGTTTTTGTGGCACGAGAAGTGGAAGCTTTGGGTTTAGGTTGAGAAGTGGAAGCTATGGGTTCAACTTGTATGGTGGAAGAAATACCGCACTTCTTTTTCTTCCTTCTTCTCAATAACTCATCAATACATTTTTGACCCTGAAAAATCTTCCCATTTCAATAATGCAGGGTGTTCTCTTTTAATGTATGTTTTACAATCAAAGTGATGAGACAATGGTGAGACAAAGATGACCTCCCCCTTTGTGATCTCTACTCATTCTTTTCAAGATTTCATTTAAGAAATTGGGAACATTAACATGTATACCATTTTCAAATGATTGAGTAACTTAAAATGGACAATATTCAATCTAGAGTATCTACCCTCATAGGTAAAGTATTTGATAATGTAATTGAAACATCAGACCCAAAATGGTTTCAAAGAAGTGTGAAATGTACCTTGTCTATCAGTCACAAAATTATCATCTGCATCACCAAATTCTTGTTGAGCTACATCCAAGTTTTCCTTTTCGGGGAAAAAATCACCTTTTGTAGGAAGCCCTGTTACTTTAGATAAAATATCATCATCCACTTTAACTGTTAAACCTTTGAAAATAGCCTCTCATCCTTGAATGTAGCATAAATTCCTTTACCATAGGTTTTGAAACCTGAAACTTATTGATATACCCCATCCATCCACTATCTTGAAAAATACTGTAATATCTATGGTTGGTTGTGTAGTTGTGAATGGTTTGTAGGCTCATGGTGAATCAGATCTCCTCCCATCCTAAATTCTATAAACTCCTTTAGCTCTGAGAGGAAAAATCTCATAGTTTGTAGCAATGATGCAAGAATTTGAGTGAGTGTTAAAGTTTTTGGAGTACTTGTGTTTTTGAATTTGTGACTGAATCACAGTGCACATGTAAGAAGGAAATGAATTAAATTCATTTAAATTTTACAAACATGTGAGGTGACATGGTGTGATAGAGTGGGGTGACATGGAGTGAAACTCATAGGGTTTAAAGGCGGTGATGATAATTTCTATTTAAATTCATTCATGATATGGCATAAATATTAATTAAACATAATCATTCTATCACTACTTTATTAAAGTGAAATGAGTGCACTTATCTCGAGATATGCATTGGATGATGATGACATGTGCCTTGTTGTAATTTTGTGCCTTTTATGCATGTAGATTTATCATGATGTTACATGTTGAGGTGCCATGATGTTGCAGATGTTGTTTTTAGTGTTACAAGTGTATGCAACATTATGTTGAAGGCTCCTTAATGAAATCAATTAATTCCGGAGAGGGAAGACTGAATTTTTCTTGTGCCAGTCATCTTCATCATATTCACACGTGCATTTTTTCCTTATTTTATTCATGTAATCATAAGTTTTTCCAATAGGAAAAAAAAATAGATTTTTTTGCATGCTGTTGCAAGTGGACATTTAGTATTTGCACCATATCCTTCTATCAGAGACCATGCACTTCTTAAACAAATACACCAAATCTGCAAAACATAAATTCTAAGAAAACAAAACATGTTAGTTGAGTGGTGTTGATCACCAAGAGGGCTGATCACATCACTTTTATTCACCCTTGGAGTATTCAACAAGCTAAATATACCAAGGCCACTAAACATCTCATTCTTAGCAATTTTAGAAGATGAACCAATAGGTTCAACTTCTAACCTTAACTCTGATGTTCTCATCTCCATCTTGACTTTGACCTCCTCTGAACTGTTGCATGAAGGTGCTCCTATTAGTTGGATTTTTGTACAACCTCAACCTATG
This sequence comes from Taxus wallichiana var. yunnanensis, assembly GCA_018340775.1. Taxonomy (NCBI): domain Eukaryota; kingdom Viridiplantae; phylum Streptophyta; class Pinopsida; order Cupressales; family Taxaceae; genus Taxus; species Taxus wallichiana. The sequence goes on along the minus strand of CM031243.1, from coordinate 176,318,384 downwards.
ACCATTCACTAGTAGTTTGAATCTCATAGGATCTATGGTGGTGAGTTTTACAACTCCATTGGGAAATATTTTCTCAATCTCATATGGTCCTAGCCACCTTGTCTGAGTTTTCCATGTGGTTTGTACTTGGAGTCAAATAAGAGAGCCCAATCACCTTCTTCAAATTTGTCTTGTTTTGATGAATTTGTCATGCCATTTGATCCTTTTCTTCTATACCACCTTTGTATTATGCACAACTTGTCTCCTCATTTCATCAACTCATTGAGTTGGAGAATCCTCTTCCTTTGAGCTTCAGACAAATCTATGCCTAGTTCAAGTGCAGTTCCTTAGTGTCTTATGCTCAAATTTAATAGGGAGAAATGAAAGTCTTACCATACAAAATCTCAAATGGTGTGAATCTTTTTGTTGTCTTCCAAGTTGTGTTGAATTCCCAAAATACCTTTGGAAGTTTATTTGCCCAATCTCTCCTGTGGAGTGAAATAGTTTTTGTCAAGATGGATTATATTTCCTTGTTTTTTTACCTTCAACTTGACCATTAGATTGGGGTGATAAGGTGTAGAATTCCTATGTATGATTTCATATTCCTTAGCTAGATCATAAATAACTTTAGTAAAGTGTGTACCTTGATTGTAACAATTTCTCTTAGTACTCCATACCTTGTGAAGATGTGGTCATATAAGAATTTAGAAACTTTCTCACTCTTCTGATTTGGTAATGCTTTCACTTCTGTCCATTTAGTGAGGTAATCTGTACACACCAAAATGTACTCTTTTTGTTGAGATTTAGGATCTATTGGACCAATGAAGTCCAAACCCCATTTTTAAAAATGGATGCAATACTAATTGAGGTGCTACAATGGCATCTCATCTAAATTTTGGTAGGCTTACCCATTCTTTGGCATTTATCACACCTTCTTGTATATAATGTTACATCCTTATGTAGTGTAGGCTAGTAATACCATGTTGTCAACACTTTTTGTGTTGTTATTTTTTGTAACAAAGTGTCCTCCACATGGTTCACTATGGAAGGATTTGAGGACATCATATATTTCCTCATCATCTATGCATATTCTCATAACATTATCCTATCTGTGTGAAATAGAAAATAGCTATCTAAAAAAATTCACACTTTTCTCAACAATGTATTTCTTTTAGAATATAAATAGTGTGGAGGTGTCTTACCTGAGACCAAATAATTGGCTATATCAACATACTAGGGTGTTCTAGTGGAAATGGAAAATAGGTGCTCATCTGGGAAAGAGTCATCCACTACTTGTTCTTCATTATTATTCTCCATTCTTGAAAGAAATTCAACTACAACATTGTCCTTACTAGGCTTATCCACAATGGTGACATCAAACTCTTGTAAGAGTAACAACCATCTGATTATTCTATTGCTTACAACTGGTTTGTTGATCAAATATTTAATTGCTGCATGATCAATATGAATGAATATTGGATAACCTATGATGTAGTGTCTAAACTTATTAATGGCATAAAAACTACTAAGAACTCTTTCTTTGTGATTGTATAGTTAAGTTCAACATGTTACAGGTTCTTACTGACATAGTAGATTGCATAGTTTAGAATTCCATCTTTCTATCCTAAACAAATCTAATGGCATGATCTGAGGCATCAATATGAATGTGAAATGGAAAATCCAATCTCAGTCCTCTTAACACAAGTGTTGAAGTCAACATTTTCTTCAAATTTTGGAATGCAATCTCACATTTCTTAGTCCACTCAAAGGAAACATCTTTTCCCAGTAGGAAAATAATGGTGTTGCAATATTACTGAAGTCATTGTATAAATATTCTATAATACCCAACATGGCCTAAGAAGCTCCTCACATATTTTTCTTCTTCTTTGGTGTTGGAAGATTTATAATCACAAATATTTTTATGGATCTACCTAAATTCCAGCAAATGATAGATAATGCCCCAACACTATTCCTTTAGACATCATCATATAGCATTTTTCATTACTTAAGGGTTATGCTCCTTGCATCTCTTAAGAAATTTTTCTAGATTCTTCATTGCTTCATCAAAAGTACTGCCATGTACTGTAAAATCATCCATATATACCTCCATGCAGTCATTGGTTAGATCTGAAAAAATGCTCAAAACTACTCTCTTTAAAATGTAGTAGGTGCATTGCACAAACCAAAAGGAAGAAAAAAATATGCAAACGTTCCCCATGGGCATGTGAATGTGGTCTTTTCCTAGTCCTCTAGTGTAATCTGAATTTGGTTGTAGCCACTATAGCCATCAAGAAAAGAAAAATATTTCTTTCCAGCAAGAGTGTCAAGTACTTGATCAATGAAAGGAAGTGGAAAATGATCCCTTTTTTGTTGTTGCATTTATCTCTCTATAGTCCAAATAGATCCTCCATTTTCCATTCTTCTTAGGTAAAATGATAAGGGGTGACACCCATTGACTATGTCTAAAATTGGATATATGAATCCAACATCCAATAATTTTTTAATTCTTCTTTCACTATATCCCTCACTATTGGGTTCATTCTTCTTTGTGGTTGTCTTATTGGCTTGCATTAGCTATCTTTGATGTATATCTTATGTGTACAGAGCTTAGGGTGGATTCCATGCATGTATCCATAGTCCCATGCAAATTTTGTCTTGTGTTTTTGCAGAAGAGAAATTAACGAGTTCTTCTTTGCATGCTCAAGTTTTGTTCACATTAAGTGGATTTCCCAAAGAAATTTACACTTACTTAGAGAGATCAATCATGGAGCATATACTACTACTTATAGAATTCAATATATAATCATGTGGAAGAAGTTGGTGGAGGATACAATTCTTACCTGGAACATTCATAGTGTTTTTTTGTGGTAGGATTTGATTCTCAAGACAACTTATACACTGTAATTTCCATCTACTTCTTCATTCCTCCCATAATTATTTTTAGGATGTTAGAAAGAACAACATCCTCTTCTTTCCCTTAATTGTGCATGAATTCTCTAGCATCATGAGCTATTGAACTGAGCTTTGGTCTTATTTTTACTCTTCAACCCAAATGGTTTGGTCTTCTTCATTGAATGGTTGTGTGTAGGGGTAAAGCATGAGATTTTTGGTACCACTTCCATTAGAGATAATCATATTACTAGATCTACATCCTATGAATGCATCAGTAATTTCCAACCATGGTCTTCCTAGGATGATAGGATATCCTCCCAAGCTTTGCTTTTGGCTGAAGAACAATAAAATCAACAGGGTACTCCCAAGAGTCTACCACTACTACTACATCCTCCAGGACTCCTTCAGGCTTAACTTGTTGATCTTTCTGCAAGCTTGCAAGAATGTGGTTATTGGTCTTAGTCCCTCTAACTTCAAATCATCCATAATTTTTTTTTGTCATTACATTTATTTTTTCCCCAAGTCAATCAAAGTGTTCTTGATCACTATGTCATTGATTGTGACATTTACCAAAGGACTTCTGGATCTATGTATTTGGGAAGAATTGAGTTCCCAAGCATAATATCAAGCTAGTTGTCTAATGACCTGTATAGTAGTTGGATCTTTCCTCTTTTGCTTGGTTTCTTTATGTATAGGTATTTAACCAATTTATTGTAGATGGGAACATCCTTAATAACTTGAATCAATGGAATTTTGACACAAATGTCTTTCAGCTGGTTGAAAAAATAGAATCAGATTATGATTTGAGGTCAATATTATTTTCTTGTAACCTTTTAGGAAATGGTGGCTCATTACCCTATGTTTTACCCTTGTTGGAATTTTTCTCAGGTTTATGTGATGGATCATCATGCAATGTATTTCTTTTAGAGATTTGATTGATTTTTGGTATGTCAAGAAATTGTGGTTCTTCTACAATTTAGTAATGGTGGGTCCATTGGTGGAGGAAGTGCTCTTCTTGAGTGAAGATGGATATTGTTGACATCAATAAAATAGGTAGGGTATTGAGTTGGTTCAGTGGAATAGGCTAAATGAGAACTTTATTGTTAGGGTTAGGCATTGGCTAAGATGGTAGTTGGGTAGCTTTTGGTTGAGATCTTCTTGGGGTTTGGCATCAGATCTTGTTGTTGTTATGGATAAGGAGGTTGTTGATAAGATTGTTGGTAATTTGGAGGTGGGTTATTCCACTTTCCCTCCTCTCCAAGGCTACTACCATGATTGAGGAGGTTGTTGCCATTATTTTTGTGGTTGGCCTTAGAATTGAGGTTTCCATTGTTGTTGATATTGGTTAGGATATGGGGCCCAACCTTGAGGGTTATCCCAAGGTGGGGGCTACATATATGAATTATTAGACCAATTTTGAAATGAATGCATAGGGTCTTGTGTCATACCTCCTTTCCTGGTGGCCATGGTTTTCTTTGAGAAATATATAAAAACTTTCCCATCCTCTATCTCCAACATCTTGAACTCAGTGAAGCCTCCTTTCTTGAGAAATGTTGGCCAATTCTCTACATCTATAGTCATATTTCTTCCTTCTACATGCATGGTAGTACTCTATGAGTGTTTCTTTTGCATCTTCCTTTTTTTTTGGCATGTAGAGCATCTAATTGATTAGCCATGTCATTGAAAATATATTGCTTCATGTTTTTAAACATGTTGACAATCTTTGACTTGGATATGTCCCTAATTGTTTTGGTAGTTGATCCACCTCTTGATCTTACACTTCTTACCCTCTTCATAGTAGCTCTTGATTAATTTTTGTAGGCTTTCATAGATTTCTACAAAAGTAGCTTTTGAAATGTCCCCCTCTCTATGAGATCTAGAGCATCCATGTCCTCCCTCATGAGTCCCTTAAAAAAGAGTAATTTGAGAGATTCAAGTGGTAGTCTAGTGTGCCTTGATTTTGAATTTATAACATGAACCTTTCCAAATAGTCTTCTAATGGTTCATCCTCTTTTGTGTCCATTCTATAGATTTCATCACCTCCTCTACTACTTGGTCTGCAATAATCCTAGTACTTATCGAGGAATTTATCCTTCATTTATGCCCACGTGGTTACAACATTTCTTCCCAATCCCATGAACCATCTCAAGGCTACATCCTTGAGTGTAGTAGGAAATAAATTCAATTTATGTGCATCAGTAGTATAATCATAACTCTTGCACAAACATCAAACTCAAACAAAAAGGTGTCTGGGTCTCCTTTGTCATTGATCCATGAAAATTGGGAAAGGATGAGGGAGAAATATTCTTCATAGAAGTAGTTGCATTATTGTTAGTAATGGGGAACTCAAAGGTGGTTTCCCCATTTTGAACATTCTAATCTACTTCTTTTTGCCATATCTGGCTTACTCAGGAGCAACTTCAAAACTATCACTTGGAGGATTATCTTCTAACAAGTAAACCTTATATAGATGAAAGTATGTCTTCTTCAGAATCCTCAGAGGTATATGAAGAGATTATGCTACTTTGGATTAGGTAAAAATATACCATGGGAATCCCTTGGGTGGTGCATGCATCAACTAACTCAACTCATCAATGAAAATTAGTGGGGGTTGGTTTGGAAGTAAATTTCCTAAAACCTAAACTGCTCTAAGAAATGAAAAACCTCTTCAAAAACCTTATAACTTAACATTATCCCCATCAAAAAACCAAAAATGGTGGTGTAAATTAACTCATAACAATTAATATGTTGTTCATTAATCTATAATCATTTAATTATCAGACCTAGGGACGTAAAATTTCAATATTTCCAGTGTTGTATGCACAATTATAGATGTTTGGGAGGTATAAAGGTAAATTTATGTCACTACAATTAAGGAAATAACAATGCTAGAAATGAACTAGATTATGACTGAAAGTAAATATTATGGCTAATGATAAAGCATGTAAAAAAGCATAGATAAAGGAATAAGATTGATGCTAATCTAATCATGTAATGAATTAAAAAAACAAAAAAAGGAGAGGGTTAGAAAACCACAAGTGGGCCCTTCCTTGGGTGTTAATCCCTCCTAAGGCCTATGTCTACAAAAATTTAACAAAACTCAGATTCTTATTTCATCAACATGAAGATTACAAGTGGAAAATACAACAAAAACTCCCTATATATGTATCCCTCTATCTATGTATATCTCTATATATGTATAACCTCTATATCTCTACAACATTAATATTTCCTTTTTATATATTTCATTATAACAAAGGTGTGAAGAGATAGAGTCCTACTAGGAGTTCAGTTGGATTAAGTAAAATATCTTAACCAAAAAACCGGAAACTTACATGCATGCAACATAACTATTCAATAGATGTTCTCATATAATCACATAACTTAACTAACCGATCAGTCAATCAACCAGTTATTAAGTTATGAGTTAAATCAATTAGTTATTTATTTGAGTTGCAACACATAATCAAGTGATGGTGTTGAGTCTTCTTCTTGTTCTCATAATTGCTTCTTCCATCAACACATGTGAGCTTAGGTGTAGTTTCCACATTGTGCAAGCTCCTCAGAATCACATTTCATGTATGTGTGTGACCTCCTTTGGCTATGGATGACACCTTGATGTGGATGAGTCCCTTTGGCTACATATGTCAATTGTTGTGGATGACCTCTTCACTGTGAATGAGTTCCTTTGGATGCATGTTAGTTGTTGCATATGGATCCTTTGTTGCATGTTAGTTGTTGCATATAACAACTTCTTTGCAAACAAGGTTGGCATTTATACAAAGCATTATTTAACATCATATTTTCAATCAAAAGAATAAATGCATACTCATAACCCACATAATAAAGTAAGATTTAGTAATAATTATATTAACTAATATCTATGCCATGAGTTCAAGTTATAATGGAAATGTTCAACAGTATCACCTGGGAAATACAAGTTCATGGGTATAATTGGCTAAAAAAATACAATAGATGAGGTGTTTAAAAAGGAAATAAAATGAGTCATCCATTTAGTCAAGGATAGTTAATAAAAAATTATAAAAAGATGGAAAATGGTTAAAACAACTTGAAATCCAAGGATTTAGGTTTTTTAGGGATTATGGGAGGTTAAGAATCTAGGTGGGTTAGGATAATTAGGGTAATTTAGGTTAGATTTCTTTTAGATGGTTAGGGAAGGGTAAATAAGATTATACATGGGTAAATTTTATTTTTATGATGGTAATTCAAATTAGGGGATAATGAACTTAAGATAATGATGATAGTGATAATAATGATAATGCGATTAATATGTGTCTGGTCACCTAGGGGTGAAAAAGTAGTGTCTACACCTATATATACCCTACTATACTATTCAAATAACCAAGGTTGACCCACTAAGCATATGAAATCATAATTAAATATGATATGACATGATAAGAGATTATCTTTATCCAAAATTTGATTATCCATATCCGATATATGACATAGGGTTAAGGGTGTAGCATGCCCCTCCAATTCAAAGCAACATTGTCCCCAATGTTGGTAATCTTTGGATATTGTTGTCAGAATGATTCATCTTCCCATGTTGCATCTCTAATGTTTAAATTATTCCATTTGATAAAATACTCGATGATGATCCTTGTCCTCAAATTCTTAGTACGTGTTTATAGGATTCCTTGAGGGCTCTAAGATGATGCATAAATCCTCATCAAAATCTGATAACACTAAGCGAGATGAAACCTTCTACCAAATGACATTATTCAAGAAAAAAACATGAAAAATTGGATGTATTTAAGCTAACTGAGGAAGCTCCAATTTATATGTCATACTAACAATTTTGTGTAACACTTGATACAAGACCTAGTATTTGAGTGAAATTTTTTTATCCTTTTTGTTGTTGTAAATAAAGTTTCTTATATGGATGTAATCTCACAAAAACAAAGTCTCGACTTCAAAGCTTCACTCACTATGTTGCTCATCAGTTTGTTACTTCACTTGGTTTTGTGTCATTACCAAGTTTCCCCTGTCCCTGGCATGACGACCTTGTTTCTAAGCTGGGAGACTGGTGTGTGTGTGCTCTCATTGACCATTGTTGACCTTGTCTAGGTCGCAGTGAAGATTCTTCACCTTCCCTCTCCTTCTTGCCTTTTGAGTCGTTGTCGACACCCCAAGCTGTGGACCCCGTAGCGTCATGGACGGTTATACGGTTAAAAGAAAATTTGGTTCTCGGCTCTTCGAGTTTCGTCGGGTCATCGACATTAATAGGATTAATAATTATTATCATTATTTTGCCATAAAATCATAAAAACAATGTTATAATAATATTATATTTTATAATGTCGAGGTGCGATTATTATTATTATTATTATTAATAAAATTGTGTTGTTATTATGAATAGGGTGATCATCATTAATTGTGCTCATCAATATTTTACCTCGTTCAGGGTTTGTATTCCTATTTAGTTAAAACAAACAAACAAAAAAAAAATAAAATAAAATAAATATAGATAAATAAATTTAAAAGAAATTAAAAATAAAAAAAAAGCCGTGATTTTCCTCTTAGGGTGAATTAGGGCAGAAATGGGGTTTCCTTCCATCGTTTTGGCTATGTAGAGAGGGAGAGTGCATCTGCCGCCGCCATGGGGGGGAAACTCCAACTTGTTCTGCGCAAATGCCTGAAAGAAAGGTGGTTTGCAGTCCTTTTTACTCAAATCAATGCTCTTTGGGTGTTTTCTTGTTTTCTTCAAGGAGATGCCTGCCAAATGTCACCCCATGGATTTTCCATGTTCTCTTTTTGTGGCTGTGCCAGTATCCTCTCAGTCTGCATAAAAAAATGAGCTCTGGGACCCGTGTGGACAAGCTGCCAAGATCAGGAACTGGAGAGGCATTTTTGTCAGACGTTGTAGTTGCTACTACCTTGGTAGACAGGTATGCGTAGAACAAATGTGTAGAAGAGGCATATGAATTGTTGACAGAATGCCTCAAATAGATGTGGCTCTTGGAATGCCATGAGGGTAGGATATGCACAAAGGCGTTTGTTGAAAGGCCCTTGAAACTTCCAAGCAAATGTTTTTAGTGCCCAGTTTGGCACGTAGGCAAAATGTGAAGGCATACACAACCCAGGTGAACTATTTGACAAAATACCTGAAAGATATGTGGCCTCTTGGGCTACAATGATAGTAGGATAAACAAAAAAATGGGTCTGTTAAGAAGGCATTGAACTGTTTGATAAAATGCCTCAAAGAAATGTTGTCTCATGGAATGCCATGATGGCAACATATGCACAAGATGGATGTGTAAAATGGCCTGTGATCTGTTTGACAGAATGCCTCAAAGAGATGTGGTCTTATGGAACATACCCTGACCATGTAAGCTTCATTTTTGTTTAATTGGCTTTCAGCCATGCATGTTCAGTGCATGAGGGTTGTAAATACTTCGTTGGCATGAGTGCCTCTTGTAGAATCATGCCAAAAATTAATCATTATGTTGCTGGTTTTGATGAGCACATGAGAATGTGCAAAATGTGGAGGCATGCTTAAGGCATGTGAAGTGTTTGACTAAACGCCTTCAAAAATCTTGGTCTAATGGTTGCAAGATTTGAGGCTATGCACAAAAGGAGGAAGATCTCATCCTATCCAAACAACAACAATAAGAAACCCTTTGATCATGCTCAGCAAGTGGTGGGTCGAATCCAGAAGACATGTATGTTAAATGGTGGAGTTGGGGATGCTCGTGGTCTAGTTGACAAAGTGCCAAGCAAGAGACTGAACCCAAGCCTGTGGCTTCGACCGACTTCGTTCTCCAGGCATGGTTCTTCTTCCCTTACCTCTCATAATTCTCGTGTTTTAGTTCTCTTTTGCAACTAAATAGAATTTTAAAATTATGGGATTTTTTTAATACAGTTAAATGTTCCTTCAACTCATTGCAAAACAATAAAGTGTCGTGTCGCAACTCTCGAAGCCATTATAACTCACCTACTTTAAACCATGAACTATCACCCTCGCTTCGAGATGATCTAGAAAACTCTTACCCTTTTGATCGCTCCAATATCGTTTTATCAACCAGACAAATTTGACTCTCCATTGATTAAGTTGACCTTCTTCCTGCTTAAAATAGTTAAATTTTGCAATTTTTGGAGACTCACTAAGTACCCTTTGCAACTCTGGAAACGAGATGTGAAGTTTCATTCGTGTACCTTGGTATACGAGGAGTCACCTTGATTTTTGGTTTGACCGAAACGATCATATGACATCCTTTTGATGCTCTTATAGGAGCCTGTTACATCGGTTTACAATAGTAGAGAGTTGTTAAAACTAGAAAGTTGGCTTTCATTTTGGACCACCATTTGAAACCGAAAGAGAAATCACGTTTTGTCTTCGCAAACCTCTAGCGTTTATACTAGAAAATGCATGGAACATTCAACATAGGAAAGAGCACTTTTCGGGATAGTTTGGTGAAGCCATTTTGTAGGCCTCCGGTCGCAGTTTGATGAGGTCAAACTGGTCCAATTTCATCTTGTCGCTCCAGAAAACTTGTTGCCATTTGAAAATGGTTTTCTAGTTCTCAGTCCCGTCGACTCTGATGAATTCTCTTTATATAGGGGAACTAGTAGGAGATGTCTCGTTGCGTGCTTCTCCATCGAACGTCAGTTTTGGACATGGTTTTCTGGGCCCTCGAGCTAACTTTTGTCATTTTATAACTGGGTGAACTATGACCAGTGGCCCCGAGAAAACTAGCCGCCAAACGCAAACCGTTCGCTCTTTTTCAATTCCGTCAGTTGCTATGAACTCTTGGTATATCTGGGGACACGTAGAAAGTTAATCATGGATGTGTGTGCTCATTGGAAGATAACCTTTGGAAGCAGTTTCTTAGCCTCGAGCCCATTTTGAACGTTTTGTAGCTAGTGAGAAAATGTAAGAATAGAAAATGCGGACCTCGTAGGGTTTCCAAATCACCCTGAAAACTTTTAACACATGTAAATAACTATTTAAAACACTATAATGAAACTTTTGTGTGTATTAGAACTTTTGACAAAACGATGTTTTCTCTCTCTTCCTTTCTCTTTCTCTCTCTAGGTTATAAAATGAAGAAAAATGAAATGAAATGCAATGAATACATGTTTCTAGACCTTTTTATTTCGATTGCAAATTGTAATTATTGTCAGATGTAAATGGGAAACTGAAAAATGATAATTATGATTGATTAGGGTGGATGCCATGCCAGCGATTTATCGCTGATATCATGCTCACGTGGGTTTTGCAGGATGGAAGAATGACGATGAAAAAGGTGATGTGTAATTTAATTATTATTATTGTAATTTTTATAGGTCATTGTAAAATGAATAACTATCTAATGTAGTCTCTTGTTACGAAAAGTTATAATTGAAATTTGTTAATATGCATGAGATGCTAGTTTTAGGGATAACTTAGGAAATGTACATCTAATCACCAGTTCAATTTGATTCTTAATTGTGTATGCAAAAAAAAAAGGGATTTGATTTATATATAGTAAATTGAAATTGAAGTTAATATATTGTAGTACTTTCTCAATTTTCAATAAATGATTAAATTAATTTTAGGTTACCTTCTTACCTTGCAAACATAATAAAGAGTTTTAATGGGAACACTCAACCTTAATAAAATACTTGTGTATAGTTTCCTACTGTATGTGTGATCCCTTTTTACCATATAAGAAAATTAAGACCGTAGAACGAACTTAAGCTTTGCACTCGATGAGATCCCTAGGTTAGGTAAATAAAACCCCTAGTTGGAGTTTACCGTCATAGTCATTTTGGTTTAGCGACATTGTCGTGAACCCATATTTTAGGAATGACATGGTCCAACCTATCCAGAGTATGCGGTTTCCTTCTAGTTTTGGTAATCGTGAGAAGAATGTCCTCTTCAGGTCCGACACCAGGTTGAGTGGTGAAGACCACCTTGGAAGTCACCTTATGAGTCCTTGTTAGAAGGAATGACTAAGCGGTGTAACCTTCCCATCTGTGGAGTAGGTAGAGATATTACTCCCTTGTATCCTATTGGATTTTTGGGCCTTACGAAATTAGATCTAGAAATTAACTTCATCAGTGAATGAAATCCCTGTTGGATCCAAATGACCTAAATGAAGATCATGATATAGTTGTTCTATGTCTTGCATTCTCGTTAGTGAACCCTTTTGTCCCTCGTAGATAAATGTCTTGTCTTGGGCTTGTGAAAATTTAGTGCCTTGATCTTTCACGAAAGGATTATAGGGTAAATACATTTTAACCTTAATCACACCTATAATAGAGATTAAAGCCCTAGGTGAAACTGGAATTAAGCTTAACCATGTGCTTCTTTAATATGTCAGACAAGTACTTTTGTAACTCTTATGTTTAAAATGATAGTAATAATGAGACCCTAGTGCGATGCAAAAGTAAATCATATGAGAGTAAAACCAAAATTTGAGGTTAGGAATAATGTCACTGGGAGTCCTTAAGACTTAATTTAAACATCTTCATGTGTTACAAAGAATATAAATTGCCTTGGTGTGACCAAACGTCGAGAAAACAAAAGATATGCATATAAAAATCAAATTTGGAATTCAACAAGTTATTGAACTATAATAATAATAATAGCGAAATAACTATTCCGTGATCGATGGATGTTCTTGGGGAAAAAGCTATTTCAAATCGATGTCTTTCTTAATCCCAAGATTTCATCTTGACATCACATTAGGTTCACTTGTGTAGCAAGGTTAAATTCCAAACTTTGAATAAGCGTTTTGGGAAGCATAATCTTAACATAAGAATTAGAGAGTTAGAATTTTGTATAAAATTTGAAATATGGAAAATACTTAGGTAAGTTATGAAAATTGGCATAAGGGTAAGGAGAAAAATCAAATGGTTGAACAAAAAGTGAAAGGTGAAACGAATTTTCAGAACATGTAGGTGGAAAAAGGAAGAAAATTTTGCTTACATAATAATGTTATTGGATGTTTAACATACGCTAGATGTAACCATGGTAATGTTGTGTGGTGGGTTGTCAATCCTTAAGTCCCTTTTTTTTGTGGTCGTGTTATTGCTAGTATTCGTTCATTGGGAAAAGTGTGGCATCGACGTGCCGATGTCATCTGCATGTGTCTATGTGAGTCGATGACTTATGTGATTGTCGCATGTGCGTCGAGTCCTGTACTTGGAGCCCTTGTTGTGTTGTGTGTAGCGTGTATTGTAAGTCAAAAAAAAAAAAATTATCCTGGTATTTTACTGTTGTATTTGGGTGTGTAAAATGTGGGCACTACATATGGTATCAGAGTGGAGGTTCATGCTCTCGAACCTCTGGGATGGATTGGAGTTGTGATGATTTTGCATGATAGAGATGTTGTTACATGATGGGTTGCATGATGGTGATGGTGTTTCATGATGGTGATAAATATTGGAAGAGTAATGTGTTTTAAGAGTGATGTGATCTATGTTGTAATTGTGATAGTGTGAATGCACATGAGGTGTATGTCACTTAGTGCGCATTTGTTATCATGTTGATGTGCTGGGGATGGGAGTTTTCTCTCTCCTTCGTGTGGATTCTATGAAGAGTTCATGTGTGGATTACTGCTTGGAATGTGTGAAAAGAATTCTAATGTGGATGATGGGGTGTTGGAGCATTGTGGCATATTGTGTTATGTGGGTGTGTCGATATGTTGTATAACTGGATTGATGTAAAGTGAATTGAATTGTATCATGATGTTTTACCATGTTTTGAAGAAATGTGTGTATCACTTTGTATGTAGCAAATGAATGTTATGTTGTGATGTTACTATGTCCATTGTATGTATGATTTGTGTAATATGTGATGGTTCATGTTGTGATATAGGGGCATACAGTGATCCTATGAACCCTATTGTGTAGTGATTGCACCTTGGGTGCATAATGTGGTAAAGTGATGTAGTACACCCGGTGAATGTAAGATTGTGATCTACCCTATATATAAACCATGCGTAATACGTTATGGTTGTTGTGTGTGAATTACCATTGTGTTAGTGACGTAGTTATGTGTATGTCATGGACCCTACACTAGATGACCCTAAGGGGATAAACTGTCAAGAGTGTATGTGTGGAGAGAGGAGGCGTGGACCAGGTTTTCATAATCTTGAGCTGAGTACGAGTGAGGAAGTGGAGTCTTATATAGACTGAAAATCCACTTCTATCTGTTTAGTATACTTCGAGCTTGCTTAGTATATTGTGGGTGTGCACCACCTTAGGCTCAACTTATGCAACCTTGTGTCCCCTGTTCTTTCCTATTGGATTGTTCATTGAATAATCCTATGTGATTTTGACTATGTTGATCCTTGTGGGAGTATGGAGGAATGGTTCAGGAAGAGATGATGACAGTTACATTATTTGATATACTCATTTCTGGTTACATGTATATTTTCACGAGCTGAGGCTCGATGTCGAGTGCCAGCAACTCGATGAGTACCCCTTTGGTGGTGGTATGAGGCCACATAGTGATTGTGATGTGCTATTTTTCTCATTACGTATTTTATTCGTAAATTAATCTTTCTCTTTTAGCTAGAACCAGCCCGTTTTCTTGATTGACATGTTCTTATATTTTGGGCATTTATTTGATTGTTGCATTAACATTTGGATTTTGCACTAACCAAGGCTAATTAGCCATTTGTTTTTCTTGGTTTTAAAACTTTCTTTTCATATTTGAAAGTTTTGTAGCCTAGCCCAAGGCTTTTGATTTTGCCACTTGGCATTTGAATGGATTGTTATGCTGGTTCTAATGTCGTAATGTGTTGGATTAGGGTCATGGGATTAACCATGGAGTGGTTGAACCTATGGACCCACTTCGTTGTATGGGGGTACGCCCCAAGGAGTTACAGATAACTAGCGGGTTGTTGAACCACGAGTTATTATGTCACTTGGGTTGGGGGTGACGGGGCTCTATGTGTCCAGGGCAATAGGGTGACCCGGCCTCATTAAAAGGAGAAAGGAGATTGGCCTCTATGATTGAGAGACCCGATATTATTTCTTATGGCACTCTATGGTTGAGTGACCTGTTATTCTGGATGGGGCTCTATGGTTGAGTGACCCGACTTGGTTTTGACACTATGTTTCTTTCTCTTTGGGAGGTATATGGAGATTATCTGGTGATGCTTTGGGGAGGTATATGGAGTTGCTTTATGATACTTCAGGAGATATATGGAGTTTTACCTGTTTTGGAGATATCTGGGGTTTGTTTCATGATGTCTTGTTATGTGTGGAGTTGGTATAGTGAGTTATGTGTCCTCTTGTGAGTCTGGTTAGACTTTGTTATGATTGGTGGTGTGACTCTCCCCTTGGTTGGTATGGACTATTGGATATTGGATTGGAACTATGTTGTTATAGTCATGGATTTTTGGGTCTTGTGATACCCATTGTATATGTATCAGCGTGTTGATTTTGTTTGTTAGTCATATGTGTGTACTAGATCTATGTCTAGGGCATAATTGTTGGAAATTAATTGTTATGTGGTCTACTTGTTGTCATTCCATGGTTTGGTGAAACCCTTGTGATGTGGTATGGTCGTGAAAGTATGTAAAAGTATGTTGTGAAAATTTGGTGTTGTGTATGACCCTAGTAGGGTGTTGTGACTATAGTTCATGATGGGAACCCACAGGAATGAATAAACTAAAATTTGAAAAAAAATGAAATTTTAAAGGACTTGAATTAAGAATAATGTTAATGGAAAGAGATTAATGAAATAACGAATAAGAGAGAACTGCCAATCTTCACAGAACCTTGAAAATTAAAATTTCTACCAATTGTTCCTAGGGCCACCCCGTGACCGTGCTTTTGGTCTGAAATCTTAACCTTAGCGTGTGCCTTCACCTTATTCGTTCCTTGTTGTTTACCATTTCTCCTTCTTCATTGTATGTCACATCGAGGACGATGCTTTCTTAAGGGGAGGAGAATGTAATGCCTCCGTTTTTAAATAAAATTGTAAAATAATAATAATAAACCTTGTTTCTAAATGGGAACTGGTGTGCGTGTGCTCTCGTTGACCGTTGTTGACCTTGTCCAGGTCGCAGTGAAGATTTTTCACCTTCCCTCTCCTTCTTTCCTTTCGGGTCGTTGTCGACACCCCAAACTGTGGACCTCGTAGCGTCATGGATGGATGGTTATACGGTTAAAGAAAAAAAAATTTGGTTCTCGGCTCTTCGAGTTTGTCGGGTCATCGACATTAATAGGATTAATAATTATTATCATTGTTTAGCCGTAAAATCATAAAAATAATGTTATAATAATATTATAATTTATAATGTCAAGGTATGATTATTATTATTATTATTATTAATAATAATAAAATTGTGTTGTTATTATGAATAGGGTGATCATCATTAATTGTGCTCATCAATATTTTACCTCGTTCAGGGTTTGTATTCCTATTTAGTTAAAAAAAACAAAAAAAAAAAAACAAAATAAAAAAAAATAAATATAGATAAATAAATTTAAAAGAAATTAAAAATAAAAAAAAAAAATCCGTGATTTTCCTCTTAGGGCGAATTAGGGCAGAAATGGGGTTTCCTTCCATCATTTCGGTTGTGTAGAGAGGGATGAGTCAGCATCTGCCACCACCATGGGATGGGGAACTCTAATGCATTCTACACAAATGCCGAAAGAAAGATGGTTTTGTAGTGATTTTTACTCAAATCAATGCTTTTTGGGCGTTTTCTTGTTTCCTTCAAGGAGATGCCTCACCAAATGTCACCCCATGGATTTTCCATGTTTTCCTTTTTTTGGCTGTGCGCATAGTATCCTCTAATGTAAAAAAAAAATGAGCTCTGGGACCTGTGTGACACATTTGCCAAGATCGAGCTGGAGAGGTGTTTTTGTTAGACGTTTTAGTTCTACTACCTTGCAGTAGATATGGTATGCATAGAACAAATGTGTAGAAGAGGCGTATGAATTGTTGACAGAATGCCTCAAATAGATGTGGCTCTTGGAATGCCACGAGGGTGAGGATATGCACAAAGGCATTTGTTGAAAGGCCCTTGAAACTTCCAAAAATGTGTTTTAGTGCCCAGTTTGGCACGTAGGCAAAATGTGAAGGCATACACAACCCAGGTGAACTATTTGACAAAATACCTGAAAGATATGTGGCCTCCTGGGCTACAATGATAGCAGGATAAACAAAAAAATGGGTCTATTAAGAAGGCATTGAACTGTTTGATAAAATGCCTCAAAGAAATGTTGTCTCATGGAATGCCATGATGGCAGCATATGCACAAAATGGATGTGTAAAATGGCATGTGATCTGTTTGACAGAATGCCTCAAAGAGATGTGGTCTTATGGAACATACCCTGACCATGTAAGCTTCATTTTTGTTTAATTGGCTTTCAGCCATGCATGTTCAGTGCATGAGGGTTGTAAATACTTCGTTGGCATGAGTGCCTCTTGTAGAATCATGCCGAAAATTAATCATTATGTTGCTGGTTTTGATGAGCACATGAGAATGTGCAAAATGTGGAGGCATGCTTAAGGCATGTGAAGTGTTTGACTAAACGCCTTCAAAAATCTTGGTCTAATGGTTGCAAGATTTGAGGCTACACACAAAAGGAGGAAGATCTCATCCTATCCAAACAACAACAATAAGAAACCCTTTGATCATGCTCAACAAGTGGTGGGTCGAATCCAGAAGACATGTATGTTAAATGGTGGAGCTGAGGACGCTCGTGGTCTAGTTGACGAAGTGCCAAGCAAGAGACTGAACCCAAGCCTGCGGCTTCGACCGACTTCGTTCTCCAGGCATGGTTCTTCTTCCCTTACCTCTCATAATTCTCGTGTTTTAGTTCTCTTTTGCAACTAAATAGAATTTTAAATTATTAGGATTTTTTATAATACAATTAAATGTCCCTTCAACTCATTGCAAAACAATAAAGTGTCGTGTCATAACTCTGAAGCCATTATAACTCACCTACTTTAAACCATGAACTATCACCCTCACTTCGAGATGATCTAGAAAACTCTTACCCTTTTGATCGCTCCAATATCATTTTATCGACCAGAAAAATTTGACTCTCCATTGATTAAGTTGACCTTCTTCCTGCTTAAAATAGTTAAATTTTGCAATTTTGGAGACTCACTAAGTACCCTTTGCAACTCTGGAAACGAGATGTGAAGTTTCATTCGTGTACCTTGGTATACGAGGAGTCACCTTGATTTTTGGTTTGACCCAAAACGATCATATGACATCCTTTTGACGCTCTTATAGGAGCCCTGTTACATCGGTTTACAATAATAGAGAGTTGTTAAAACTAGAAAGTTGGCTTTCGTTTGGGACCACCATTTGAAACCCGGAAAGAGAAATCATGTTTGTCTTCGCAAACCTCTAGCGTTTATACTAGAAAAATGCATGGAACATTCAAGTATAGGAAAGAGAACTTTTTTCGGGATAGTTTGGTGAAGCCATTTTGTAGGCCTCGGTGCGTAGTTTTGAGGTCAAAGCTGGTCCAATTTCATCTTGTCGCTCCAGAAAACTTGTTGCCATTTGAAAATGGTTTCTAGTTCTCATCCCGTCGACTCGATGAATCTCCTTATATAGGGGAACTAGTAGGAGATGTCTCGTTGTGTGCTTCTCCATGAACGTCATTTTGGATGTGGTTTTTAGGCCCTCGAGCTAACTTTTGTCATTTTACAACTGGGTGAACTACGACCAGTGGCCCGGAAACTAAGCCGCCAAACGCAAACCGTTCGCTCTTTTCAATTCCATCGATTCTTTATGAACTCTTGGTATATCTAGGGACACGTAGAAAGTTAATCGTGGTGTGTGTGCTCATTGGAAGATAACCTTTGGAAGTAGTTTCTTAGCCTCGAGCCCGTTTTGTACGTTTTGTAGCTAGTGAGAAAATGTAAAAATAGAAAGCTGGGACCTCGTAGGGTTTCCAAATCACCCTGAAAACTTTAAACACATGTAAATAACTGTTTAAAACACTATAATGAAACTTTTGTGTGTATTAGAACTTTTGACAAAATGATGTTTTCTCTCTCTTCCCTTCTCTTTCTCTCTCCTAGGTTTATAAAATGAAGAAAAATGAAATGCAATGAATACATGTTTCTAGACCTTTTTATTTCGATTGCAAATTGTAATTATTGTTAGATGTAAATGGGAAACTGAAAAATGATAATTATGATTGATTAGGGTGGATGCCATGCCAGCGATTTATCGCTGATATCATGCTCACGTGGGTTTTGCAGGATGGAAGAATGACGACGAAAAAGGTGATGTGTAATTTAATTATTATTATTGTAATTTTTATAGGTCATTGTAAAATGAATAACTGTCTAATGTAGTCTCTTGTTACAGAAAAGTTATAATTGAAATTTGTTAATATGCATGAGATGCTAGTTTTAGGGATAACTTAGGAAATGTGCATCTAATCACCGGTTCAATTTGATTCTTAGTTGTGTATAAAAAAAAAAAAAAAAAGGGATTTGATTTATATAGTAAATTGAAATTGAAGTTAATATATTGTAGTACTTTCTCAGTATTCAATAAATGATTAAATTAATTATTGGGTTATCTTCTTACCTTGCAAACATAATAAAGAGTTTTAATGGGAACACTCAACCTTAATAAAATATTCGTGCATAATTTGCCTGCATGTGTGATCCTTTTTACCATATAAGAAAATTAAGACCGTAGAACGAACTTAAGCTTTGCACTCGATGAGACACTCTAGGTTAGGTAAATAAAACCCTAGTTGGAGTTTACCGTCATAGTCATTAGGTTTAGTGACATTGTCGTGAACCCATATTTTAGGAATGACATGGTCCAACCTATCCAGAGTATGCGGTTTCCTTCTAGTTTTGGTAATCGTGAGAAGAATGTCCTCTCTTCAGGTCCGACACCGGGTGAGTGGTGAAGACCACCTTGGAAGTCACCTTATGAGTCCTTGTTAGAAGGAATGACTAAGCGGTGTAACCTTCCCATCTGTGGAGTAGGTAGAGATATTACTCCCTTGTATCCTATTGGATTTCTGGGCCTTACGAAATTAGATCTAGAAATTAACTTCATCAGTGAATGAAATCCCTGTTGGATCCAAATGACCTAAATGAAGATCGTGATATAGTTGTTCTATGTCTTGCATTCTCGTTAGTGAACCCTTTTGTCCCTCGTAGATAAATGTCTTGTCTTGGGCTTGTGAAAATTTAGTGCCTTGATCTTTCACGAAAGGATTATAGGGTAAATACATTTTAACCTTAATCACACCTATAATAGAGATTGAAGCCCTAGGTGAAACTGGAATTAAGCTTAACCATGTGCTTCTTTAATATGTCAGACAAGTACTTTTGTAACTCTTACGTTTAAAACGATGGTAATAATGAGACCCTAGTGTGACGCAAAAGTAAATCATATGAGAGTAAAACCAAAATTTGAGGTTAGGAATAATGTCATTGGGAGTCCTTAAGACTTAATTTAAACATCTTCATGTGTAAAGAATATAAATTGCCTTGGTGTGACCAAACGTCGACAAAACAAAAGATATGCATATAAAAATCAAATTTGGAATTCAACAAGTTATTGAACTATAATAATAATAATAGTGAAATAACTAATCCGTGATCGATGGATGTTCTTGGGGAAAAAGCTATTTCAAATCGATGTCTTTCTTAATCCCAAGATTTCATCTTGACATCACATTAGGTTCACTTGTGTAGCAAGGTTAAATTCCAAACTTTGAATAAGCATTTTGGGAAGCATAATCTTAACATAAGAATTAGAGAGTTAGAATTTTGTATAAAATTTGGAATATGGAAAATACTTAGGCAAGTTATGAAAATTGGCATAAGGGTAAGGAGAAAAATCAAATGGTTGAACAAAAAGTGAAAGGTGAAATGAATTTTCAGAACAGGTAGGTGGAAAAAGGAAGAAAATTTTGCTTACATAATAATGTTATTGGATGTTTAACGTACACTAGATGTAACCATGGTAATGTTGTGTGGTGGGTTGTCAATCCTTAAGTCCCTTTTTGTTGTGGTCATGTTATTGCTAGTATTCGTTCGTTGGGAAAAGTGTGGCATCGACATGCCGATGTCATCTGCATGTGTCTATGTGAGTCGATGACTTATGTGATTGTCGCATGTGAGTCGAGTTCTGTACTTGGAGCCCAAGTTATGGAGAATTAATAGTTTTACCCTTGTTATACCAACACACCAAGCATTCTACCACATTTTTTTATATATCCTTTCAATCCTTCCTAGAATAAATGTTAATAAATTCTATGATAATTTTCTAGGAATCCTTAATGGCCACTCACTAGAGAAACATGTAGTTATGAGAGAACTTGGTTTTTAAGGGTAGAGTTTTTGTATAAGTACAATCGGTCCTTGTACCAAAACACATCCCTCTTTTATAATTTTTTTCTAAAATGCTAAGATCTTATTTGAGATTACAAATGAGAGTATGGGTTATTATTTCATTCTACCAATCTACCTATAATATTAACATGACATATAATAATTCCTTTGTAGACTCATCTCTCCAGAGAGTGCATCAACTACCACACTTTATTTTACTTTTTGTAAATGATCTCAAATTCATAACCCAACATATTAGTGACCCATTTTTTCCCCTCAATGATAATATTTGTTCTAAAAAGTATTTCAAGTTGTTATGATTTTTCTTTACCTTGAAATGACGACCCATGAGATCAATCTCCATTGTTGGATTGTATGAAGAATAGCCATCATTTCCTTCTCATAATTTGGTTTTTTTAGTTTCTTACCATTACGTTGAGAACTCACAAATGTAATGGGATTACCCCCTTACATAATTACTACACCTATTCCACACTTTGAATCATCACATTTAACAATAAAAGTTTTGGAGAAATCTAGTGTAGCCAGAAATGAAGTGGTACACATGGCCTTATTCAAGTGATAAAAATGCTCTTGTTGTTTCCTCATTCTAATGAAAATAGTATTTCTTTGATATGTTGTGAGTGGTGTGGCAATTCCACCATAATTATTCATTAATTTGTGATAATGACCTATAAACCCTAAATATCCCCTAAGGTTTTGAGTGTTTTAAGAATCTTCCAATCCACTATGGCTTAGATCTTATGAGGATCCACTTTTACCCCTTCATGAGACATGATATGACCTGATTATTCTACCTCACTTAATCCAAAGGCACACTTAGAGGGATTGACATAAATTTGTTGTTGTTTAAGAGTGTTCGATACCTTATTGACATGATGTAAATGTTCCTCCTAGGTTTTGTTGTAGATTAACACACCATCAAACAATACCAAGATAAATTTATGCAAAATGGACAAAAAATTGAATTCATCAAACTTTGGAAAGTATATGGTGAATTTATAAGGCCAAATGACATTACTAGATAATGATAATGGCCCCCATGTGTCCTAAATGTTGAATACCTTCATCACGAATTCAAATTTTATGGTATCTAGATCGAAGATCTAATTTTGTAAAATAAATAGCACCATGTAATTATTATAACAAATATTTAATGATAAGAATATAGTTATATTTGATTGTGTATTTTTGATATCTATGTATTCTAGATGTATATGTGTACCTTCATCGTTCTTTCTTATCATCACCTTTGGAGAATAGTAAACACTTTGACCATAGAAAATAATATGTGCTTCAAAGCATCTCTTGTACCATATTTTCAAGCTCACACTTCTATAGATAAGGGTACCTACATGGAATAATGTTGGGTTCTTGGATTTATAGTACTAGTTGAATATCATGATCATGATATCATTTTGGAGTTATCCCTTTCGACGCATCCCCAAAAATGACTCGAGTGATTTTTAATAATTGATAGTAGATTTGATGGTACATGACATTTTAATGTTTATATTCTAGTGAAAATAGTTTTTTCATAAAACCACCTACACCCTTCTTAAGAATTTTATACATTTGATGAGAGCTTACCAATCGTTAAGCTTTTTCCTTCTTCCCATGTAGCTCAAAAAACCTCCCTTTAAATTAGAACCTCATGAACAAACACTGAAGTTCATCTCAATAGTTCCTAAGGTAGCGAGCCATTAGAACCCTAACACAATATCTGATCCCCCATAAAAATGGCATATATCAGTCCCTCTAGCAAGTAATCTCCCATGAATAGTTTGATCTTATGGTAATTTATTTAACAACTACTTTACCTCCATACAACCGTTACTTCAAAATCTAGGGCTGGATAAACAAATCAATTTAAGTGTAAGGTCAACGTACTATTGATGAAGTAAAAGTACTACCATATTCAATTATTATTACCACCATTTGTTTCTTTATGAACAAAACAAACTTAAGGGTTTGTGGGGTAATAATCCTTGAAATTTAATGGAAAGGGATATTCTGTTGATATTCTTTAGCCTCATCCATAGGAACCTATTCCTCTTCATCTTTTATTTCCTCCTTGTTTTCTTCCTCACCAAGACCCTTAATGTAGAATAACTTCTTCTCGGGATACTTATGTCCCTTACTTCACTTTCTATCACAATTATAACAAATACCTTTTGCTCTCTTGTGTTCAATTTTTGAGGATTCAATTGTATTGGTTGGATAATTGACAATGTTAACATCACGTGTTTCTTGTGATTATTAAGATCTCTTCATTTTACCAAATAACTTTCCTCCACTCAATGAACAACTATAATGGATTTTGATATTGAGCGAGGATTAAGAAGGTGAACATAAAGCTGTATGCTATCCTTGATTCGACACAATAAGAGATAATTTAGAAGGTCTTATGAGATGTCATTTAATCGTAATGATATATTTTGGAATTTGGATATAATCCTTGATTGTCCCTATTTTTAGTAGTTTGGCTATCTGGATAAAATAGTTATTTGTAACACTATTAGTAAACTAAGTTTGCAGCTCCTTAGTGAACATAGACCAAGTAATAGGGATACCCTTTTTATCTTATGCTAACGCATCCATATACACCATATGAACTATTTTGGTTCTAGATAAATTGATGTCAATATTACCTTTTGTCTACGTGGGAAGTGATGCAAATAAAAACATTCTCCATTTGGTTGATCTATGTGATTGGATCATGCCCATTGAACTTGCACATTTATAATTTTGGAATCATGTTCCGACATTGGCCCAAATGTACACACCTTAGTGTAGAGGATCCCTCTTGGCTAATTTGATTTGGATTTAAGGGTGCATTAATTGGTTCTTAGTATGCATTTCTTAAGGAACCCATGAGACTTAAATGAGAATTCATTACCATATTCATTCTTGAAAGAGTAATCATCATATCTTTTCTCATTGATTCCAACCTCGGATGCATTTCACTCTTCATTGCTTAAATGTTACCTCCAAGTGCTTGAAGGTTATCTTCCATATTATCTTTTAATGTTTGAAGATCATGGCGGAATTCCTCCTTACTCACCATATTATTAACCCTTTCTTGAAGTTGGTTAAATACCTATGAAACTCCAAATTTTGAAGATTCCAATTCCTTATTTGGAGTCATCCCTAGAGTGGTTTGACCCTTCACTTGGCCTCTAGTTGATCTTCTGGTCATGATTTAGGGTTTAGGTCTTTCGATACAAGAATTAGGGTAGAAATATAGGGTTTGAAGTTTCAAAAATTTATTGACTAAGTAGAGAGAAAAATAAAGAAAAACTCCTAGCATATTTTTCAAAATATTAATGAAAATATAAGAAACTTAAAAAATTCCCAAAATTGCAACCTAGGTAGTGAATTTATAAAAATACCTAAAAGTGATATAACTTATGCAAAAATAATCAAAATTTCTTGAAATTTGGAGAGGATATTACTTGGATTAGCTCTCAACAATGGGTAAAAATTGCAAAAACACATACACTACCATTTTAGATATATAGCTAAATATTCACAATTAGGGTTTTGACATAGTTAGTGGTCGTGATCAAGAGATAATACCATTTGTAATGAAATTACTTAGATAAATTTGAATATGAAAAATAATTTCACTCCAAAGAATACCAAAATACAGATAAATTATCACAATATGTAAGTATAATTACTTATCCACTTCGAGGAAAATACCTAAACTATACAATAAGATTCAAGTGCTCAAAATGATGATCATATCCTACTCTCTAACCCATATACACCTAATATACTATTCAAAGCACCAAGGATGAGCCATTAAAGATATGCATAAATACATATGATATGACATGATAAGAGATTATGTTAGCCACAATTCATCTATCCATATCTTGATATATGACCTCGGAGTTAAGGGTGTAGTAGAATTATAGATGTAGGAGAAAAATGAATAACATTAATGCATCTTATTACAAACAATGACATATAAAATCATACAAAAGGCTTAGGGCATGCAAACATGGGAAACCCATGGTGTCACGAGAAAATGAAGGCCCATAGGCTTGTAAAAAGAGAAAGCAATTACAAAAAAGATAGTCATTATTCCAAAAACATGGGATGCCCGCAGTGTCACAAGACAATCAAGGCACATAGGCCACAAGATAGGAAAACAAGACAGTAATAAAACACACAAAAACACATATGCATGAAACAAGAGTGTCAAAACATTTTAATACGATGTAATAGGCAACATGTTTGAAATAATAAATGTCAATGTTACACAAGACACATGTGTTAGTCCTATTAGTCTAAAAAGTAATAAGTACACAATGTATATAATTGAGCATAAATGAGGAAGTGCAAATGAACTATAATAGAATAATAACACCTAAAGAATGTAGAGGTAGTACCCCCAATGATGAGAATGAAAGGAAACATGAGTGTTCATATAAGCATGTACCAATATGTATGTCTTGCATCCATCTCAATATACCCAGTGAATGCATGTATGTAAAGAAATAAAACATGTTATCTATCAAACCAAAGTAAAAAGAACGTGTATAATGTAAAGTGTAACAATTCAAAGAAAATTCATAGGTCATGATTTTGTATTTTTGCCAATATTTGAATGTTTTTACTGTCACAATGCATATCTATCTACAAAAGAAGGATAACAAGAAAGCTATCCCACAAGAACCTCATGACAAGATAGAGAATATGATACAAATGATGGATACTAAGGATTCATTTGTGATTAAAATGCAAGTGATACCATGGTGATGATGTGTGCCAAAGAATAATTGAGATAAGAATGAGATGAAGTATATTTAGGAATAATATAAGTCTTTGAATTGAGATTTTTGATTAGGATACCTTGTATTGAATAGATTGTAATTGATTGGTATTGATTTTGGTTGATGTGTGCAATCCATTGTGATAAAAGAGGTATGACATATGTGAATTAGAACACATAGTGGAAATAAGACCCTTATCAAAGTACATAGGGAATGTAAGGAAACCTATTCTTGTAAAAGAAATAATGGAGATTTTCTATGCCCTAGTTTATTCAAGAACGTTCTTTGAAACTAGTGAATATCAAGTAATAAGTGACAAAATGGTGTATTGAAACAAGATAAGGGATTTATTTTCACCTTAGATTCCAAATATGTATGCTTGCTAATTAGGTGTGCTACATTAGATTTCTTCCATGCTAGAAAAGTTGTCACCATGGTGGTTGTTTGTAAGATCTAGCATTATGTGTAATTTTATGTTTAAAAACCACACCTTGAGAGAGAGGAAAATACACCTCGAGGAGCCAAATAATGTGTGAAGTAACTAGTAGAATAAGTGTTATGTACTATGAGAAATAAAAATTAACAAACAAAATAAGATAAATGTAAACAAAGCAGCTATTATACCTTCTCTATAGTTCTTGCAAACCTCAAGTAATTTCATATAAGCTCTTGGAATTGTTTGATCTTTGTGATATTTGGATTGTGGATTCTCTTGATATTACCATCCAAAGTGGATTTGTAAATGCTACAAGAATATTTCATGAGGATTCAAACAAAAAATGAGCATAATTTTTTTGTATTTTCTTTTAGATTTCCAAATATGAGTTTGTAAAGGAAATGACCTTCTCTTATAGCTAAGGGTAAGACCATGAAAGGTGGATCGAGTTTGACTAAGCTCCAGGTTAATTATGGTAATTACCTGGGAATAGAAATTAGACTCATTCTATAGATTATAGATTTGAAGGGGCATTAGACATTTGGAATGCCAGAAGTTACATCTAACAATTGAATTGTAGGTATAAACCAATTTCCCCACACTTTTAGGAATCTAGAAGTGGAGTCCAAGTGGAACAGGGAAGTGGAGTTCAAGCTTAGTTAACTAGGAATGAGGAAGTAGAGTCCAAGTGGAGTTAAATAGGATAGTGAAGTGGCAATTGACTAGGAAAATAGGTGTATTTTCCTAATTAAGTAACTAATTTAATTAGCTACAATGTGTAAGATAATTAATTAATCATTTATTTAATAAATGTTAATTAACTTAGCTAAATTTTGCTAGAGATTAATTTAATTAATCCCAAGTGTTGGGGTGTTAATGTCAAGTGGGAATACCATTTGGTGGACTACCAATTAAACAACCCCTTGTCTTAAAGATTATTTTTAATAATCTTAGTCGGTCTTCACAGCTAAAGAGTGGAACGGTATGACCGACCACCCATCCTATATAAGTAGGATGATCCCTCACGGGATTGTTTAATTTTATTGGGATAATGAGATAATAGACCATTTGATCTAAGCTTAAGCTACTTATGCAAGATGTTATACTACAAGACAAAAGTTTGTTATTGTTTATTGTGAGACCGAGGAGTGAAGTGGAAGTGTTGGGTTAAAACTATTGAATTCTTAATACAGACAATGCTTTATCAGTGGAGTTTTTCCTTCAGGTTTCTCCACTTAAATATGGTGTTATTTGTGTCTTTAATTTCATCTCTTGCTCATGAAGATATGTAATCTTCTATCATTAATAAGATAATTCTTTGTCTTATTTAACTACACAACATAATCTATAATCTTCAACATTTATCTGTGAATCTATAATTTGTTAATTATACATTCCATCTAAATTCTAACATGGTATAAGAGCTGGTGATTATGCATATGCAGGATCGATCTGAAAGATTTTTGAAGAGGTGAAGAAAATTTAAGTGTATTCACGAATTTGTGAAAACCTAAAAGTTCCGTAGCCATCTTCAAGAAAACCAGATTTAAATTTCAAATTCCGCCTAAATATTGTTTTGGAATATTGGATGAATGGCCGTTTAGATTGTGTTTAAGCTATTGTATGCTTAATCTTTATACGCATCTTGTTTGAGTTGTTAATGATTTAAATTTGTTGTCTGTAAGATTATTTTAAGTTTTTGCGTCGTTTATAGCTATTAGGGTTATTTTTTGTCTATGGATCCAAAAGGATTTCCTTAGATCTAGTTCTTTCATGCATTTAAATCCACACAATCTTTATTTTTGCTAGATCTAATTTTTTTCTAAGCCCTGATCCAATTATTTTACACCATCTAGATTCATTTTGTTGTATTTATTTAGATCCTATCGGTTTTGCAGAAAGCTTGGAGCAATAAAATTGCTCCAAATAGCCTCATTGATCTTTTTTTCATCTTTGCAAAGCACAATCCAATCTTATAGTACCATTTGGCTTCTCTCTGTTAGTCTTATTTAATTTTTTCATTTTTGCAAAGCTTGAGCCAATCATTTTTCTCTCAAATGAGCTTCACATTGTCGATATTCTAAATAGACATTTATCTTTTTGCGAAGCTTGAGCCAATCAGAGGTCTCCATCTTGCTTCACTTTGTCAGTCATATTGTTTTTCTGATTGTCAATTGTGAAATGCAAGCCAATAAGGGATTTACACATGTCTTCACATTGTCAAACCTTTTTTTAGAAGCTTCATAAAGGCGCTAGGTCTGGGAAATAGCTAAGCAAGGTTGAGAAGACAAAGAAAGAGTAAAAGTTAAAAGACATGATGCGAAGGACTTAGCCATGAACCAATAAAAACAGACCCAAAATTCGGTATAGGGATAAAAAATATGAAGGTACATGGAATTTTCTCACTTTCTCTCTTTTCAACGTTGTCATTCAAGGTTTGACACAATTTGAAATTTGCGAGGTAGCGTGGAATTTTCTTATTAGTTTACACTTTGCAATCGACAAGGCTCTTGTAAATGAAATTACATTCCAAATGAACATAGACTTTTCCTATTGGCCTATGTTTTACAATGGTCGAAAAATAAAAGAAAGGATTGACATTGTAAAATTCCTTGGAGTGTTTTTATTAGTTTTTACTCCATGATTGATAATTAAGGTTTCATATAGCGTGACACTAAAAAATTTAAAGCATACACAACATTCTCTTATTGGATCACATTTTATAAAAGCGCATACCTACATGAAAATCCACATAGGACGTGGAAAAAGAAAATTAATGCGCATGTAGACAAAGGAATCCCATGAAAAAATGAGAGGCCACCACGTGTCACTCTTCTATTCATCTTGACATGCAAAATTTTAGAGGGACATATATTTCATTCTACAGATCCAAATTTAGTAAAATTGGTCTCGTTGGAATTCTCTCATCCTGCTCTTCATGCTAACACCAAGAAAAAAAATTGATGACATTTATAGAGAAAGAGAGGAGAAAATGAGCTCGAATCATTTTTGAAGCTCAGCTAACTCAGATTCATGCCAAATTATATTGTGAAGGATAAAAATAAATAATTTTGCATGAAAAAATATAAAGTGCATGGAAAAAATATAATTTTATTATTTTGCAAGGCTTAGTATAGCGTTGGATTATTTTTAATCAAAAGTGTGTAAGGTTGATCGAATAAAATTTTGCTAGAGTTATATTTTCTTTTATGCAATTGAGATTACATTGGAATTATCTCCAAGTGGTTCTAGAATGATGTTGTAACTAAAGATGATGAGCAATTCAGATCCACTTCATTTTATTATATATACTAGTGCTTTTGAATCATTAGGAGAATTTGGTTGATATAACTAGTTGCGATAAAATTTCAAGAAAATGCCCACTATTAATAAAGTGATTTTTCTTTTCCAAAAATTCTTTGCAATATTGTGCATTTATGTAGTGTATTATTTTGATTTTTCCATGAATTTATTAAGTAATTTAATTATTTTACCTTCACTTATTGCAATAATAGGCATTATGTGTTAATTTTATTACACATGCATATGGTAATCTATTTATTGTGAAGTTATCCCTTAACTTGATTTTCAAATAGTTTTCCTTGAAATTTCACCCAAGATCCTCTAGTTTGTGTAAGTTTGTTATTTTATTATCAGTTTGTGCACATCTCAATATCATTAGCCTCAAAATACTCATGGAGTATCCCCCTTTTTATTTAAGATTTATTTTTAACCTTTACCCTCATCAATTTTAGTTAGAGATACACTGAAAGTGAACCAACCCTTAAAATCTTAAGATTCATCTCACTCTAGTGATACCCACAACCCATGAGTTGTTTCCATTGTCTATATATATAAGTGAGGAGAGAGATAAGGAAAAAATCTACTAATCCTCATAAGGGTGAACTTCTGCTAGATAACAATTTTTGGCATACCTAGTGGGACCATATTTGAAATCTTTATATTTTGCGGGTGTTCCATTACAACATCCTAGTTTACATTTTGTTTCACCAAGTTTGACGTGATCTTGGTGATATTTCATCCATTGGAAGAATTTTCAAGTATATTTGGTGACTCCACTGATCTAAATAACCCATTTCCTTGATTATTAGACCTTTCCCTTTCTTATAGTCATTTCATTTTCTATTTCCTATGAAGTTGTGCAAGCATGAATTAATTTCCTCACCGGGATTCTCATTTGCAGGAGCAGTGGCATTCATATCCACCTCTAACATTGAAAATATCCTCTTTAATTTGTTATAACACACCTCCAAATCAGATTTTACGGTAAAATTTAGATTGGAAATGTGTACCCCTATGAGCCAAATGTAAATCAATATGGTCATTCATCAAACCATGGAGCTACTTAAGAGAAAAAGTATGCAAATTTAAAAGGTTATCCTTTACTTGAAGACGAGTTTGAAGGAAAAATTCAAAGAATGTAACAAAACTTGTAGACTCTTAAGGAGAAACTACATAAATTGTAATCTAGACAACTTCGTTTTAAGCAGCCATGTTAATGGTGAGATCCTACTCCTAGTTGGTTTATCCCACAACAAAAACTTGAGGTAATGAGTGAATCCTTTACCCAAATGACTGATTTTGTTTTATATTTGCAAGCATTAAAGGCTAATAAATATAATCTTGAAGAACCTTATCAATGGGATGTTCTAACATACCTTCTTTTTCAATAATCTAATCCCAATTTTCAGATTCCAAGCTTTTTTTCTGTTGTTGTTCCCACTCCACCTCCTTCGTAAGCAGATTTTGAGCCCTTACCCTTGGTACAAGCACTATAAAATAAATTTAAAATTCATCCCACCCCTCCATATTTATCGCCAAGCCCAATTTGGGAAGGGGAAAATTAGAAAATCAGATCACAAAAGTTTCTAATTCATCTCAACTTGCAAAATCGAAGAGAAGAAGGAATCATCTTGAGATGAAGAAGATCATAAGGAAGATGAGACCCAAGGGGATTTTCCTAAAGATTTTGATCATGAAAAGGTTGATTTTTATTAGAATTGAAAGATTGCATTAATGAAGAACCCATTGAACTCACTTCTTGTACATTTTCACCACCTATATTCTAATATAATGAGTCTCTGCTGCGGAAAACTCCCACAAATCAGCTATGAAGGAAATTTTAAAAAGAAGAGCCCTGCTACCCAAATTAGTCCACATAAGGAGAATGAAAAGGAGTTTTATCTTTCAGAATTCATTCTTGAGGATGAGGATATCCATAATGAATCAATTGGGAAATCAGAAGTCATCATAGAGAAGGTAGAGTCTTTTGTAGATTTGTTTGTGGAAATAGAACAAGGATCAGGTCATCTTGCAAACAACTTTATTCATGGAAAGGAAAGTCTGCAGGATGTCCTCATTCAAGGGGATGAGCTTAAAATGGATGGGAAAATAATAAGGATAATCTAGTTGGTTATAAGACCATGCCCAATCGAGATAATTGGTGGTATTGAGTCGATTCTAGGAGTAATAACATTTGTGCTTGATTTAAAGCACACAGATGATATTCACATTTTCAAAAGTCAACCCCAATACCTCCCAAAATAGATTGCAAATCCAATAGAGGTATTCTTCATATTTTGGATTAATATTTTGATTAAGTTAAAGGTATGAAACTTATTTTCGTAATCGCCATGTGATCTAATTGTCACGTTGGTCTCATGACCTCATTTTCTCAGAAAAGGAAGCTATTTTTATTTGTTGTATTAGTATTTGTTTATCTTCAGTTTTCAGTTGGTTAGGTTAGGGTAGGTATCTTTTCAATTCAATAAGTGTTTATGCATGCTTGTAATATTTTTATTTTTCAATAAGTGCATTTCATG
This sequence comes from Taxus wallichiana var. yunnanensis, assembly GCA_018340775.1. NCBI lineage: Eukaryota > Viridiplantae > Streptophyta > Pinopsida > Cupressales > Taxaceae > Taxus > Taxus wallichiana. The sequence continues at coordinate 176,286,131 of CM031243.1, read as the reverse complement.
CATAAGATCTAGTTCTTCCCATATCTTTTCCAGTTTTGTTCTATTTTTAGAAAGGTAAAAAAATTTCAAGGTAAGGTTTGTTTTCGGGTTTTAACTCCATGCCCAATGGATGCATCAAGGCACTAGATCATTTCAGCTAGTAGGCAAATAAACCCACAGAATCACCAAAATTGCTAAAATTTATCACACATACGCATGAAGTCAACTTGAAACTTTTGTTTCTCATATTGGAGAGATTTGGGAAAGACATGCAAGTTGTGAATGGAAGAACAATAGAAATTCAAATATTCTATGTTCTTAGCAATTAAAACCATTCATTATAAATCATGAACCTAGCCAAAAGGAAATATTTTCTAGATTTAACTCAACACAGTCCTTTATAAAAATGTCAAAGCTGAAAGGAATATTATGAGAAAGAACGAGTTCTTGGAAATGAATTATATCGATGGGCTACATGAGATGAGGATTATAATTATGGAGGTCCTATTGGAAAATATATTCAATCGCAAAATCTCTTAACAGAGAAAATATCACATGAGGTTTTATTTTTGGATAACTCGGACTCAACGATTTAAAAACAAAATGGAACATTCAAATGGCCATCAAATATCTACACCGCTAATAGGTTGAAATGCTTGTGACGAAAAGGGAAACATGAAAGGATTATGGGTCTCTTCATAGTAAATATACTTTCATGGACTTTAAGTCTTAGAATAAAGCTTCATAAAGGTGTCAGGTCTAGGAAACAGCTACGCAAGGTTGAAAAGAAAAAGAAAGCAAAAGTTAAAAGTTGCAATGTAAAGGAATCAACACCGAACCAATAAAAACAAACATAAAATATGGTCTAGTGCTATAAAATCCTTAATCTACATGGAATTTTCTCATTGGCTCACTTTTCCTAGTTCTTAGTCAAGGTCTGATGAATTCTATCATTTACAAGGTAGCATGGAATGCTATTATTTGTTTACACTTTGTAATATGAAAATGATCTTGTAAATGAAAGTACATTGCAAAGGAGCGTGGAATTTTCCAATTATCCTATAAAGAAATGACACTATGAAAGTTCATGGAGTGCTCTTATTGGTTCGTAATTCACGATGGATAATGGAGGTCTTATAGAGCATTACATCACAATTTTTTTATTAAAGGAAAATAGTTTTGAAGGGACTATACCCTATTACAACAAAGGATCAACAACCAAATCAACAAGAAAAACATCAAAATAGGATCTGAATCTAGATATTATGATAAGTCCAATAGTAGTAAAAAATAAGCTACTAATAAAAAAAAACAGGGACATAACAGCGACTAAACAACAAAAAAACAACAAACTATCAGAAATAAAACAACTTGAACTCCTCTAGTCTACCTAGAAGGTATTATTTCTTTGAGGCCCTTTCAATCCTTGATTTGATCATCTGTAGGGAGGTAAAAAGTTCCAGAGTGGTGACATGTGTTGGGTCATTAACATTCAGCTACGAGATGACCTGATTTCTCTCCTTTTCAGTGCCCCAAATATCCTCAGGGACTCCACTCAACAATGTGATGCTTCTAACATGTTGTTCAAGAAACTCACTGATTGATTTGAAGATGGCCATATTGTGGTCATGTCTATCCTTATTTCTCCCCAGTCTATTATCTAGTGAGTTCAATTTTTTGTAAATTTCTTTAGTTTGATCTATGCCAAAACCCGCATCATCATTTATCTTTCTTTTTCCTTTTTCTTGTTTAGCTGATGTATCTCTTTCTTGATATTTTCTACCTCATTTTCTAACGTTTCCATTCTAAGGAGAATATTATCCCTCTCATGCTGGGAAGCTTTGTCTTGCCTTGCATTACTGATATGCAAGAGATTGTGAACCATTTCCATATCCTTGTTACTCCGGAGGACATGGCTAGAGGTAGGTGGGGTCACTTTGTGGGGTGCAGGGTTCTTAGCCTTGACATTCCTGATAATGGAAGAGTTGTTCGGGTTGGGAGTGGGTGTGCTGTGGGAGGGAGTGCGCTAAAAACTAGGGGAAACAAGAATGGTGGGAAAATTGATGAGGCAATGCTTGTGAAGGAGAAAGATGAGCCCTTGGTGAAGGGAGATGGCCCTAGTATGTTTTTGAAAACCAAGAATGGATTGTTCTAGGGAATTCAGGAGGTACTGCGGGAAACAGAAAACAAGATGACATCACAAAATTTAAATCATACATTTCATTCTCTTATTGGCTCACATTTCATAAAAGAACATACTTATATGTAAAGTCACATAGCACATGAAAAAAGAAAAATAATGCACAAGTAGATAAATGCATCCTATGAACAAATGAGAGGCCACCACGTGTCACTCTCTTGTTCACCCCGACATTCAAAATTTTAGAAGGCCATATCTTTCATTCTACAACTCCAAATTTAGTAAAATTTGTCTTGTTAGAAATTTCTTGTCCCGCTCTTCATTTTGGCACCAAAAAAATCACAAATTGATGATGTTTATAGATAAATAGATGTGAAAACAATATTGAATCATGTTTTCAAAAGTCAACAAAGTCGAGTCATGCCAAATTCGATTGTGAAGGCCAAAAATAAATAATTTTGCAAGAAAAATATAGAATAGAGTTGGATTATTTTTAATCAAAATTATGCAAGGATGATCGACTTAAATTTCTCTTTGAGTTATCTTTTCTTTTCGCATGTGAGATTTCATTGGAATTATCTCAAAGTGGGTCTAGAATGATGTTATAACAGAAGATGTTGAGTAGTTTAGCTCTACTTAATTTTATATATATACACTAGTGCTTTTAAAGCATTAGAAGAGTTTAGTTCATTTAACTAATTGCTGGAAATTTTCTAGCAAGTGCACTGCTGTTAATAATGTGTTTTACATTTCCATAAACTATTTATAATCTTGTATATTCAGGTAGTTTACTCTTGTGATTTTCTCTTAATTTATTAAGTTATCATCTTATGCTACCCACCCTTATTCAAGAAGAGGTTTTGTGTGTTAATTATAGTGCACATGCATATTGTAAGTTATTTATGGTGAAGTCATCCCTTAAAAGTTTTCAATTACTATGCCTTGAAATTTCATCAAAGATACTCTAGATCATGTAGGTTTGTTATTTTATTATTATCTTGTCCACATATCAATATCACTAGTCTCTAAAAACTCATGGTGTATGGGTAAGTGCAGCAAGTTGGGGGACAAAAAAGGGGTCATAAGTGGACGTCATATTGCAAATAACAACATAATATCAACTTGTAGGGATTATTAGCAATACATACACTCAAAATTAGAAAAACTTATACCAATATGAATCGTAGCATTCGAAATCTAGTTTCTAAAATACTAATTTTTTTAAAAATGGACAAGATTAGCTATATTAAACACTCAAAATTCAATGACTTGGTATTTTTTTAAAAACACCTATAAGATTATAGTCCGTTTGCCCACGATTTGGATGACCAAAAATTGATATATATTTTTTTCCTTTGGTGAGAAGTTAGATGCCATTATCTATCTTGGGATGGATTTTATTTTGTATTTTTTTGAGTAATATTTTATTTTTAAAGATTTTTTCCGTGAAAGTGGTATGAAAACATAAAGAAAATAGAGCACTTTCCGTTTGCCCACCATAACTTCATGAAAAACTATTGAAATGAAATTAAAAAAAAATTAAACATGTATATAATTTTACCACGGTTTGGGATGGTATAATTTTTATCACATTCTGATAAGTGAAACAAAATTTGCAGTCTTAAACCTATACATAAACATTCATGGAAAAAAGTGTCTTACAGACCTACTATTAGTAAAAAATTATTAAATGATATTTATCCTATTCTATTCACTTTAAAATCAATATTTCTACAAAGCTAATAGTCTCCCCTACGCAATGGTACCATTTTTATGACATATTTTTTACTTTTCGGCATGGTTCAAGTCTGCAGAAGACTAAATTTGATGTTTTGCTATTTTTAATGTAAAATTCATGATTTGATGTCCACTTAATTGTCCCCCAACTTGGTGCACTTACCCGTATCACCCCTCTTGTTATTTAAGCTTTCATTCTAACCTTTACCCTCATCAATTTTAGTTAGAGATACACTAAAAGGGAACCGACCCTTAAAATATGGAGATTCACCTCACTCTAGGGATACCCATAGCCCATGAGGTGTTTCCATTGTCTATTTGCAGAAGTGAGGAGAGAGAAGAGAAAATCTACCAATCCTCACAAGGGTACATCGCTAGATAATGGAAAATTTCCTAGGAAAATTTGTCACAAGGAACATCTAAGGAAGACAAACAACCCAAATATCCCCATTATTTCAACTTACATCTCCTATTAGGTCCCATAATATTGAAACACAATTTGTGAGATATGCTAAATGTCCAAGAAGAAGAAACCGACCCCCAAGATAAAAAAACATATCATATGTTGTGACTGATAGTAAGGAATTTTACAGGCTCTAAGGATGATACCCCAAAGTACCACTGAAAGGACATCATTCTCTTAACCATCCAAACCAATTAACCATCAACAAGGTGTTATCATACAATTTCTTAGGCCCTTGTCTGCAGTCCGGCTTCATTTTGGGGCTGCCTTGAGTTAAGCCTATTTGACTTGGAACCCTTTTCTTTCTTTTGGTTAGTTTTTGCTACCAAGATTCTTTTTTGTAAAGGGTATTTTGGTCCCTTCAGAACTAAACTTTATTTACCTTATCTAAAGAAATATTTTCTTAGACATAACTCACACGAGATGTATATGGAAAATCATACATCATACAACTTCCAAGATCAATTAAAAAAGTAGCATGAAAAATAATCATAGTAAATTGTTTTTAACATATCCATTTATATAGAATGATTATGGAAAAATATATAAATGCTCTTAAATATTTGTAATGGATATACAATTGCAGCCATCTTATCCTAAATTAAAAAAAAAGGGCAGTTTAACAATGCTTACACAAAAGGTGTGGATTCCCATAGTTAAAGCATACATATGATCCTCACAGAGTACCCCGAGGAGTCCCCCTTTCACCAAGAAAAACCTCCTAAAACCCCTCTTCTTATACAATGTTATCCACATCAGGGTTTAAGTGAATATTTCACTAGAATATTGATTCATTCATGCCCAGGACATCCTTTAGAACCTCTAAGAAATAATAAGGAATATTCCTCCTTGATATCCTTCAATTTTGTATCATTCCTGCACTGTCACTATCGTATCAACATGACAAAGTGAAAATAATTATGTCATACCCATTTCTGATTTGATTTTCCACCTGAGACCAAATTGTGATGGGAAATAAAGGCATTAAATTGATAAGACCTTTATTTAAATATATGAACATTAAATCACCTCCCAATGATATGCCTTTATATATGATTTTATTTGATTTAATCTAATTCATGTCAATTGATATGGGAGAGATATGAGAATTAATGATGACACAAAGGTTTGTACATTCTAATCTAGATCAATTCACCAATTTAAATGTGACATAGTTCTCCAATGGGTCACAACAATTAGCCTAAATTTTTAGAATCTTCGTATATTTAAATCACATGCACCATTCCCCATCATGGCATAAAAAATCTTAGGCCCAAGTCCTTCAGGTCTTGAACTTGAAAATATGAATGAATGCTTTCAACTAATGGGCTAAATGAATCCTTTATCAGGCTAGTGTTTAGTGTCCTGAAAATTCAAGTTAATCCTCTTGAGGGCTCTTCTCATAAGGTGCTAGTTTTATCTTTTCTAAACCAACTAGCTAAGATATGTGCCTCCTTCCCTTATTTTCAAACCTTGCACTTCGATCTCATCCTTACCAAACACCACCAAAATACCGAGAAAATGAAACTCTAGTTGTACCATCACCACCTCCAAATCAATGCCAAAAATATGCATATATAGGGCCTACTACGCCCTTCTCTGCTATAAATGGAACTTCTTGACTGTCCCCAACACCCATACCATAGAAGGAAAACTACCACTAGGGAAGCAGATGAATGGAATATAGGAATGGATTTATGTATTGGAAACTTCCATGGTTGAAATTAGGATGTAATGATTACTAGGGATCCTCCCACGAAGATAAAAAGGACACCCTCAATGATTCAATAAAAGAAGGCACACATGTCCCCGCATCTTGAGCCTCCATAAGCCGTGGTACCAAAGTATACCTGAAAGGGGGATCCAATCCTGTGAGTGGGTAAACTCACTAGATAGAAATATGGATTTCATCCATATTATTAATGGGCCATAAGTTGGGATACTAGAGATGATGGTGGAAGCCATGTCGTGGGGCTTAATCGGTGACATTCAATTTTTTTCAAAGCATCTTTTCTCGTGAGGAATTCATGCACCATAGGGACTAACTTCCGACGCGTCTCACAAGTACTCGGGAGAACTTTTGGATGTTGATGACTAACCCTTTTTCATACATATAAATTTTTATTCTCCTTTTGTATATGTATTAAAAGGGTAGGTCCCCCATTAATAGAACCCCATTTTGTTCACCAAAACACTATTTTCAATTTCTTTACTTTATTGTTTTATGAAATATCATATTTTATTGATTCAAAATTTATATTTCTCCTTTAAAAGATAATAATTCACTTTAAATTCCATACATTCTACCATAAAATGAACTGTAAAATCCGAGTTATTCAAACAATACAATTTACAACACCAACCACTTAACAATATTTGAAATAACCCATAAAAATAACTCACCATCGACTGCTTGATTAATTTTGGGCCTTGTCATGGAAAATAAATCATCCTTATAACTACATTATATGTTAAATAGGGAAAAGATACCAAATAATCATCCGAAAAGAGACGGGATTCTAGGCCTATAACAAAAATTTCATTCAACACATTAAAAACTCAAAATGAAAAATTAATTTCGAGGCTCGAACAAATTTCCATGTGTCGGGTCCGACCAAACATACTTTTCTAGGCTTAGGAACAAATCAACACTTTGCACAAACATATGGGCATATATAATAACTTGACTTTATTGCCCCTCTTTCGACCGTCCACCTTACATATTTACTTCAAACCGCAAGGTCGGGAACTTTTTTTTTTTTTATTAGAGGTAAAATAAGGGTTGAGGGGACCCTACCCCATACATAAAGTTACTATTTCCATACAAAAGGCCAAGGGATAGACCGTTGAAGCCCAACCATAAAACCAAAACAGTTTAAGACCAGCAACAAGGAAATACAAACATAAAGGATAGATACCAGACAACAAAAAGACTAACAAACAAAAGCATAACCAAGAGACTAACAACAAAACAACTTAGAACTAACAACAACCAGACAACATCCCAGATAAGCAGTTACTCTTTTATCAGGTCCCCCACTGAATTCATGCATTCGTTCCATTCTTTGACAAGGGATTCAATGGTGGCTTTCCACACCTTGTAGTTTGGTTCAGGGACCTCCACTTTGGGTCCTTTACCCTCTTTCTCCCTTTCCTTAGCAAGATCCATGGAGTGGATCATCTCAGCTAAAAGATTGAGATGGTGGATGGTACTCTTGACGTTGAGAAGATGGACGTCTCTAATTTGGAACACAACTTCTTTCATTTTCAGCATGTCCTTGGCCATTTCAGGCTTCTCTCATTGGTGTTCTTAAGCTATTCACTAAGGACCACCGTGGAAATATTTTCCACTTTATCTAGTTAGATCTTTCAATCCATGGAGACCATACTAATCATGTGTCTATTAATGTTAGTATCAAGCCTAACATGCTCAAAATCACACATGAAAGAATGGTTCCTGATAGTCGAGTCTTGAGTTGTGAACAGTTTAGACTGGAAAGTCTTGAGTGTGTAATCTCTTTATGACATCCTCTAAATTATTGAAGCGTTTATCATCAGCAGAAACCAGATCTTTCTCACTCTCCCCTTGTTGCTATTATCCCCTTTAGCAGTGGCCTTGTCCATACTAGAACCTGAAAAATCTGGATTCCCCTCATTGTTTTCCCGAATCTAAAATCTCCACTTCCTCCACCTGTTTAGGCTCCTCCTCCATCCTGCTACATTTTTAATAGCACGTGGCTCAAGTTTGATCTAGTACGCTTAAACAATTAAAAGATACAAAATGCATCTTTGTAATTTTCTTACTGCTTCCAGAGCCTCCTTAATATTTTCATTTAACCAAGGTTCATTTTAAGAGACCTCTGGGGAATCAAAGGTGGAAAATCCCTAGCGAATATCCCTGAACTACTTTCGTGAGACATGATAATTTTTAGGGTTTGTGTGCAATATTTTTACCTGATAGTAGATTTCATTTTCAAGTCGTGTGACAACAAGGTTGTTGTCATGTGACAAAAGGGTAGCTGTCATGAGACAACACGTTTTCTATCATGTGACATAAACCTTGTTGTTGGCTGACAATAACCTTGCTATCGCATGACAAAAAACTTGTTGTCATGTGCAAACAACCTTCTTGTCATGCATCAACAAGGATGTTGCGATAACATCCTTGCTAAAACATGAAAACAAGGTTGTTGTTGTGTGACAACAAGTTTGTTGTCACGCGACAACAAGGTTATTATTGGATGACAATAAGGTTACTATTGCATGATAGTAAATTTGCTGTCGCATGACAAAAAATTCTGTCGCATGAATCCAAAATGAAAATCTCATGTCGTGCATCCATAACCTCCTATTGTGCATCAACAACACAAGATTGTCGTGCATCAAAAACTTTCTCTGTAAGTTCATGATACTTGATATGTCGGTACCTCAGTAAGATAGTAGTAAGTTAATAGTATACTACCTAGTGAATCACCTATGTTTATATAGGATATGTTTTCAAGGGGTTGGTAAAGCCAAACCCTAAAAAAATTATAATGTAAATTTTAGGTGAACAAAAATTGACTTGCTCCAAAAAAGTTTGCCTTCTCAAATTTTCCTAAAATGAAATATTTTCCACTAAAAAATCCCTTCCTTTAATGTGAATTAAGGAAGAAACTATATTTTTCACAAAACATGTCAATCATGCAAAGTCAGTCAAATGTTCTGGGAACACACGAAGATGTCGATCGCCACTTTTTAATCTTCCTACATAATGATTTTCCAAGAAAGGGCACAAGATTATAGGATGATAATTAACAAATGGGTGTAAAGGATTGCATAGTGTTTGAAAACATGGGAAATTAATAAGGAATAAACTTTAAAAATGGGAACAAAATTAGTGACAAAGTGCCCAAATAGAGAATAATAATTATGGGGACAACAGATAGATTTGCAAGAAATCAAAAAAATGTTGGAGCTTACTAGTTGCAAGTAAACTGGTCATAAATGTAATATTGGGAAGGAATAGAGCAATGTACTATGTTGTATGTGTAATTCTCAATAGAATTTTGGCAGCATAACTATGCAATCAAATCTTAAATCTCCAACCCATCCTCTAGGTAAAAGTTTGGTTTTTATAGAAATGTGGAGAAGAAAAAGTATGAAACACTTGGCAAGCAAGAAGAGCCAAATCATCAAGGAATGAGGGATTTAACATTCTAAATATAGTAAATTGAGAAGAAAAATTCAACACAAAACCATCAAGCCAAAAATCACGTGAAGCAGTCAAGAAACGTGTAAGAAAATGACTCACAAATTCACAAGTGTCAAAACACACAATTTGAACTCTCAAATTAAAGTGCACGTAAACGCTTCGGTGTGCATAGACGTGTGGTTACATGACTTAAGGTAAAAACATGAATGAAAATAGGAATAAAATATTATGCAAAGGAACATAAAGTTGAATAAATTAGAAACAAGGACAAACAAGTCAAATTAAAGATGAAAAATTTTAAGGGTGAGGATCTACGGATCTCATCATTATTTTGAAGAAGGATTCTATCATCATGGAATAATTTATTTTACCTATGAAATTTTGGGTGCATATATATTACCCCTAAGATAATTGTTTTATCCATGAATGAGTGTAAAATGTGGATTACGAGTATGGCGCTCTCAAGTGGGAGAGTTAGAAAATATACCTTATTCATTTATGTGTTGAAACTACACCAATACAAATTTCCGCTACCTACAAAAGAGAAATAGGAATCAAGTGTAGATATAAAATGAAATTATAAAAATTATATTTAAATGAAATGACAAGATTACTTACCATATATGTGGGGATTAGAAGTATACCTGCTCCAAAGATGCCATCCATGTATATACTCACTCAAAGAAACATTAGAAAACCCAATTTGAGCTATATATACTAATTTTTACCATTTTTAGAAATCATTTTTACACATGTACTTGGAAAAATTTGGAGCTCTGGACTTCCTATGATCTTTTCTCTCAAAAACATTCAAATTGAAGAGTTCTCATCATGATGGTAGACAACTAAGCGACAACAATAAAAGGGCATGATCATGTAAGTTATAAGCATTTGTTTATTTTCCCCTAAAATTTAGCACTTTTTGAAACTAGCTATAGAAGGGAGGTTTTTCATGAGTTTGTAGTCAAAATTATTATAGGGGGTTACTTTTAGGTTTCATAACTTGTTCAAATAATTTTGGTTAGTTTAATACTTTTTTTGAGTTTTTGTGTTTAAGGGAATGACCCTATTTTTGTGGGCGTGACTACAACAACATTACACTAACATAGTTGTGTGTAGAGTTGTGATTCCACAACTACCAAAATGGTTGCACAAATTTTGCTGCGGTTACATAACTATTTCTCTAGTAGATTTGTGGTTACACAACCACCACCATGGTAAGAGCAGCGTTTATGTAACCGTCATGAATTTTTGTGCTTTAAATGCTAAGTTTGAGTTTTTTCTTGTTTTTATTTGTATTTTTGTAATTTTTTTACCTTTTTATACACTTATCAAATTATAACTTACTATTTTTTCATTTTTTGGATACAAGGAGCTACATGAGATGCAATAGAGAGCCCAAGAGTAGGATTGGTTACCTTGGATCTTATAGTTATTGACATAGGAAAAGAGGTGGGTGTTAGATAGGGAAGGCCTTTAGAGGATAACATAGGTACATATTATTTCCCTAGGGATTTTACTTCTTCATGACTTATTTAATTATTAGGATGTAGACCGTAACACATTTTGGTTCCCTAGTGTCGGGGGAGAGAAGACGATCACTTTGAAGGATGTTTATAGGACACTCAAAATTTCATCACTAGTAGGAAGTTGGTTTGAAATGCACTAGTTTAGTAGTTGAGGCTGATAAGTGGGCCATATACCTTGGTGATGAAAATTCACTTGACATGGGTGCTAAGAGGGGATCGAATTGCTACTATTGAGACATATCGTATCCCCACTTTATATAAGGCCATCATTGGTATATTGGCCTCACATTTTATTGGTGATAAGGGTGGAGAAAAGTTCTTATTTTGTTAATCTCTTATCGTTGAGAGCATTAAGCTCTATGGTCAAGTATATGAATGTGGAGTTAACATTGTCGGCACTACATACCATGACCTATATATGATTGTTAGATGTGGGGCGAGGTCTCTTAGCCACCCCACATTAGTTATGTCATGGGTTTATGAGTGGATGATCCCCTACCAAAGGGGTGTTGGGATAACAAATCACATTGAGATAAGATAAGCCAAATGGGTTGATATGGATCTTCTCAAGAGCACACCATAGTTGGTATCTTCCTTAACTATAACAACCATAATCACACAACCATGTCAGGATTTGGTCGGAGAGAGTGGGGTGAGGAGGGGATTACACTAGCTATATGCAGTACTATTATTTAGTAAGTTGATCATAGTATTAGAGTTGAGACTCATCCACTACTTTAAGCACCTCATCGTTTGGGTTTCCCTATTCGGATGCTCTTTGAGAAGTAGATACAATGTATATAAGGATACGAGAGGTGAGAGCTAGCCAAAAAGGAAAGCTTTATTAGACAGTTATAGTGCTCGGGATTCGATTGGCTCACTATGACATGTAGTAGGCCTAACTACTAGTGTTGTAGCTATACTTGAGGCATATTTTTCAAATCGGTGAGGGCCTAACACAGAGTGAGGAAGAGGAGGAGGCCTAGATGGACTCAATATTAGAGGAGGAGTCACACCATGAGAGGTAGAGGATAAGAGACGCCTCAATGGCTGTTAGAGTTAAGGAAGAGGTGGAGGAGGAGTTAGTTCACCATGAGAAGATGTAGGATGAGTCCTTGTATCCATGGGAGATGGAGGAGGAGGATATGGTTAAGGAGGAGGAGGTCATAACAGATCCTACAACAGCCTGGGCTTCCCGACCGAGTTGTGTCCCTAGAGACCCAAGTGAGTACAAACACTCTTCTCCTACCCTTACTTCCTACATTAGATGTTAGTAAGACATTTCTTATTCTTTTTATATGTTACACTTTCTAACTTGCGATTACTATTTTTATCTTGGTAGCCATAGTAAATGGATGGTAGGATCTTATTCGGGACACGGTTTTAGAAATGTTCGTGATCCCTAATGGGATGATAATAGAGAAGTTACTTACAAACCCTAGACTCCCATCACGAGTCAATCTTCATACCGATGTATTTGCGCTAGCTTGGCATGCCGCAGAGGATATCACTCGGTTAAATACCAAGAATGCAATTCTAAAGGACAGAGAAATATGATGAGCACACTCATGTAGACTATATAATACCACCGGTTAGTCGGATGGACACTCTCGCTAATTTACACATAGAGTATCCCATAATATACCGAGCTGATATCATCATATAAGTCACAACAAGAGCCCTTGACCTACTCCTAAAATTGCAGAAGTAGATTTACAAAAAAAAATTAAAATAAAACTTCCATATCATATTTCATATGCATGGATTACATATTTATAGGCCAATATTGCTCTTATAATATAAGAAGTATAACAACTTAAACAATATACAAGAGTTGTTTAAACAACTTGTAACTTAAAATATATTTACGTGGGTTGTTTATAACAAACTCACTCATATATTAAAATTATATATTATTTAAATGTATTCAATAATTAATTCCTAACATGCCCCCTTAGTGCAAACATGGGGAGATAAATCATATCAAGAATCTGGAACCAAAATCATATGCCTCTGCATACTTTTAGGTCTACATACTTCTAGCTTGGATCTTGATTCACATTACATGTCTACTTCACCATAATGAATCTCTTCTTGGATGATCACACTTCCATCAATACACCTACATACATAGACTCAATATTTTCTTCTTTCACTTCCAGTGAATGCTCTTTCACCGGCCAATCGATGAATAAGTCTAATGACCAAAGAATCTTAGCAGTAAGAGGATCACTCAAGTTAATCTTCCCTCCTATACAAATATTAATAGAATATAAAATGCACATTATCCTTATTTCAATCATAACATATGAAGGAAACCACACACCATTTTATTTTGAACACACCAAACAACTAAAAAAGAGATGCCACCATACTAAAATACAAACCCGTCATTGGTGACTGATGAGAGGAACTGATTGCCCTCTTTCCTCCATTGCCTCCCACCTCAAGGAAACATGTTTCTTAACTTAATTTAATTTTGTCATGGGGCTATATTTGAAATCCCCACTTTGATTTGGAATCGACGTTGGGTAACACTAAAAATACGTTCGTCAAGAATTTTTTTATTTAATTTAATGTACTTTTTTACAATGATGTTGAAGACATGACAATTTTTGAATAGACACATTTGATTGGATACATAGTGGAGCCAAAACTTGCACCCATCTCAAATCAGGTTGAACAGATTCATTAAGGAAACAATGGGACTATATTCAAGTTGTGTGACCTTGTGCACTTGAGACAGATCTTTGGAGGATGGTTCCTCTACGTAATTCTACTACTACTACTACTCCTAATGCTGAAAGTAAAACCTAAGATAAAGATGTCAAGGGACTAGGGAGATAAGGAGAACATGAAAAAGAAAACTAAACTAAGAGAGACGATACACTAGAAATAAAGGGGGATGGAAATGATCAACTTTGAGTGAAAGGGAACAAAAACATGCATAGAAATGACGGAAACACATATCACAGTCTGTATGTATTAACATGTTTGTTTTCATGAAGCACAATAAGAAAAAGAGACATAAAGGAATTCATAAAACACAAAATACACACAATGTTATGGAAAGGTAATAAAAAGGAATAAAAACAAGTTAAGTTAGAAGGTGGCCACAAAACAATGCTTCTATTACTTCTAGAAATACACAATCTGTTATAATGATATATGAGGTCGATAGCTATATGCATAGACCAAATCTAAAGGCCTGTGACTCAAAATACAAGGAAATACCTATGAAAATAGAAATATTCCAACCCTTATCAATGAGAAATTCTCTTACATTTATAAATGAATCGATGAGAGAAGTGTAGGAAAAGGAGAGAAAATTTTATTTGAAAAATAAACCACCAATAACCAGCAATGAATGTTTTCAAATCCACCAAGAAATCTGTCAAATGCACTTCTCCATGTCTGTTTGGCACATGTGTGAGAAGGAAAAGGGTGAGATCTGAATCAAATCAAGTGGTTGGAGTAATCAAATATTGCATTAATATCATGAGATATGTTTTCCAACTTCTTACCTACCTAATCGCGATGAAATTTGAACTTGAGTGATTTGGAGTGTAACCCACATCATTATCTATTTTGTCATCTTCTTCCACGTTTCAAATCTTAGTTAGTTACAAGGATTTTTCACCCTATTGGAGCACTTTGGTATATTTTTTGTAGTTCACTCAATGTTTGAAAATTCATGTGGCATAGGAACTGCCATAGATGAAGGCATAAAAATGCACAAAGGAAATAATATTGGAAGAAGAAATCAAAAGGAGGCATGCAAAAGTAATGCACGCGGGAGGAACTAAAGAAAAACCTATCGAAGGTACATATGGAAGAGGTGAAATCATTACAAGATAATGTGCTGCAAAAAGGAAGGGGGCAAATAGGGATTCCAGAGACTTAGCTAAGTTGGGGAAGCATGTTTGAGGTGCACACGAAGGGTGCATGAACTACTAGGAGGAATGGGAATGCACCAAGATTGGGCACGAGGAAAGATGGGACTGATAGAGTAAAAGAAGGGAAGATGGAAGGAAAAAGAAAATGAAGATAGCATAAGGGCACGTGAGGAACATGAGCCAAGGAAACATGCCAAAAGAACGATTGAAGTACACAAACCCTACAATATAGAACCTTAGAGCCGAATGCGAATGCAAGTTGTCCAAATAACTAGGGAGTTATTTTAGATATCAATACCATAGATGACTAGAGATTTTACACTTTTAACAATTACTCTTATTGACCACCAATTTGATGACACCTATATAATGAATCAAATTACTTATATAACACTTTGAGAATAATGTGTAAATTCATACTAGAAGATATTTTTAATACTACTAAAACTAGACAAATTTTTAATCGACAATAATAAAAACCTAAATCCTAATGAGACCATAACAATTTTTAAATGATTTTGTAATTGGAACTAATGGTATTTTTGACGACTCTAATATGATAACTATATAAAATTTAATAATAACTATTATGGACTTCTTATGATGACTATAAACTAAAATACACCTTTTTTATTCCTTGTGAATCCTCACACAATGAATAACTTGATTGAGTTAATGTCTTATGAAGGATGTAACCATGTAATAATATATTATTAATTTTGAGCTCTAGGTAAATATACAAATCAAATCCAATAAGGTGTGTGGAATCCTCCACCCATGTTCAACTTGAGCCCACCATGACCCATTTCTCAAATGGATGCACCAATTTGTGTTGCATGTGGAAACCTTCCATATGATTTAACTATTACAAATTCAGATAACAGAATAAAAACATGCCTTGTGGAATATTATGTTTGGTCACCCAAAAATAAAGTATGATAAGTTCTCAGCTACAATTTTTCGACACAATGCATCCCTCGATGTAAACATGAGTTTGCAATTTATAAATAAATCTATATAAAAATGAACGAATTTGATGTAAAGATGTGAGGAATGAGATGAGCATTTGTATTGGTTTTAACCCAAAAATTTATGTTGATAAATAACTTAATGATCTAGAAAGGATCTCAATCATTTTTCTACTAGTCGCATTGATATAAATATTAACAATTCTATAGCCAAATTGCACCAAACGTCTGCATGGAATCGAGAATGCCTTGATGCTAACTAATGTCTAGCATGATGAGGAAAATCAACCAAATTGAATCACCCCTTTGTAATTAAATCACCATGTTTCTTAGGAACATAATCACTATGATACTAGATGAAAGTTCAAGAGAATATTTACACAACAAAATGATAATAAAACTCTATGTATCATATTTATAGGCCAATATTGCTCCTATAATATAGGAAACAAGTATAACAACTCAAAAAATATACACAAGTTTTTCTAACGACTCTAACTTACAATCTATTAACGTGGGTTTTTAATAACAACCTCACTCATATATTAAAAATATATAATATTCAAATGTATACACTAATTAATTCCTAATAGCTCTTTTGTAGGGATATATGAGGGATGGGTAGGCCTAGGGCCTTTATTTCTTTGAAACAATTTTTTTAATCTATGTATTGATTTTTTTTAGCTCATAGTTGAGCGGTCGACCAAACTTATCCTATCATGTGATGACATTATACACAATACATTATATATATATATTGACATCTTTTTGGTTCAACATTCCTTTACATTATGGTTCATCTCATAGATAGTTTGGAATTTATGATATTTTGTGTTTTAAAATGTATTCTATGGATAATGATGTAAGGTGATAAAATATAATGATATGTGTGGCTATGGATATGGAAATAAATTTTAATTAGAATTTTTTTTTACACTAATATTTAACATTTTCATTACATTGGAAAAAATGTTGAATATGATATGATAAAAAGATAAACACACTCCACTATTAACTCCAGGAAACTAGTAGGATGCGCTAATCACTAAGATCCAAGAAGGACACAAGGTATGTGATTTGAAGAATGTGAATGAGAATGATGATCAAGAGACAAGAACTTAAAAAAGACCCATTTAGAAACTTACAATCCAACCCTAATCGGGATTAACTAACCAGTTCAAAATGAATTCGCTTGGAAGTTTTGACTAGATTTAGATCCATAGATGGCCTATTGATTGATAAGATCTATTTTTAATAATTATTATCTCCTAACATACACATCTAATTCATTTTCATAGGAATTTCATACTTTTAAGCACTTTTATTTCTCATTTTATTTAGAATTTTAGGTTTATGATACAACACCCTACGTCTTACCCCATGTCACCAATAAGAAGCATGAGCACATCACTGGGAAAAAACATAGGTGAGTAAGGGAGCTCATCACCAAAGGTTGATAAAGATGAAATGTGTAGTTATTTGCAATAAGAATGTTTTTATTACACACACACACACACACACACACACACACACACACACACACATGTATGTATTGGAATTTGGATTGTGATTTTTACAAGGAATATTTCCCCTAATATATACCCGTGTAACTAGTAAGATGTGAGGTTTCATCACTGAAGGTTGAGATAGGAAAATAAAGGTTTCAAGTGAAATGTTTAGAATTTTTTTATGGAGATAGTTTTTCAGGGGAATATTTAGCATTAATAAACTTCTAGAGAAAACTATGGGAAAGAAACACTTGAATTGGAAAAAATCATGAAGAAGACCAATCGTGGAAGTCCTTATGACACCAATGTACAAATTTTATCTCATGGATGGGAGTGATGATGAATATTAGATAATTTGAGTAGGTGAAAAAAATGTAAAAAGAGGTATGATTGATATATTTGCCAATTTTTGAAAGATTAAAAGTTACTTGAAAGTTAAGTTTTGGTTTTACAATTTAAACAAAATGATAATGCAAGTGACAGGACAATATGAATCCAATGAAGGACAATGTGGAAATGTAAATGACTATATGTATAAATTTTTAAGGTGAAGAGATTTGACAATTTTTCCTAACTCCTAACCTTCTAAGGTACACAAAAAATATGCAATTTTTTTGTAGTCTTTCATTACTTGATAATTCCCTAACCCTTTTGGACTAAAATTTTTACCTTCGGAAATTTTTTTGTCTATTCAACTGTCAAGTGTTAAAAAAATTCTCCTTCATGGATATCTTGTTCATAGACATTTTTATTTTAATGATGACACATTCTATGTATATATACCTGATGATGTTGTTCAACTCGAGCCTCCTTTCATCTAGGGTTTCTAAATCATCTATTCATATGTTTTAGTATGCATCTTCATCAAAAATTACTTATAAAAACACATGAATACTAGGTAATTTTACCTCCAACGATATAACCACTTCAACATATAAAATTATATATAAATGGGTTTCCCGTGTAGGTGTTTGCACTAAATTCATGTAACCCATAAAGCAAGAAATAAATTTAAGTGTCAGTCTCTATTATTCTCCTTAACATTATTAAGAAGAATAGAATTCAAAGTCTTGTTAGTAGCCTCAACTGTCCATTGGCCTAAGGGTGGTATAAGGATGTTGTGTAGTGAGATATTTTAAATTGAGCGCATAAATCACACACCTATTTATTCATAAAGGGGGTGTATTTATCCGGAATAATGAATTATGGGAATCTATACTTGTAGATAATTTGGTTCAAGGTGAACTTATCTATGACTAATCTAGGAATTGTAGTTAGAGGAATGGCCTCAACCCACTTCGTGAAGTATTACGTGGCCATGATTATAAATTTGTGGCCATCAAATGATGAGAGAGATAATTTCCTATTAAATATAGGCTACCGGTGGAGAAGGACCAAAGTGTTTCTATGGGTTGTGATTCCCACGCCAAGATATGTATAGCATGGGAGATTTCTTGACATTTTTGGAAGTTTCGCACATATTTCACTATGTAACAATCTAGTGCGGAGCTACAAGTATCCCATCCAATGGATCTTACGAGTGGTTAAATGCCCTCAAAAGTGGCCACCATACACTCCATTATGTGATGATAAGATAATCTTTTCCACCTCTTCTTTTTGACTCATCTTAGTAATATGTCATCTAAATATCTTTGATAGAGAACTACTTCTACAATTACGTACTTAGTGGCTATGACACGTAGCCATCTCTTATATTGTTAATTTGTCTCCCTCGGGATAGTCTGATTTATGATGTGGTTTATTATGTATGTATACCATGAGAGTGAGAAAATAGGGGTATTTTCTATATAATAAACACATTCATCAAGGAAGTTCAAGTCAACTATCTTCCTGCAATATTTTGATTTCTCAACCAACTAATCAACAAACAATAATTTGTCCCTTGAAAGACTTTTGATTGATGAAGTTGAGATTGAATTCACCCATTAACATGATAAAGTTTTTGGCCTTTTTAGATAAGGCTTCTTGGGTTATGAATTTCTAAAAATGTTTGGATTTGATGATTACCCTCATTTCTTGGTTAAGCATATAATTCCTTAACCTTTTAGTTGCAAATATAATTTCCAAACACTATTTCTTCACTTAAGTATACATTGTTTCATAATCAAGGAGAAATTTTAGATAATGAAATAGATATCACATTCATTACCATCATCATCCTCATGTGCTAACATGAACACTATCAAGACATCTATGTCTCAAGAATACAAAAATAGAGGATGATCATTTTTTGGGCATAAGAGTTGGTGGTGAAATGATAAAATGCTTGACTAAATTGAAATGATTATGACATTTATTTGTCCCATTTTTACAAAAATACTTCTTCAACAATCCATTAATAGGGTGAATAACATATTTCAAATTGGGGAAAAACCTATGGATTTCCCCAAGCTTTCCCAAGAAAGACATAATACCAGACTTGTCTATCGATGGATTCATTTCAAAAATCACCCATATTTTTGTAGGATCTACATCAATTCCTTGAGAGGAAATGATGTAACCCAATAAATTACCTCTTATAACTCCGAACACACACTTCTCTAGGTTTAAAGTTACAATAAACTCAATTAATCTTGAAAGAATGATTATTAGAACCTCGGGATGATCACGCCACTTCTTATCTTTTGCCAGGAGATACTCAACATATGTCTCCAAAACCTTGTGAATGATATCGTGGAATATAAATTTCATGGCCCATTGATACATGGTGCTATTGTTTTTCAAACCAATTGGCATAATGACATAAAAAAATACCCCTAGGGAGTGGTGAAGGTAGTCTTAGTTTGATCTTCCTCAAAGATCCTTATTTGGTTGTACCCAGAGAATCTATCCATGAGAGATAACAACTCATAACCACCTGTTGCATCAACAATGATATCAATGGATGGTAATGGGAAGTCGTCCTTAGGAAAATATTTTTTTATGTCCCTAAATTCAATGCATATCCTAATTTTTCTGTTCTTTTTAAGAATCGAGACAATGTTAGATAACCACATAGAGTAGTCCACTGGCTTTATAAACCCTACTTGAATAAGTTTCATCACTTCTTCTTTGACGTTTAAAGTTACTTTAGGATTTATAGGTATTAAATTTTGTTTTATGGGTTTTACATTGGGTTTGGTAAGGTTATAAACTACTACTCCCTAGTGACACCTATCATGTCTTTGTAACTAAATAAAAAATCTCACAAATGTTCTTTAACCACCTTCGTATGTTCTTCTATTTCCTCAGATGATAGTGAAGAACCAAGTTTTGGGATATTCTTCTATGTCGATGTTGATGTCAATCATTCCTTCTATTAGGGAGGCATTCCATTCTTCACAATCAAGAGGAGCTAGAGGTAATTCCATAGGTCCTTCCTCAATTTCATAAATCTCAAAATCTTGTGAGGAAGAGGGATTCATTGTTTTGTTTCCAAAGTATAAAGAAGGGCGAGGGTAATGGAAAACCCTATTTTATGATGTGTGGGATGAAGATCAGTATATGCATGGATGAATCTTAAGATCATTTCATCATTCTAAGTGAAGTCTAATATAACAAGTTTGTTTTCAATTTCCACATATGATAGTATTGAATTATTGGGTGTCTTGTGAATCAATGGTTCAACCTAAATCAAAATTGTGAATTCTTAATCTTTCAA
The DNA here is from genome assembly GCA_018340775.1 of Taxus wallichiana var. yunnanensis. Taxonomy (NCBI): domain Eukaryota; kingdom Viridiplantae; phylum Streptophyta; class Pinopsida; order Cupressales; family Taxaceae; genus Taxus; species Taxus wallichiana. Next base: position 176,265,056 of record CM031243.1, on the reverse strand, counting down.
TTCTTCCTTAGGATAAAAACGAGAGGAAGAAGCCATAGAATTGGAGAGATGATTTTCTCTCTTGAAATTTCTTATATAGAGATAAAATACAAATATTTACATTTCTTGAAACAATAAAATTATAAAGATGGAGGTTTTCTTTATTGGTCTCATAAACCTTTGAGAATTGGTTGATGATGAGTTACTAGTCACCTAGGAATATAAAATTACACACTCCCATCCTCTTGTCCACTATAAGACCAAGAAGAAAGGCTTCATACTATGAACTATTATTAGTACACTTGAAATATAACTTTTATCCAAATAACTCTCCTAGTCATTTGGGTAAGCGTATACATATTCGGCTTTCAGATCATCATTAAAGGTTACGCGTGCTCAAGTTCGGTTGGCACATCTCCTTGGTTGTATTTTCTCCTTGGTGACCCTTCTTTTTCTCAAGCGCCCTTGCGCACTTTCTATTCTCTCCTTCCATTTTCCTTTTCCTCTTTATACCACTCCTCCCTTACACCCACCTTTTATGCTTTCTCCTTCTTCTTAAGTAGCTTCTTCACCTTGCACGCATCTCAGACTTGATTCAATCAGCTAAGTCTCTGACCCTCTCGAGTGTCGTGCCCATTACCTTGTAATAGTTGTGCCTTGACCATGCATTCTCTTCTCACTAGTTTGCCTCATTTTCCACATGCACACCCTTCTACGCCTTCCTTCTATCTTATTCCCTCACCTCATCCTTCCACGCGCGTCCCTATGCACCCTCCTTTGTGCCTTTTTGTGCCAGAATCTTGTCATGGTTAAGAGTTCCATGTGTAGCAGGTCAAAGCTTACCAACATGGCACTTTGAATCCTTGTAGAAAATAAATGACTGACACGTGGGAGAAACAACAAATATTTACATACTTGGCCATCATTTTAGCCAACCTACATGTGCCACATGTTTTGTGTGCGATGACGACTCTGACATCTTCTGACAGTTGTATCTTTTGCTACAGAGCTTAGATCAATGCACGTATGAAATTTTCAGAGAGATGATCACATCATATATAGTTATAGGTATTCAAATTCAAATTCTTGGTGGATCTGGTAGGTGAGAAATAGGAAAATGTTTCTCTAAGAATTGATGAGTAGATATGATTTCTCCAACCACCCAATTTGATATGATCTACCCTCCTTCCTTCTTCAACACACCAAATAGGCTTGGGGAAGTGTATTTCATAGATCTCTAGGTAGATTTGTAAGCATTGAATGCTTCTTATTGGTGGTTGTATTTAAAATTCAAGTTTTCCCTCCTCCTCTTATTTTTCAGAAGATTCATCTATAAAAGTAAGAGTTAGGCTCATTTGTTATGTTGGACACTTTGGATCCTTACGCATTCTACTAAGGAATCCATAGTTTCTATTTTTCAATTACTGAGACCTCTAGATCTGGTTTTTACATGTGGATATCGGCCTCTGCGCCATTGTAAAATATTTGTGCATTTCTAGAAGTAATAGAAGCATAGTTTTGTGAGTATTCTCTATCCTAATGTGTTTACATTCCTTCTCATTTCCTTTTCTTCCACATTGTGTGCTGGTTGTGCCATTTTAGGTCCCTTACGGTTCCTTATTTAGTGGTGTTCCGTGAGAACGATCGGTAAATACGTGTTTATTGTGCTACTCATTCCTATCCTCCATTAACACATTTCCTTTCATTCCCACTTAGAACATATAGTGTTCATCCCTCTTTCCTAGTGCTATCACCTTTTAGTGTAGTTTCCTATCATATTATCCTTATATCCCTGGTCCCTTGGCATTATTATCTTAGTTTTCCTTCCAAAGACTAGGAGTAGTAGTGGCGGAGAAATAGATAGAGGAACCAGCCTTTTCCGAGAGATCCGTCCCAAGCACGTAAGGTCCCACAACTTGGGGATGGTTCCATTGTGATATCAAACACCTCAGCCCTTCCGAGATCCAAGATGCAGGTGCACGTTTGAGAAACCAATAGTTTTGGCATGCCCGGATGGGGCCAACATTGAAAGCTCAAATTTTATATCTCTAAGTTCGGTGAGTGGAATTAGTATTTTATCCTTTGGAGGCTCGTTGCAACACATTTGGTGACTATCAACATTTTAAGATCCATATTTTAGTGTCCGAGCACCTTTCATTAGAAGAGTGCACACAAGAAAAAGTACAATAGCTGAAGATTATTTTGAGTACCTCTAGTTATCCTCGAGAAGATTCCATTATAGAAATTCCATGCACACATCTCCATCTCTAGTGCACCACACCCATTCAACTCCTCCTCAAATCGACAACTTATATGCCCCCGCAATGGTGCATCGGAAACCCCCTCAATTGAGATACTTTGTAAACTTTACTAAAGGAAGTCCTTGCTCTTGGATGTGCAACATGAAATGCGGAATGAAATGCTCAAGAGTATTCCATACTTTACTGGTGAGAATCAAGTCACCCCTCAGAACATATCCATGATATAGAAAACATGTGTTCACTCTATTTGATCACACATGATGATGTAGCAGTTAGGCTGCTTGCAACCTCTTTCAAAGTAAAGCACTATAATGGTACCGAGGCCCGAGACTTAGATCTATCGCCACTGTGATGAGCTGGGAAAAATCTTTGTAATTACTTTGAAGATGAGTCGATCACCTATCTCTGGTGGATCAACTAAAAATAATAAGGAGGACACCCAATGAGCAGATGGCTGATTTCAATATAAGATTTCAGAAGAATTGGGACAAAATCCCTCTTGTGGTAAGACCTACAACCCAACATGCTTTCCTTTATTATTTGAAGGTGCTCAAAAATGATATTTCAGTTATGATCCAATCTGTGGGAGGTAGGACCTTACCATCTACTTATAGCATTTCAGTAAGGGCACAAAATAATCTTATTCAGGCGGGAAAGTTAGCTCCTAGACCGCCTATGCCCTTGTTCTAAGAAATGTCACAAGTTCCACAACCTTCGTCAGAGCCCCTATTCCTATCCCTGAGCAAAGCATGCAACTAGTTGCCTCAACATCCTACTCTCCAGCATAGTAAAAGGAAGATGATGAGTTGAAGGCCCTAATTAGAAATTTATCAAACAAAGTCATATCATTAGAAAAGCAACAGTGCATGCATATAGAGGTAATTATAATTAGATGCATGGCCAAAGATATCAGCCTTGGCTAAATTAGTATGGAAATTAAAGATCCACGCCCAACCAGTAGAATGATAGATGACATCCCAATGCATATCTTCCCTTGTAAGTTGTTCCTCCTACGTCTTCTCTTCTAGCACCTAGTGCAAGTTGGGTGCTTGTTCCAGTTCGTAACAATTTTTCACAAGAGTTAGAATGGTGCTTCCCTTGTGGCATGCCTCATAGTCACTATCATTGTGCCAATGCTATGCGTGCCCAAGCCTACATGATCCATAATGCTTCAGCTTGCAAGCCTTCAACATTTTTGCCTGAAACAAATAACCAAGAAAGACCAGAAGCTCCTCTAAAGAAAAATTTGATGTTATTTGGTGCTGAGGACTTCTGTGTAATCAACCAAGCTACAGATGATGCAAGTAGACCACGTGCCCAAGTTACGGACAACAAAATATTCAAGAAGAGAATGTTAGAATTTGGCATGCGAGCCGCACTCCCAAATGAACACAAGTAGAACCTTAGAGGAAAAAAGATGTAGAAAAGGCATATAGTATTAAAAGTGCTCAATTCCCTACTCAATAGGCCCAACAAAAATCTCCTTCTGAAGTAGCACGCACCCCTATTTTGGTAGGTCAAGCCTTTGTTCTAGCTAAAGTCTAGGATTTTGTGCCGAATAGTCAAGAAGGGATGGTGTTCCCAAAATGCACAAGACAACGGGCCTTCCTTTTAGCATTATGGACCAGATGAAAAGAACAAACATAAATGTCACAATGTGGGATGCCCCAACCATCCCATCTCAGTGAGATCTGTTACACCAATATCCGGCACAACTCCCATGTGCCGATCTAGTTGTGCAGAATTCATGTGCTTCTATCAACATCGCCAAGAAAAGGAGAATCAAGTAAGTAAATTTTTTAAGACCCCACCCTTCTACATTTTATTTATCATAGGTAAGAAACTTGTGCATAATTGTATGATTGACTCGGTGCTAGTACTTCGTTATGCCTAAGAAAATTCATTGTATTAAGTCCGAAATATAGCCCTTTGTCTAAAGGAGTCTTACAGGTTGATGGCTCAACTATCACCACCTTAGGAGTCATCAAGTATCTTGAGTTAACCCTCCATGCATGTCCAAGCCTAACCATTACTCAAGATGTGTCAATCATTGACCTACCTCCCTTTTTTTTCCCTATGTATATCAAGAGACTACTACTAAAGTGGGTGGTTACTTGTCTTCTGATTGGTATCATATGTTACTCAAGACAAGGTATGATATCGAGTTTACCATACAATATGAGCCTATATTTTCCTATCATGTAGAGTCATATGTCCCATCCCCTCTCCAAACCAATTGTTTAATCCAAGAAGAACAAGCTTCGGTTCCTGAAGAGAAGTCTCTTCCACCCTATGTTCATGACCTAGTACTTGATGAATGGGTAGAGAGGCACCATAAATTTGATCCATACGTAGAAGAACGGAAGCTTATAAAACGAGTTTAGCACTTACTTTGCATTCTTGAAGAAGATGTTATGCTATCACACACACTCAAGAAAGACAAAGTTGAGCAGGGTGTGTGGAAGTTGTACTTTGATGGTTCCGAAGAAGAAGAAGGAGCGGCGTGGGAGAAGGAGTGGTTCTCATTTCCCCTAAGGATGAGAAATTATTCTTCACACACAAGCTATAGTTCACATGTTCTAATAATGTGGAAGAGTATGAAGCGCTGGTCCATGTCTTGTTGATTGCTGAGAAGAAGAAAATTAAGACACTGCAGGTCTTTGGAGACACATAATTGGTTATCCACCATGTTACCAACAAATTCCAGACAAAGAATAAGCTTCTCAAATATTATAAACACAAAGTTTGAGACCTCCTTGAGAGCTTTGATGCTCTAAATCTGCAGGTGGTACCCCAAAAAATGAACAAAAAAGATGACTAGATGGCCACACTTGGTTCATAGTTCTCTCTGCTAAAGACTTTGTCAAAGGAAACACTCAACACATCAAGATGGTGATCAAACCATCCATTCCATACAAAAACACCAGTTGGAAAGTGTTTAATAGTGATGTGAAGATCATCCAGTTTATCTAGAATGAAGTAGTTCTCATCAAGCATGCAAGCTGACTTACATGACAAATATGGTGACCAAGTGATACAATGAAGACAAACAAGTTACCTAAAGGGCTGGTCACCTTAGAGAAAATGTTTAGCCTTGATGATGAGTTTAAGGGTGAAGAAAGGTACATGCATGCCACATAAGAAGACTGCTCCCCAATCACTATTGCACATGGAAAGGAGTTGCTTCTCAGTAAAGCTTGTGTGTATGAAGAAAAGGATGCCTTCATCTATCTATGTCAAAAATATAGTGATATCTTCTCGTGGGAGTATGAAGAACTCAAAGGTTTTTATTCAAGTATTTTTCAACACTCCATTGACCTTGATCCTTGTATCAAGCCCATCAGATAGAAGCAACAACCATTCAATCCAAAGATATAGCCTGTCATGAGAAAGGAATTATCCAAACTCATTGAGGCCAAAATTATCTTTCCTATCAAATACTCTACCTGGGTCGGGAATTTAGTTCTAGTGCGCAAGAAGAATGGAAAAATAAGACTCTGTGTTGATTTTAGATATTTAAATAAGGCATCTCTAAAGGATCACTATCCTTTGCCTCTAATGGATAAGATTCTGTAGAGTATGGCCGACGTGTAAAGATTATCTATGCTAGATGGATATTCAAGTTTCAATCAGATCCTGGTCAAGGAAGAGGATCAATTCAAAAAAATGTTTCCGATCAAATGGGAACATATGCATATCGAGAAAATGCCCTTTGGTCTCACAAACACGGGTGCCAAATTTTAGCGCACCATGGATATTTCCTTCAAATGTTACATGAATGAGTTCATCTTGGTTTACCTTGATGACATAACATCTTCTCAAAGCAGAGCATGGATCATATAACACACCTAGAGAAAGTATTTGAGAGATGCAGAAGTTTTGGGGTTTCTTTTAACCCCAAGAAGTGTAATTTTATAGTGGCACAGGGAAAGATTTTGGGCCATGTGGTTTCAAAATATGACATCATAATTGATCCTAAGAACATCTTAGAAATCTTAGCTCTTTCCCTACCATCACACAAAAGGCCCTACAGTCCTTCCTTGGAAAAATCAACTTTGTTAGGCATTTTATCGCTAACTTGCGCAGAATGGTTTGTCCCATCACCTTGATGATGCTGAAAAAGGACACAACTTTCATATGGATAGTAGAAGGAAGAGAAAGCTTCAAAAAAATTAAGCAAGAATTTTTTTGCATGCCAACTCTCATCAATCCAGATTACTCAAAGGATTTCATCCTTTATGCTTATGGTGCTGATGCGAGTGTTACTATTGTCCTAACACAAGAAAATGAACAAGGGATGGAACAAAACAATCGCTTTCTTCATCTAGACCTTTGAAGGATTGTGAACTAAAGTAAATTTACATGGATAAATAGGTGTTCGGCATCATGCGGGCACTCAAGAAATTCAAGAGTCTACTCACCACCAATCATATCAAGGTGTTAGTCTCCTACTCTTCTGTCAGAGACTTCATCATGGGAGTAGAAATTAGTGAGAAAAGGGCATGATGGGTGACCAAAATCATGGAGTACAATGTGAATATCAAGGACACAAAGCTAGTAAGAGGTAACATACTATGTAGGTAGATTTTTGAGGATGCACATAATGAGCCTGAGGCTTCATTATTTCTAAATGAAGACATCCCATGTGTATAACTCGAGTAGAATATAAACCCTGGCATGCGTGACTAGATGAAGGACATGATCATAGTCCTTTATAAGGGCACATACCCTCTTGGTTTAAACAAAGTAAAGAGAAGACACTTGAGGTTACAATCTATCCCTTATGTGTTAATTCTTGTACTTATCTTCAAGAAGAATCTTGATGGTGTCTTTGTTAAGATGTATCAATGGCTTACGTGAATTTGAAAAAGTGTTAGCAAAATTTCATGATGGATTCTCTAGTGGAAACTTATCTGCAAAACTATAGCAATGAAAATCATAATGGTAGGTATCTTTTGGTCTACCCTATTTACAAATGTGTACAAGTGGGTCAAAAATGTAGGGAATGCACTTTCTTTGCAGGAAATAAAAGCTTTGTAGTGCTTCCCCTCCAACCAATCCAGGTAGATTAGCATTTTGTGTAATAGGGTCTCAACTTCATAGGCATGATCAATCCACCTTCAAGCGCTCGACATAAGTGGGTGTTGATACAGCTACATATTACTTCACCGAGTGGATAGAATTTTTCACACTCAAGGAATCAAATGAGTCAGCCATCCTTGAATTTCTCAAAGGTATAGTCACAAGGTTTGGCATTCTTTAAACCATTACCTATGATAATGCAAAATCCTTCCTTGGTACTAAAATCAATGATTGGGATCTAAATCTGGGCATTTATCTAAAGATGTCTTCCAACTATTACCCTCAGGGAAATGGTTTGGAGAGTTAACAAATAAGAACCTAATCAAAATCATGAAGTGAAAAATAAACATCATCCAAAGACAAAGTGGTATACAAAGGTCTCATGCACACTTTGGGAAAATAGAATCACAGTCAAAAAATTAATATGAACTTTACCACGACAAGCTTGTATATGGTAAGGAGGTTACCCTTCCTTTGACACTAGAATTGAATTCATTAGTGCTTGCCCAACATCTATAAATTAAAGGCACTGAGACCAGAGAGAAATCGAATGACAGAGGCTGGTTAATCTTGAGGAATCAAGGAACTCTACCATGATCAAGCTAGAACAACATTAATAAGCAATAAATAAATGGCTTAACAAAAAGTCTAGGCCTCAAGATTTCAAGGTTGGGGACTTGGTTCTAAAATGGGATGTTGACAGAGCTAAACCAAGGTGCCATTAAAAGTTTGATGCACTTTGGAGTGGCCCGTACATCATCAGTTCTTGTAAGGAGGCCAAATATTTTGAGATGAATCATCTTGATGGAGGTGCACTGAAAATCCCAGTAAATGGGATCTATCTCAAACCCTTGCATAAAGTTTGTTGCATCATGTTGAATATATTAGAGTAGTTTCAATTCCTCTAAGTGCACTGTGCACACATTTTTTGTTTGTACATAGTTCTTTCTTCTCGTGAGATTCTTGTGCGCGCTCTTCTGTTGCATCTAGAATGTAGAGCTTCTTTCAGTAGTTGCGAGATTTAGAATAGAGTCAAGAAATGATATTCAAGTGACTTAAGGGGTAGTTTCTTGATTACATAGCAGACTCCATGCCCAATGGATTCTCTAGGCTACTGATCCTCTTCATCTAACAAGAAGATGGCCCCAAAATTTACCAAAACTATTATCCAAATAACTCTCATAGTCATTTGGGTAACTTATATACATATTCTAGCTTTCAGATCATCATTAAAGGTTGCATGCACTCAAGTTCAATTGGCATATCTCCTTGGTTGTAGTTTACCCTTGACAACCCTTCTATTTCCTCAAGCACCCTTGTGTGATTTTTGTTCTCTCCTTCCATTTTCCTTTTCCTCTTTATTCCACTCCTCCCTTGCACCCACTTTTATGCTTTCCCCTTCTTCTTTAGTAGCTTCTTCACCCTACGCACATCTCAGAATTACTTCAATCAGCTAAGTCCCTAAACCTCTTGCGTACCACACCCATTACCTTATAATAGTTGTGCCTTGACCATGCATTCTCTTCTCACCGGTTTGCCTCATTTTCCTCGCTTTCCGCCCTTTTGTGCCTTCTTTTGTGTGTTTCCCACACGTCATCCATTTGTGCACATTCATCGTGCACCATCCTTTGCACCCTTCTATTCTAGGAATCTTCTATCATGCTTAAGTGTTCCACGATAGCTAGTTAAAGAGCATTAATAGGGCGTTGAATCCTTGTAGTAAATAAATGTGACACGTCGCAGAAATGAAAAATATTTACATAGTTGGCCATCATTTCAGCCAACCCACGTGTTTTGTGTGTGTTGACGAATCGACATCTTCGATAACTATATATTTTTCTATAGATCTCGATTAACATGTGCCTGTAATTGTTAGAGAGATGCTAACATCAGCTATAATGCTAGATATTCAAATTCAAATTCTTGGTGGATCTAGTAGGTGAGAAATGGGAAAACGTCTTTCTAAGCATTGATGAGCAGATCTGATTGCTCCAACCACTTGATTTGATATGATCTACCATCCTTCCTTCTTCAACATGCCAAATAGGCTTGGGGAAGCATATTTCATAGATCTCCAAGAGGATTTGTAGGAATTAAATGCTTCTTGTTGGTGGTTGTATTTCAAATTTGAGTTTTCCCTCCTCCTCTTCTTTTTGGTAGATTCATCTATAAATGTAAGAGATAGGCTCATTTGTTATGTTGGAAACTCGGATCCTTAATAATTCTACTCGGGACTCCATACTTTCTATATTTTGAGTTATAGACCTCTAGATCTAGGTTTTTCATGTGGATATCAGCCTCCTGCACCATTGTAATAGCTCTGTGCATTTCTGGAAGTAATAGAAGTATCATCCTGTGACTATTCTCTATCCTAACATGTTTGCATTCCTTCTCTTTGCATTTTCTTCCATGTTGTGTGTTGGTTGTGCCATTTCAGGTCCCTTGCAATTCCTTATTTAGTTGTGTTCCATGAGAACGATATGGTAAATATGTGTTTAGTTGTGCTACTCATGCCTAGCCTCCTTTCACACATTTCCTTTCATTCCCACTCAGAATCAGATAGTGTTCATCCCTCTTTTCTAGTGCTATCTCCTTTTAGTGTAGTTTCTTTCATGTTATCCTTATATCCCTAGTCCCTTGGCATTATTAGCTTAGTTTTCCCTTCCAACACTAGGAGTAGTAGTAGTAGTAGAAATAGATAGAGGAACTAGAATTTTTGGAGATCCGTCCCAAGCACGCAAGGTCCCACAACTTAGGGACGGTTCCATTGTGGTATCAAACACCTCAACCCTTCCAAGATCCGAGACATGGGTTCACATTTGAGAAACCAACAATAACTTGAAGGAAAAAGGAATGAATCTTCCTTATAGAGTGGTTAGAATCACCCCAGACCATGTTGGTGCTCAAATTAGTCTCACCCCATTTGTCATTGACTTTCCTCAGTTTACGGTCTCTGTCATGTTTTTTACCTTCCCATGTTGGTGCCGCGGGGAAAATGTGGAACTTTTTCCTTTTTGGAAAATAATTATAAAGTGAAACAATGAAGTGCAAGTCCACTAGGACCCACTTTGGGACACATGTCAAGCCCATTTTTTGAGGGAAGAGGGGTGGAGAAAAATGTCAAAATTTTACTTTTTTCCAAAAGTTATAAAATATCAAAAAGTGCTCCTAGGCCCATTTCCAATCATATTTTTCCATGTGGAAGACTCAAATTAAAAGTTGAAATGCAAGATCAATGGTAGTTGTGCATTTCATTTAATTCTGCCACCATTAAAGCTCCAAGATGTTTGGAGATGCATTTTTTGCATCGTTCTTCATCAATTTTTTTGGCAAATTTGTGTCGTTTTGGTCTGTAAATTTGAATTGAATCAATTTGGGGGCTCAATTTGTAAATCTGAGGTACTTTTGAAGTGGATTTTTCCTCGGCTCATGCAAAAATGCAAAATGTCAGATCCATAAGTTACAGATTAAAATTTCAGAGGAAAAGGAGGGAAAAGGGATGAAATGATGAAGGTGTAGGTGCAAAAGGTGAAAAATGCATTTCCTTGAGAGAAAAAGGGATGACCTGTCAAGGCCAACTATGAAGAGGCTCGAAAAATGATTAAAAAGGGGATTTCTCACATGAAAGAATCATAATGATTAAAGGGACTCCCAAAAAGTTGTGGCATGACATCCTAGTCATTAGTCGAGGGCCCAAGAAACGTGATCAGTTCACAATTGGTCCACTTGGAAGATTTTGTATTTGAGTTTGTTAAACGTCATTGTCTGAAACAAACTGGTAACAAGCAAAGGTCCCTCGATTATTCTTCTCTTTTGGGGGAAAATTGAGTGGGAAAAATGTATAAATGCAATGAAAGTAATCTTGTAAATGGTCGGAGTATGAATTCTTGAGAACAAATTTGAGAAAGTCATCTTCCCGAGAGACCAAAGCCGAGATTACCTGTTATTTTCTTCTGTGTTATATTTTCTATTGTGTCAAGTTGGTTGCAGCTGTATAGCCATTGAAAAGCACTGAGATTGCTCTAGAAGCTTTCCCCTACTGATGAATCTAAGCAATTTTGGAATTAATTTTTGTCTAATCTCTAGCAATTTTGTGTTTGCTTTATTTTCAGAATGTCTGCAAATAGTTTCTTTCGTTCTTATTGCAATCTTATACTATTTTTTTATGAAATCACATAGGATCTTGTCCTTGTGACAATCTAATGGTATTTGTAATTTCATTTCAAGAAGATCCTTTATCTTGGATGAGATAAACAAATTTAAAATCAATTCATTGTCATTTGTTGATAAAGATTGTCTGTAAGTCTTCGGGTGTACCTTAGGCATGATTAATCAGAAAATTTAGTGTTTAATTGAGTCTTTCAATTCGATCCTTCATGTTGGAGTCTCAAATATTATGTGAAAATGTGTTGATCTAGGCCTCCATTGAAGCACACCTTCTGGTTGAAGGAACATCTTGATTGTTCTGAAGCTTTCTGTTGTGAAGTTGTTCATTATTGTGAAGTCCCTCTAAAGATCGGGTATAATCAACTTTATCTTGCTTCATCTCCCACCAAAATCATTTAAAAACCATTGATCCACCCTGAAATACCCCTGTTTGCCCTATGTATCAACAAAGGAACAAAATCTACTTGCAAAAATATGCAGAACAATCAGGATCTCTTAATGTATTTAGTAACCTTTGCCTTATATTGAAAATATCTCCATAATCTGGAAGTGATAACTTGTGAGAGTCATATTTGGTGTGTTGATCATATTTTCCCAAGGTTTTCTTTATAAAATTTGTGTAAAAGAAAGGTATCTACGTCTCCTTTAATAACAGAGGTTACAAAATAGGTTCTCTTACCTTGGTTGAAAGGCACAACCTAAAATAGTTAGGATAAGATCAAATCCTTTTAAGGTGCTACCCACTTCTTCAAGGCCTGAGTGCTAAAAATTCAGATAAATTACTTCCCGACTACAAAATGACATACATAATCATTTATCTAATTTTGAGTGTCCTATCAAATCCATGATCTTTGCTCGGTTTGTGAAGAAGAGTAAATCCAAGTTCCTGTTGTTGGATGTGTGAAAGGTTTGGTGGTACACCTTATAGCTTATCTAGGTAAGAACATGAAACTTGATGTTGTCATTGTTGATTGCCCTGCTAAATGGGGCATGTTATTATCAAGAAAGTGTGTCTTTGTAAGTGTTGGTGGAAGTGTTCAGATGGATATGTATTTTTCCACCATTCCAATTGAAGGAAGCCTTGTAAAGCTATATGGAGAGAAGAAAATGTTGCACCTCATTGAGGATCCAAATAATGCTTCTTATGAAGTGTTATATGCTAATGTGGATGCAGATAACTTTGTGGGGTTTCTTTAAAGACAGGGAGAACAATATTGATCAACATTTAATGTCTTGAATATGATAGTTTACCTTGGACCTTGTTATTTGATGGAGCCTATTCCAAGTTTGGAAATGGTGCTGGCATTGTTCTAATCTCCCCAAGCAAAGAAGAGTTTGTATTTTCTTTCAAACTTAACTTTGAATACACTAATAACATTACTAAGTATGAATCATTATTAGTAGGTTTGAGAATTTCTTGGAAGTATCATATTAAAGATATCATTATCAAAGGAGACTCAGAACTGATTGTCAAATAAATTAGAAAACTGTATGCTCCTAGAAATCAGAGAATGAAACAATAAAAGCATGTAGTTTGGGATCTGATTCAAATGTTTGACTCATTTAATATTGTGCATACATATTGGAGGAATTTGAGCATTTCCACCGTCAACACGCTTCTAGCACCGTTATCGGGAACCGATTTACATTGCTAGGAACTGATTTGCATTACCGAGACATATTTGTTGATTTGTTGCCAGTTTGTATCCATTTGGCCCATCAACAACGCTTCGGCACCACTACTAGGGACTTGTTGAAAATATTTAAAATATTTGGATACATATCAAACCCTGGTAATGTTTCTTACAAATGTTGTGTGCAAATACATTGTTAAGAAGTCATTCTATATGTAGATTTGTGAGATTTGTTCAAAGTTATATGCTTTGTCTGTAATTTTCCCAATTTCCAGTAGTTTTTGCACTTTTCTTGCATTGTGATTGATAAATTTGGGTAAAATAAGATCAAATCTGATAAGTTTTACAAGATTCCAGTATTGACAGACATTTGACAGATTATCTTTTAGTGCATTTTTACACATCTGAGGTGAAAATCCTTAGTGGCGACTCTATGTTGATTTATTTTGGACAAATTCCAATGTCTTAACCTCTGTCAATGTAGATTTGTCATTAATCTCTAAAAGTGGAAGGAAGAAGATATTTCTTCGCCACGGACCCTAGTAGAAGGTTGTTTCTAGAGTTTGGAAAGTCTAATTTAGAAGGAGGAAGAATTTGGAAGGTTGTTGGAGATCAAGCATCAAGAAAAGAGATCTCCATTGGTGAAACTGATCGGCACATGATTGAAGATTGCAATACTTCCTCAACTGCTTCTAAATCAGGTAGTCTCTTTGTAAATCTAAATTCTCCATCTAGAGAGGGGCCTTCTTTTGTATTTGAAATATTTACATCTCATTCTACCCTGTATTTTCCAAATATGATAGTGTCTACCATGAAAAAGAGCCATTAGGGGATAGTCATTTTGAAAATTGTATCCTGTACCACACAGACCCCTCACTCATCATTTTTTTTCTCTTGTAAGATCACCTCCTTAGAATAATATGGCTTAGCCTCCACCTAGACCTCCATTTTTATTAATACTTTTGGTCCCATTAGTTTTAGAGGTATGGCTGGCTATCTAAATGTTGTGCCATAGGATGTAAGAAACATATTTCCTAAGTTTCAAGGAAATAATGCAATAACTAGTGATCAACACTTGAAACTCTTTGTCAATATGATGGAGGATTTTAAAATAGATTTTAAATATGTATACATTAAATTATTTATTCATACTCTATAAGAGGATGCAAGGGATTGGTATAAAGCTCTGCCTGATAACTCTATTGACTCTTGGACTAAAATGAAGAATGCATTTAGATTGCAATATGGTGACAAAACAGACCCTAGGTTTCTTTTGTCATAATTTGAGAATATTAAAAAGAATCCTAATGAATCAGTTCATGATTTTAATATGAGATTCAATAAGACATTGAGAATATTTCCTATGAATTTGAGGCCATGTGATGAATCTTGTCTTATAAAGTATGCTGATGCATTTGAAAAGAAGGCTGCATACTATTTGAGGGATAAAAACCCTGACACTTTGAGATAGGCATTTACAATGGCTCTAAAAATTAAAAACAACATCAAAGCTATTGGAAAACCTCATAAGAGTAAGGGTGTCAAACTAATAAACCGAAGAAAAACCTCGAGCAAGCAAGAGTGTGGATCTTGAGGAGGCCATTAAAACTTTGGCAGGGGCTGTCAAAGAAATCTCTTACAAACTAACACAGCAGAGAAAGTATTATGTAGAGTTCACAAGGTCAGCAAAAGGCACAAAATATTGACATATTTCACAATCATCCTAGGGGTGATCAGAGGTCAGATGACAGAGGTAAAGGACCCATGGGATCTACAAATAGACATCCCTAAGCATGTGAAATTAGAATGGTGTCTGATCCTCTAATTGAACGGGTTGTTGTTGTTGATGAAGCTAATGAGATTGATTGGTGTGATAGATGCTTTCTTCCCATCCTCCATGTGAAGTAAATCAGCAAGAAGAAGAAGTTGATAATGATGATGGTACTGATGATGATGTTTGCATGATGGGTTTCTCTTCAAGATCACAACAAGGAGAAACTTCAACCAAGTGATAAGTGCTCGAACTGCTGCAACTTTTTGGGATTGCATTCATTGGGTACCACTTCTTCAAAGCCCGAGTGCTAAAAATTTAGATAGATTGCTTCCCGGATACAAAATGACATACATAATCATCTATTTGCATCGAGTGTCTTTTTGAATCCATGATGCTTCTCGGTTTGTGAAGAAGAGTAAATTTGGGTACCAACACACGGGGTGGATGAATGGATTTTAAATGATTTTGGTGGGAGATGAAGTAGGATAAAGTTGATTACACTGGATCTTTGGAGGGACTTTACAATAATGAACAACTTTACAACACAAAGCTTTAGAATAGTCAAGACATTCCTTCAACGAGAAGGTGTGCTTTAATGAAGGCCCGATCAACATGTTTTCACATAATATTTGAGACTCTAACATGAAGGCTCAAATTGGAAGACTAAAATAAACACTAATTTTTCCGATTAATCACGCCTAAGGTACACCGAAGACTTGGACAATATTTATGAAAAATGACAATGAATTTCAATTTTAAATTTGTTTATCTCATCCAAGATGAAGGCTCTTCTTGAAAATAAATTGTAAATACCATTAGACTGTCACAGGGATAAGATCCTGTGTGATTTCACCAAAATTTTAGTATAAGATTGCAATAGGAATGAAAGAAAATATTTGTAGACATTTTGAAAATAAAGGTACACAAAATTACTAGAGATTAGACACAAATTAATTCCAAAGTTACTTAGATTCATCAACAGGGGAAAGCTTCTAGAGTAATCTTAGTGCTTGTCAATGGCTATATAGCTGTAACCAACTTGACATGACAAAAACATAACACAGTAATAAAACAATAGGTAATCTTAGCTTTGGCCCTCTCGGGAAGACAATTTTCTCAAAAAATTCTCAAGAATTCATACTCCAACCATTTGCAAGAGTACTCTCATTGTATTTATACATTTTTGCCCACTCAATTTTCCCCCAAAAGAGAATAATATTCAAGGGACCTTTTCTTGTTACCAATTTGTTTTAGATAGTGACGTTTAACAAATTCAGATCCGAAATTTGCTAGGTGGACCAATTGTGAACTGATCACATTTCTTGGGCCCTCGACTAATGACTAGGATGCCATGCCAAAACTTTTCAGAGTCCCTTTAATCATTTTGATTCTATCATGTGAGAAATCCCCTTTTAATCATTTTTGGATCCTCTGCATAGCTGGACTTGACAGGTCATCCCTTTTGCTCTTGAGGCAACGCCTTTTTCACCTTTGCACCTACACCTTCATCATTTTATCCATTTTCCCTCCTTTTCCTTTGAAATTTTACTTTGCAACTCTCGGATCTGGTATTTGTCATTTTTCACAAGCTTGAGAAAAATTACACTTCAAAAGTACTTCATATTTACAAATTGAACTCCCAAATTGATTCAATTAAACTTTGTAGACCAAAACGACACATATTTGCCAAAAATTTGATGAAGAATGATGCAAAAATGCATCTCCAAACATCCTGGAGCTTTAATGGTGGAAAAATCAAATGAAATGCATAACTACCATTGATCTTTCCTTTCAACTTTTAATTTGAGCCTTCCACATGGAAAAATGTGATTGGAAACGGCCTGGGAGCACTTTTTGATATTTTATAACTTTTGGAAAAAGTAAAATTTTGACATTTTTCTCCGCCCCTCCACCCTTAGAAAATGGGCTTGACACGTGTCCCAATGTGGGTCCCAGTGGACCTGCACTTCATTTTTTCACTTTATACTTATTTTCCAAAAAGGAAAAAGTTCCACATTTTCCCCGTGACACCAACACGGGAAGGTAAAAAACGTGACAGAGGCCGCATAAACGGTGAGAAAATTCATTAACAAACGGGCGAGAATAATTTGAGCACAAACATCGGCTCGAATCGGGGATGGGAACTCCTTGTGAGTGCCATAAGAACAAATAATAGACCAAGTGCCAAAAATAGACCATTGGGCAATGAAGTCAAAGAATAAGCTTGCAGAGCAGAACAACCATAACCATCCTCCAAAAAATGAACCGAGAAACTAGTAAAAGTAGGTCACCTAGGACCAGAACGAATAAAAACAAAAAAGTAGGACAAAAACAAAGGACTATATCTTTGTACAATGGAGAGCATCCTGATTCAAAGAAAAAAATCAAGGAAAAATTCAAGTGCTTGCCATTCTGGATATGACCATGCTAAGCAATTTTGATATGTCTTTTACAAGCTGGTCATATGATTGCCTCTCTTTTCCATCCAAGTCATTATCTAACCACATTTCTTAGGCTTATCCTTTGTGTCTGGATCAAGTTTTCTAACATCTTTCGAGGCTACATCAAACATCAAAGTCTCAGCAAAATCATCCTGCTCATAATACCTGAATTGATCAATTTCATATTCCTTGAAAGCAACATAACTCACAGAGTTATCAATATCAATATTTGCATGCAATACTTCATAAGAAGCATTGTTGGGGTCCTCAATAAGATATAACATCTTATTTTCACCAGGTAACTTCACAAGGTTTCCCTCAATTAGTATGGTGGCATAAGACATGTCCATCTGAAAATTTCCACCAACACTTGTAGCCCACTTTATTGATAACAACATGCCCCATTTGGCAGGGCAATCAACAATGAAAACATCAAGTTTCAGGTTCTTACCTGGATAAGCTGCAAGTTGTACCACCAAACCTTTCACACATCCAACAACGGGAACCTCTCTAGATTCCATGGTAGTGCATCTTCCATATGTTGTTGTCACTTTGATATCTAGCTCATTCATGACCTCAAGAGGCATGACATTCCATGATGCTCCAGAATCAAACATACAATTGTGCAAAATTCTATCCTTAATGAAAAAAGTTGTAAAAAAAGATCAACATTTAAGTGGGATTCAACCAAAGATGCCCCCAAGTAAACCTCAGGTGCTTCTCCAAGCTCTTCCAATGCTGGTGGTGTTTCAAGGTCTGCAATGGTTGGAGGAGGAGTTTCTACAATGTTTACATTTCTTCTTGGGGTACTCTTTTCTTCTTTCAATCCCAAGTACTCAAATTCTCTCTTCTTGTGCTCAGGAATCTTAAGTAGCTTAGCAATTAGAACAATAAATTTGATTTGACTCAAAACTTGGGCAATGTCATATGGAACATTCTTTGGAAAGGTAGCATTGGAAGGGAGATTAGCAAACTCATCAGATGGCATGGGATTCTTGATAGTTTGGGCATGAGGAGAAGTATGAATCTTGTTTGGGACAGCAAGGCCTTTGGAAGGTGTATCTTTCTTAGGAGACTATTTAGGAATACTAGTAAGCACTGGAGTTTTAGGTTTGGCTTGAGGCCCTGCTCCTTTGACAACTCTAATCCTAGTATTATAATCCTTGAGAAACAACAATGTTCATCAATAACTACCTATCTTCCTCCGAAGGGATTCATCCATCATAATTCTTTATCATTAAAGATCTTAAATAATCAAAGTCATTATTAGGTATTTCAAAAGATTACACTACATCTACTTCAAAATTATGAGGAGGAAGAAGTGGTACCCGGTGAATGCAATCCCAAAAATTTGGAGCAATTCAAGAACTTATCACTTCGGTTGAAGTTTCTCCTTGTTGTGATCTTGAAGTGCAACCCATCATGCAAACATCATCATCAGTACCATCATCATTATCAACTTCTTCTTCTTTCTAATTTAATTCATATAGAGGATGGCGCAGAAAGCATCTATCACACTGTACGTCGGAAAAGTGACAGGCGAGCGTGAGAATCAACAAGTGACTCTTCCACGTACCCGACCTCCCGAGGTCGTGCCGAGGCAGCTGGTGGGGGTAGAATATGTAGACAAACTAGTTAGGCAATCTAATGTCTTCGACACGCACTAGTGGGATTTGCGAATCTAAGGCTAAGAAGGCCCTTCTAACTTGGACTGGTGTGATAGATCGATTAGCGAGGATGACTGCTCGAAGGCTCCAATCAATATCGAGCTCTGGCGTGATTCGATCTATGGGTTACGGAATACGTGGAAAATGACATGGGATTGTTTCGTGTATATCTCCTGATAAGGTCATATGGCAGATATAGTTGATTCTATGGACGATTTTCTGGCCTAGTCCAGAATTCTCTAGCTTCGTTAGCCGCTATATCTAGTAAGGACAGTTGTTCGACAATGATAGGTGGAAGTGGAGTGGATTGAAATACTAGTGTGCGTAGGCCAGTGTCTATATCTAACTGACTTGTGGATTCGTTGGGCTGTGGGACCTGTGGATCACAACCATAGACTCTTGGTTGTTGCGGTCCTGTTATGGTCATACGCGAGATCAAGTTCTAATCCCTAGTATCCAGTAATCGTACGCTTTTTCAGCTTCTACGTTTAGAACCAACAGTTGTGCGATCTTCTCAGAATACCTTACAGGCGTTCTTGCAACCTGGATTCTTAAGCTGGTATCTATATCTACGAGGGTGTCTCCAGCGTCTGGCTGTGGAACTAAAGGATCACACTCGAATGTTTGTTCTCTTTCGAGCCCTTCTACAGTCATGTGGATATTTTCTAGGGTAATCTGTAGTTTGGCTGATTTGACCAAAACGTGTGTGCTTGGTCGTCCTCTATGTTTAATCCTCTTAACTGTGAACTGATCAGTTGTAAATCTGTGGTTGTTTGGAATACTTGTATCCTGAGATTTTGGTCTATGTCAACTATCATTTGTGACGATGTTTGGTTGAGGCACGATTGGCTCAAATATATATTCCCTGGGCTCTTGAGGTCTCGTGATTGTCATATGAAACAAAATGTAATCTAACTGTAATGAAATAAATTCTAACTATGTGAAATAAATCTAACATATATAACCTTTATCTTTCTAAGAAATATTCTAACAATTCTAAGGAAAACAAACTATTTTAAGCGTATCTAGAAATAATAACTAAACAATAATTTAAAACAGACAAGATAACCGAGTGTGGTTATTTTCCTGTGCAATTTGTAGAATTATTCTAAATAAATATGATAGCCTGTCTAATCTACCTGCAAGATTCTCGATCCTACCTCAGAAGTGAGGAGTGAATCATAGTTTCTCAGAAACTATCAATCCCCACAGCTTCCCTGGCAATATCGAGAATAGAATGAAATGAAATAAAGCGATTAACTACTCTATTTGATATAAATCTAACTAGAACTTTGAAATTTAAAACCTGGACTTCGCAGAACAGTGGCGAATCCGATGGTGTATGTGATCTCGTCCCCTCAGTATGATCTTCTCGTTCTTTCGTGTTCACTTGGATCCAGAAAAGCATGTAATGCTAGCACCGATAGGAGTAGATTTTGGGACAAGGACAGCTCAGAATGCAGATCGAGAATGCGAGTAAGAGAGGGATAGCGGAAGAGTATAGAGCTTGGATTATGCGATTCCTAGCGGGATTTTATCATGCGAGTCATGCAACGTGAAGTGACCAAAACCTTTGACTATCCTATACGAAGAGCAAAACCTACAACTTTAATGGCTTCCTAAGCTATTTTGTTCCCAAAATAAAGACACTGCTTGCACAAGTTGGATATGTGGCTTACCAACAGTTGAATAAAGCTAACCAGGTATACAATGAATTAAACTAAGAACTCTAAGTCACAAGTAAAACAAATTTACGTAAAAGGAATTTAGAGGCAAGCTTCTAGCTGGATTGGATGGAGCAACAAAGATCGCCGCACAAGATGGGTCACGTGGCTTACCAACGGTGAGCAATGCTAAACCAAGTATGAAGTAAACTATGCTATCAATCCTAAGCAAGCTAATCAAAATACTAAAAACCGAGAAGACTCTAACAAGGAAAATTGGTGATCAAAACTCCAGCTAAAATTCTTCACACAAACTCGGCCAAAATTCGGACCAAAATCGAGACCATTTGCATGTACACAAACCATGCATTTATAGGAATACAAACACCCAAGAATCAAAACCAAATTGAACTCCTAAACAATAAACAAAGGAAAAACACTTCAGGGGACCAAAACATTAATGCATGCTCAAGTCGGTGAAGAAAAGCTGGTGAAACATGATATTTCACGCGGGTCGCGCCAAAAGGGCGTTCTGGAAAACGCGCCCAGGACCGCCAACTGGGCAGGCGGCGATTTCGTCCATCGAAGATCAAAAGGGGCAAGAAAAGAGGGAAAAAGGGGAAAACAAAGGACACGGGAGCTAAGTGGGGTATGCGGGATGTTAACGCATATCCGAAGAGCTCTTTTTGGATCTCGAACACCTTGCGAGGAGACCTGTATCATCATTGGGGCATTTATTACACCATCTCGCAAAGACAAGACCTTACAATTTTGGGTACGTACACACACCAATCAATATCAATGGCTTCATTAAAAACAACAACCCAGCAATGAGGATCAAGCACCATTCTACTTTCATGTACTTGGAGATGTTTATTTACAGATCCCTTGGGTCCTTTACCTTTATCATCTAACCTCTGATCACCCCTAGGATGATTGCGAAATCTATCATGATTTTGTGCCTTTTGTTGACCTTGTGAACTCTACCCAATTCCTTTCTCTGCCCGGGCTAGTTTGTAAGATTTCTTTGACAACCCATGCCAAAGTTTTAACAACCTCCTTAAGATCCACACTCTTGCTTGCTTGAGGTTTTTCTAGGTTTATTAGTTTGACACCCTCCCTCTTAGGAGGTTTTCCAACTACTTTGATGTTGTTCTCAATTTTCAGAGCCATGGTAAAGGCCTACCTCAAAGTGTCAGGGTTTCTATCCCTCAAATAGTATGCAGCAGACCTTCTTGTCAAATGCATCAGCATACTTTATAAGACAAGATTCATCACATGGCCTCAAATTCATAGGAAATATTCTTAATGTCTTATTGAATCTCGTATTAAAATCATACATTGATTCATTATGATTTTTAATATTCTCAAATTTTGACAAAAGAAACCTAGGGTCTATTTTGTCACCATACTGCAATCTAAATGCATTCTTCATTTCAGTCCAAGAATAAATAGAGTTATCAGGTAGAGATTTATACTATTCACTTGCATCCTCTTCTAGAGTATGAATAAATAATTTAATGTATACATCTTCAAACTCTATTTCAAAATCCTCCATCATATTGACAAAGAATTTCAAGTGTTGATCACCAGTTATTGCATTATTTCCTTAAAACTTAGGCAATTTGTTTCTTACATCCTGTGGCACAACATTTGGACAGCCAGCCATACCTCTAAAACTAATGGGACCAAAAGTATTAACAAAAAATGGAGGTCTGGGTGGAGGCTGAGCCATATTATTTTGAGGAGATGATCTTACAAAAGAAACAAAATGATGAGTGAGGGGTCTATGTGGTACATGGATACAATTTTCAGAATGACTATCCCCTAATGGCTCTTTTTCAAGGAAGACACTATCATATTTTGAAAATATAGGGGTAGAATGAGATGTAAATATTTCAAATACAAAAGAAGGCCCCTCTCCATATGGAATTTGGATTTACAAAGAGACTACCCGATTCATAATCAGGTGGGGAAGTATTACAATCTTCAAACATGTGCCGATCTATTTCACCAATGGAGATCTCTTTTCTTGATGCTTGATCTCCAACAACCTTCCAAATTCTTCCTTATTCGAGTTAGACTTTCCAAACTATGGAAACAACCATCTACTAGGGTCCACGGTGAAGAAATATCTTCTTCCTTCCAGCTTTGTAGAGATTAATGAAAAATCTACATTGACAAAGGTTAAGACACTAGCATTTTTCCAAAATAAATCAACACAGAGTTTCCACTAAGGATTTTCACCTCAGATGTGTAAAAATGCGCTAAAAGATAATATGTCAAATGTCTATGTTATCCCAAATTCTCCCCCGCTAAATTTGGTGAAGACAACTCCTGCAAATAAGGAAATTATTAAGGAAACAACTTAGGACCGTGAGATCACATTCTAGGATGACAAAAATTTACAGATGGGCTCGAAAATGAAATAGCAAGGTCATAAATGAAGGACTAGTGTCATAGAGAAGCCAGGAGTAAGAAGGGGAAGAAGCACCAAAGATTCAAAGTCTTCGGGCTCAAAATAATTCAGAAAGAGTCCAGAATCAACTAAGAATGGAAGAGCCAGTTGAGGGAACCACGTGTCCTAACGGAGCTCCTCCAAAGATGAATCCATAAAGAGAGGCTCAAACAAGCCCCACATATCCATGTGTCCCAGGTTAAAGTGGGCCATCAGGGGTTTCCTATGTTTTACATTTTGTGAAAAGGGGCAAAAGGTAAATTACGGACCTAAAAACCTGATTTTTACTCTAATTTGGCTGCCACGTGTCCCATATCAAAAGGGAAGCCTAAATGAGCACCCGGATCTTTGTGTGTGGCCCTGGTAGGTGAGAAATTAAGAAGAGTCTTCTAGGCCATTAACACAAAATCCAATCTCTTCAACTACCAGATTTGATTTGATTCGATTCAATCCACCATTTGAGGAACCGTGAAGTGACATTATGGGCGGATTTGTAGAAGGCATTGATATTCAATGGTTGAGATTTCAAGGTATGATTCAATGCATATCTCATGGTGGTTGGAGCAGGATTCAACTTTTCCCTCTTCTCTCTCTTTTCTTTCTATATATACTATAACACTTCTCATTTGAGAAGGAGAGACATTCTAGGCATAGAGAAACTCTGTCAAATTTGTTTCTCGATGCCATTTTTGAGTAGTGAACCTTCTCCCATGCCTGGAAAATGTATTTGTGCCTCTATTCTAGAAATGTAATGGTTTGTGCACTTTCTAGAGCAATAAAAACATGTTTTGGTGGTGTTCTTCAACCCTTTGCATCATTTTTTTGTTTCTCCGTGCCTCTCCCTTTTAGTCTTGGTTTTCTATGCATGCATTTCACATTTGCGAGTGCGCTTTGTTGTGTTTTATGGATTTTAATTTATGATTTACAGATTTGGGCTGTGTCACTTTTGTCTTACCTCCCTCATCTCCCTTTTTTTCTATTTCTATTAAACCCCTGTAATCTTAACCAAGTATGAAAGTGCGTGGACGACTAGGGTCCCGAAGTTATTAAAGGTGCGCAAGGAAAAATCACGTGAGAGAAAGGCTTAGGGAAGCACATAGCACACATGACACATGAAAGGTGGCTCAGACTTAGTCAATTTGAGTGCCCAGGGTAGAACAGGTGAAAAGTGTGATCAGTTGTGCATGGATAAGATGCCGGCCGATAGGCCCAGAGAAAGAGCATGCCTGGATGGAATCTTCTAGAAGAACATCATGAGGTAAAGTGGAAAGCTTAGGCCTAAAGAAGCATGCTCACATGGACCACATTCAACACTTGGCACCAGATATGAGGATGCTGGAAGGTAAGTTGGTAGTGTAGGAGAATTATAAATACAAGTTGCCTGTGGAGTAAAAGATATAGAAGTATGAGGTATAGCGGGTTAGAGAGTGAGAGAGAGCTCTGCATAATTACTACGAGTGGATATTTGTATTCAGGAAAGAATGCACTAAGCATGGAGTTGTAATTTTTCTTTTTTTGTTAGCTTAGTTACATACGTCTAGTGATATGCATGACTATGGTCTGCTCTCTGTGACACTCTGTAATGAATCAATGAATATAATGAGGTTACCTGTTATAAATAGACATGGATATCAATGGTTTTAATGCACATTTCTCTCATATGAGTTCTCTTTCCTTTCATGCTATGTATGAATGCTTGTATAATTCTTTCTATCATAATGCATGTTTCTAGGTTTTGTTAAAGTACTTAGTCTAAGGTGACTGCAAGGATCTAGAGGTCGTTCTGAGCCCTATGGTCCTTGTATGTTTCAACCTCCCTCATTAAAACTCTTACACTAATCATAAATGATGCTTCCCACTAAACTCACATAAAAGAGAGACTCGGTACCCGTGCGTGCCTCGGGTGAGCGCTCAGCTTTTGCTGGGTGATAGGCCAGCACACATGGGGTTCCTTCCTTTTGTGATGGGAGTAAAATGACTACATCTTGGTTCCATTACCGGGACCTCTTTTGAAGTTGTAGTGGGATATAACATACATCATGATCTATGTAATGAGTAATGACAGAGTGGTTGACATTGGAAATTGTTGAATCATGGTTCAAGAGCATGAAGGATGAATTTTCTCAGAGATACAACACTGGACTTGAGTTTAATGCACGTAGATGGGTAGAAGAGAACCTCTACCATGATTTGTATGAAACCTTCTTCTATTGCTTCCCAGTAGAACTATATGAATGGCTTTCAGCCTATACGTCTAGATCAAGTTGGCATTATGGATCGCATGTATGGACCGAAGAAGACTACCAAAGGTTGCAGGATGCAGATATGACATGGACCCATGTTGTAGATCATTGGTGGAGAAGAGTATTGACTAGTTACACTGGAATATACCATTTCCATGTATTCTTGTTTGGAGGTTGCTGAGTTTGAATTTTTACAAGAACCTAGAGGAATGTTTCTACGTGTTATTCCCTAGCTATGAAGATATTGATGGTTACCATGAGTTTAGAGGCTTTCCCAATGGCCAGCTAAACCATTCTAAGCATTGGGTAAGGGAGCTTGGGTGGAGGAAGATGAAAATATCACGACAGAGAAGGAGAGGGAAGAGAGATGACTCAAGTATAGTGAAGCGTGAAAGGGAGATTGCTAGATGATGCGAAGCTACTAGTGTGATGGATCTATGGAGACAAACGTTATGGGAAGGAGTTGAGGTTCACGTGGAGGACATGGAACCTGAGTAGTTTGTGCTACCCCATCTTGGCAAGTGCATGAGGGAGACCCCTTGACTTCTAGTGAGAGTTCGTCACATGGAGAAAGGAGAGTCATTGGTGCATATCTAAACCCACCTAGTGACCGAGCCCGGTGCTTGGTTTTCCCAAACTAGAAGAAGTGTTATTGACCCAATTGATATCGGTGGAAGAGACAGATCTGCATCTAGGAGATACAATTTTATACTCCCTTCTTCTATGGCATGCACATATTCTAGTATTTGGAGGAGTCTTTAGACAAGGAGTGAGTGTACAAGATTTTGGTCTTGCATCAGGGAGTGGCGCGGGACAAAGTAGTGGTAGCGGAGCGCTATCATAGACCATCAATGCATAGTTTAGTGGGACCATGGGGGCACTTGGCACAGATCCTATAAGCCCTATTAGACCCTAGTGGTTCTGGTGGATCTGGTGGCTCTGGAGGCACAGGACTAGTGGATCAGGTGGTGGAGGAAACACTGAGGGAACCAAGGCTCAGGCTTGGGAGGACAAGGACCCCAACCACCACCTCAAGTATTCTTTGAAATGTCTCTGCATTTGACATATTACAGGGGCATTGAGGATGCTGCGGAACATGTTCACAAGTGTGAACTGCTATGGCGCATGAAGGGTATCACAACCCCTAATGGAAGGCTAGTCAGTTTACAACCATGTTGCAAGGGTGTGCACATAGATGGTATAGGAAGTACGACCCTCATCAAATGGTGGTGGACTATACTACCTTAAAGAATGCATTCTTGGTAGAGTTCCACATCCCTGAGTTTGAGCAGAAGAGCATCAGTGCTTTGAAGGAGATTCAGCAAGGAATGGCAGAGAGTGTGCAGGAGTATGATGATGCATGCTTTAAAAATCTCTTGTCTAAATTATCATATGATATCCATCCTTCTCAGCATGCACAATGGTTTGTTGGAGGATTGATCACCCCTTTTAGAAGGGCCTTGTCTCATAAAACTTTTATAGACCCGCGTGAAGCATTGGAAGCTGCCTTACGTGCCGAGGTTGTTGGTAGTATTGATATTGCATTAGCCCATTCTTAGAGGCTCAGATTGCTGCTATGGAAAAACAATTGGAAAAATTATCTGTGAACACAGCCCATGAGACTCGCAGTGGTTTGTGGTGCATAGATTGTGAAATAGAGGGACACGTTAAGGATAATTTCCCCAGAGGATGGTACATGCTTTGACAAGTGGATTGTGAAATTTGTCATGGGGACCATGATGCAAGTAGATGTCCCTTGCTGCAAAGCATGTGATCAGGAAGAATGTATCTTGTTATTACAAAATTTTCACCTCTACAACCCATGACACTAAGGACTATAGGCTCATTGATCAGATCCATGAGGCCATTGATCATGGGGTGTGCCAAACTAGCATTGCTAGTGGTTCCAAGGATAATGATCACCATTATGAGGAGCGCGTAGAAGGAGGCACGCATGGAAGAGGTTTTCGAGGAGGATTCCATGGTCGAGGTAACCATGGAGGAGGAAGGAGTGAGTTCCCACATGGAACATGTTTCAACTATGGATCTACAGAACATTACAAGCGTGAGTGCCTGGACCTGTTATAGTGCTCATGGTGTAGAAAGAAGCATAAGTATGAGGAGTTCCTGAAATTATTTGAGCACATGAATCAGAAGCACTGAAAGGACAAGGGTGCTACAATGGTCAGTATTAAGAAGGAAGACATATAGTGGATGCCCTGGGTAACACGGGATGAAGGTTTGGAGCTTGTCTTGGTAACAACAAGGGAAGAATCCACACACACGAGAGAGGTACCAAGATAGAAAACCCTAGTTTCAAGAGAGGAGGTCATTCATGGAAAATATCCAGACCCACGCATCAAAAGGAGATATATCAGGACACCATGGATGTTATTCAAAGCTTACAAGGGGAGATCCAGTGTCTAAAGGAGAAATCTAGGAGGGAGGAACAAGGAAGGAGAGTTGAGGCACAAAAGGATGACCTGGATGAGGTCAAGGAGGTGTGTAAAATGCTAAGGTAGGAGAATATCATTCCCTTGCTAGGATCCTAGTTGAGAGAGAAGGTACCACACACGGAGAAGAGCGCAGAGATAGGTCTTGCATGCAAACCTTCCCCCTCACAACCTCGACTATGACAAGGAGATTACGTTGAATGTAGTTAGATGGATGGCTCCTCAACAATAACCTCATTGACAAATGCAGTGGAGGTTAATGGACTTTGGATGCATGGCATCAGATGGGAAGACCTACATTATAGCCATCTTCGAATGTGTTGTATATGGAAAACAAGACTAAGGCAATGCCCATCGGTGTCTTGAAGGATGCGGCTATTACTATCTAGGGAGCCAAGTTTACTGGGGACTTTAAAGTCTTGGCACTCACCGAGGTGGACAATTTCCCAACACTACTTGGGCATCCTTGGTGTTACAAAAACAATGTGGACCTTCGGTTCAACAAAGGGTACATCAACTTTGAGAATAAGGAGGAATGGGTCATTATACCTCTGGTTGATGGGAAGTTGACACCCTATATTGAACTATTGGGAGAAGAAGTTCTGGACAAGATTTATGTGTGCTCAATCAGAGACCCTGAGATGATACACCCTACTAATGGGGTTATCCAGTTTGAAGATGCTCAGTCAGTGAGTGATACCACCAGTTTGGCATGTGACAATTGGGCACATGGAACTTATGAATTAATGGGATGGCATTTGAGAGGGTCATGACCAAGGTAACAAAGGGCACACATGGTTAGGCACCTTGGAGGAAAAGAACTGCCCAAGTATTCAAGAGGAGCCTTCCCTGAGATCTTTCTATAGGAGGTAGAAGCTCAGTGGAAGGATGAGAAGGAATGGAGGGAGATGTTAAGTTATGTCTTGCTTGGCACAATAGCTCGGTGGTGGGCCACACATCAAGAGAGCCTTTAGAGTGGTGCGAGGTAAGAATTCTCTCTCTTGTCAGATTTTCTAGAGTAATGTACCCACCATCATCAAGGAGTACCATGGGAAGGAGCCCACCTCTTTCCATATCTAGGAGTGTGAATGGGTCTAGAGAGAAGGCATGGAAGCTTTTCCACCATCCCTTTAGGTGCACAAGTTGTATTCTACACTATAGGGGTTACGCATGCGCGCATGGTACATTCATTTAGAGACACGCCACTAGACAAGGAATTTGCAAGAACTGGCATTTGACCTTATTCAAACCTTTGAATATCAGAGTACCAAGCCATCGGTTGATAAGGCCTTGTAGGGTATCAAGCACCTTACCATGGGGGATAGTGCTAGGATGGAAGATAGGCTATTGGAATTACTAGGTGAACCAGGATTAGAGGCGTGTTTTGAAGAAGAAAAGGAAAGCAAGAAGAGTTACAGCTTGAGTGCATGTGTTTGGAAAAAGAGAAGGGAAAGTTGGTATATGTGATTGATGGAGAGGAATCAAAATCTTAGATGTTATCCATTCTATAGGGACACGCGAGGTAGTGGATAGTGTAGATGCTCAAGGCGTGTGCCTACCATGAGCCTTTAAAGATGAAGAAAGTTAACATCGGTTCAGAAGAAGAACCTAAGGAAGCTATTATTGGGGATTACTGGACAAGAGAAGGAAGTATCAAAAATCATTGATCTGCTGCGTGAATTTGAGGATTTATTTCACGCATGGGTATCATGAGCTCAAAGGTGTTCACCATTCCTTGGGGGAGATGAAGATAAAACTAAAGGACGATGTGCACTCGGTTAGGAAAAGGCCCTACCAAATGAATCCCAACTGCACGCGTAAAGGTCAAGGAGGAGATAGACAAAATGATAGCTTTTGGGATCATTGAGGCAGTGGAAGAATGAAGTGGATAAGTCTGATGGTAATCAACATCAAGAAGGATGGGTGGATTAGAATTTGTGTGGATTATAGGGAATTGAATGCAGTTTGTGTCATTGATCCATTTTCAACCCCCTTCACTGAAGAAATTTTAGGAGTCATTAGGTGCGAAATCTATTCCTTTACGGATGGATTTTTAGGGTACCACCAAGTTTGGATTGCAAAGGAAGACCAAGAGAAGACAAATTTTTCACCACCGAGTGGGGAAGTTTTTGCATATACGGTCATGCCCTTTGGGTTGAAGAATGCGCCAGCTATCTTTTCACGCATAGTGGTGCAAGCATTCCAGGACTTCATCCATAAATTTCTTCAGGTCTATTTGGATGACTGGACAAGTATATGGTCTGGTTAAAGACCATTGTGACAATTTGAGGTTAATGTTTGAGAGGTGTAGGTAGTTGAGGATATCCCTCAACATTAAGAAATGTGTGTTTACTACACCCTTTGGGACTTTATTGGGGCATATCATATGTAAGGAGGGCTTGCTGGTAGATCCCGCTAAAGTTGTAGTTATTGTGGGGTTAAGGGAGCCTACTAGCCAGAGCATAGTGCATGGATTCCTTGGGCATGTGGGCTATTACAGAAAATTCATTAAGGGATATGCCAAGATCTCACGTGCCATTAGAGGAGCTGACTTAGACATAAAAGTGCCTTCCATTGGGGAGAGGCGCAACAGAGGGTGTTTGATACATTAAAAGATAGGCTTATTACCATGCCTATTTTATGGTTTCCCTCTTGGGACAAGCCCTTTCATGTTCATGTAGATGCCTAGGGACCGCCATTAGAGCAGTGCTTGCACACAACCAGTGAAGGGATTGTTGATCATCCTCTCTATTTTACAAGTAGGAAGCTGACACCAGCAGAGCAGAATTATACCACAACCGAGTGCGAGGCATTGTCAATGATCTACGCGCTCTTCAAGTTTAGGCAAGTATCTGTTGGCAACACCCTTTGTGTTCTACACCGACCACATGGCATTGAAGTATTTAGTGAACAAGCCTATTCTACAAGGATGCATATGTCGATGGGTGTTGTTGTTTCAAGAGTTTGAATTCACCATTGTAGTAAAACCTGGAAAAAGCAACTATGGGCCTGATCATCTATCAAGAATTGATTCAGGGAGGATGCGTAGAGTATTGAGGAAGCAATTCTAGATGTACCACTATTTAGGTTACAGCGCACACCCTCGATTTAGAGGAGATTGCAGTATTCTTAAAGGAAGGTGTGGGCGGATGGAATGAAGACATTGGAAAAGAAGTAGTTGGCCATACACGCCATGCCCTACATGTTAATCAGTGGAGACTTATACAAATTGGGACGTGATGAATTTTTGCATAGGTGTGTCTTAGAGCATGAGCGCTAGCCATCATGGAGGAAGCACACAGAGGAAGTGCGGGTGGGAATTATACAAGTGATGCCACCACACGTAAGATATTAATGGAAGGTTTATGGTGGGAAACCTTGTACAAGGATTTCAGAGATTATTGTAAAGTGTGTGACCATTTTCAGCACATTGGAAAACCAGGAAGGAGAGATGAAATGCCTTTATGCCCTATTCCTAGTGTGGATCTTTTGAAAAGTGGGCGATAGACTTTGTAGGACCTATTACACCAAGCAATGCATAGGACTGGGTCACATTATGTCATCACTTGCATAGATTATCTCACAAGGTGGGAAGAGGTAGCCCCAACTAAAGATTGCATGGCAGCAACAACAAAAAGGTTCTTATGGGAAAACATTATCATGAGGTATGGATGTCTTTGAGTTTGACCAGTGATAGGGTACACATTTCTTGAATGAGACCATCAGGATCCTATTATCAGAGTTCATGGTAGCTCATCACAAGACTACGCCCTATCACCCACAAGAAAATGGAACACGGAAGCATTCAACAAGATATTGAGTCATACCTTGACCAAGATTTGTGATGTCGGAAGACTTGATTGGGATGACAAGGTATCAGTAGTACTATGGGCTTATAGGACAATGTATAAAAGACTAAACAAAGCCACACCTTTTCAATTGGTGTTTGCATGTGGAAGCTATTTTTCCGGTTGAATTTATGTTGCCTTCTCTGTGAATAGCATGCAGGAGGGTTAGCCAATGAACAAGCACTGGAAGAAAGAATTGATGAGCTAATGAAACTGGATGAGAGACGATCACTTGCCCGATGGAGCCAAACAATGGAAAAGGCAAAGCAAAAGGCTTGGCATGATTTCCATATTAGAAACAAGAAGTTTGAGGTTGGGAAGATGGTGTTATTATATGATTCTAAGTTTTGTGCCATCCTGGGAAGTTAAAAGTCCATTGGTTGGGTCCTTACACAATCTCGTACATCCTTGATTTGGGCGCGTGCTAGTTATAAGTGATGGATGGGATGAATTTTTCTAGACACTTCAATGGCAAGTAGGCTGAAGCCCTACTATAAATAAGTCTTCTTGGTGTTTGTAAATAAGGTAGTTTTCCAGTTAGTTTAGAAGTTTCCTTTATGCATTTTCCTTTCTTGTTTCCCTTTCGCGTTGTTGTTTTGTTTTGCGCCTTGGGCACCTAGTAACCTTATTGCTATTTTTGGAGAATTTGTGAGTGTGTAGAGGACCGTGCATCACTTTAAGTGTGGGGTGGAGAAAGGTGAAGAAGTGCGTGATCAAAGTACCAAGGAAGTTGTGTTGAAAAGCCTTGTTGAGTAGCCGGGTTGAAAGAGGTATATAAAGAGGAAGATGGAAGAATGGTTGGTGTGCCAGGTAAAGCTACTTGTAGATCCCACATGTACTAAGGAGGAGAAAGTGCATTTGAAAGCAACACGAGGTAGGCAAGAGAAAGGATAGGATAGAAGAAGTGCCTTTCGGTGTGGGTTACGTGTGTGCAAGAGTCTCCTGTCAAAGTTGGATTGGTCTGGCCGAAGGTTGGAGGAGTTTTGCAGGTTGGGCATGTAAGGGAAGGCACTGAAGATGGGATTTGTTTGAAAAATCCACATTAAATGAACAAAGTATGGTGGTAGGTGAAGTAGCATTTAATGTTTAGAAAAGAGAAAAACTATAAGTAAAGGGTCGGGGCACTCTCATTTTTACTTTGCAAAATAGAAGAGTTTGAGATATAAGCGAGTTCCATAAACTAGGGCTTTCAGATTCGATCGAGTGAAGGAAGATCTGTGAGATTGAAGCAACCAGTTTGAATTTGTGAACTAGAAGGGGTTACATGGGCGTGGAGAGAGTGAAGAAATGCTATCTTGTGAAGATTTTATCCTAGTTAGGGTTTGACAAACTAGGGCATGGGTTAGAAGAGTTGTATCATGAATCTGAGATCGGAGGATTGGAAGAAGTAAGATAGAATAACAAGGAGAGGGTAGGAGTGATAAAAATACCTCGACCATGGCACCCAAGAAAGGAAAGGGAAAAGCCAAGGCTAAACAACCAGAACCCGTGGTAGACACAAATGAAGAATGGTATGCAGAGATGCAATACCCAGATGGGGTGATGATGGGGAAGGAATG
The DNA here is from genome assembly GCA_018340775.1 of Taxus wallichiana var. yunnanensis. NCBI lineage: Eukaryota > Viridiplantae > Streptophyta > Pinopsida > Cupressales > Taxaceae > Taxus > Taxus wallichiana. Next base: position 176,231,826 of record CM031243.1, on the reverse strand, counting down.
GGAATCCCACTTGAGAAGTGTACCTGTTAGTGACTATAATCACCACACAAACACAATAGAAAAGGAAATGGCATTGGAATTAGTATGCCCCACCAACAAACAAACACCTGAGGGTTTGCCTATATATGATGATGACGTTAAGGTTAAAATGGAGAAGGTAGGGCTATTGCAACTCTATGAGTTGCCTTATTTTGGAAAGCCAGAGCACCTGTACCAAGTGGTTGATGTCATGGGTGCATGAAGATTACTTCCACTTTGTTGGGTGCAAGATGCGCATGACTCCCCAGCTGATTTCACAATTTATAGGCCTCATATGTGAGGGAGATAGCCTAGAAGATGACCTTGGTGACAAGGAAGCTATTCAAGAGACCATCACCGAGTATGCCTACAAGAAAGGGTCGTGGTACTATGACATTTAGACATCAAGGACCCCGTAATGAAAATGGCCATACATCTGGTGACTAAGCTAAATGGCTAGGAAAGATGGACACAGGTCAACAAACCTTGGCTACATGTCTCCGTAGAAGATTTGCAGAGGGAACTATATATAACCTATCCATGTACATTGTAGAGGAAATTGTCAGTTGCATGTGAAGGAAGGGGACAGGATCCTCTTCAAAACGTCTTTCTCACCATTGTATTCATGGAGATTGGGGTGCCTGACACACTAGAAAATTTGTATGGGAGTACCCCACCGAGGATCCTTCACCCGCGAAGAGGTTTGAAAAATATGCCTATGATACAATGACAACACCCCACAAGGTGCGCTAGAAAAATGGTACACGTGCCTGAGGAATGCATTCAGGGTAGAGTGGAGAATCCCCAAAAACTCCCAAGTAGCCACTGAGGGAGAAGTTGAATTGTGGTCTACCAACACTACTACCTAGGTAGATTCAAGCTGATAGATGAATCATGGAGCCCTTGGTGCAAGCTCCCCTTCGCATTTACTACCCAATACTTCCAAGTGGGAGTGAATAGGTTTAAAGAGTCAAAGAAGCTAAGACTGAACTGGTAGGCTAGACCAAGAACACAAGGAGATGAGAAAGAAGCTGAATTACCCTAGTGGCAAGTGTGCATACGTGGAGAAGTACGTATCACATGAGATTCAAATGACAAGGCCAATGACGCTACCCATCGCTAGAGGATCAGCGACGACACGCGTGTACTTGCACATAAGGCTGAAGTTCGAGAAGGGCACGTATCTAGAGGATGAAGTCTCCATACCTGAAGATCCCTTGGGTAAGAAGGGGCCCATGTCAAGGAAGAGAGGGAGAGAAGAAGAAGCACCAATTGTGCATACTGCTCAGATAGTGAGCATGCCATCCATGAGCACTAACCAAGCACTTACATGTGGAGAAAGAAGTCTCAAGGAAGGAGAAGATGGAGATAGAGGCACCTCCCTAAACCCATCTCTCAAGGAAGAATCATCTCCGAGGAGGAAGAAGATAAGGCCGAATCCCCGATCAGGAGCCACCTCTCAGGAAAAAGTAGAGGGTTGATGAAGAAGCTGACTCAAAGGTAACCGAAAGCTTGGAGAAATACATGGGTGGAAGAGGGGATGAAAGTGAAGAAGATGGCAGCAAGGAAGAAGAGGCAGAGAAAGACCAAGATCCACATGTGTTTAACATCTATGACTGGAAGAGGAGAGTGGAGATGAGAAGCAAGAGTTCATATTCACATGGCGCAAGGGTGCACAAGATGAGGAAGACACCAAAGACATGGAGGATGAGGAGGTTTCCAGGGAAAAGGAGGGAGCCATAAGTTTTACAAAAGAGAAGATCATGGAGGTGGCAGAGAGAGAAGAAGCACAAAGAATGCTTGAGGTCTTGGTAGACCAAGAGTTGTAACGACAGACATAGTGCTGAAGGAGGGGAAGGAGGAGAACATTGAAAAATAACATGACATAGCCTAGGAGGCCCCCGCTCGATAGTAAGCTTCCCCAAAGGTGCATGCTTGGGTAGAAGAACTCTTGATGTAGAACAGAGACAAGTAATGGGCTATGTTGATGACACAAGGAAGGTGTTATGCACGTGATTCCAGAGCACCATACCCATGGAAAGGCTCATAGCCATGGGGTCTTTTGAGAAGGACAACGCATACCCTAGAACCAAGAAGATGCTCTCTTGGGCATTCGAGTCCCATGTTGATGAGCCAGACTTTGAAGTCTACCAAGGAGTGCTCATCACATTGCTAGAATCTAAGGGGGTCAATCCCTTAGTGAATGCTCAGAGCTCTCGGATGAGCAAGTCTGTAATGCTCTTAACAAGGTCATGGTTGAGACCGAGGCTAGATTATTCACGCGCAACAATGATAGGATTAGAATGCGGAGGAAAAGTTAGGGAAGAAGGAGGAAGAACTAGTGGAGAAGGCCAAGAGCTTGAAATAGGAGGAACTGATCAGTGCATAGTTAAGGTGTGAGTTAAAGGAAGAGAAAGTAAAGGTGCAGTGAAGTATACAAGAAAATGGAGTCTATCAAGGGTGCCATCCTCCTGAAGCACCTGGACTTAGCACCACCCACACAAAAGTACTCATCCCTCCTGGAGTGTATGGAAGATCTAACGCGCATCCTCACTATGGAGAGATGACCCTTGGCCTTGAATCTGCTAAAGAAGTGGTTGCACGCTTGAAAGAGGAGGACCGGTTGAAGGTGGTAGCACTCGTTGTAGAGTACAACCAAGTACTCATGGAGGTTAAGGTCACTGCCTAGTCTATAGAAGCCACATATGATACATGTGTGACAGAGAGATAAGGTGGTGAGCTCCTTGGTCACCATGAGCTTAAAGCAGAGCTAAAAGAGTTCCAAGAAAATAACAAGGGGAATAGGGTAGAGAGAGACAAGGTTCTGGCCAAAGTAGAGAAGAAATCAGAGGTAATTGAGGCTTTAAGGAGCTCAATTAAGGCCTGATAAAGGAACTATACCCCCAGATCACTAGAAGGATGGATAAACTTGAGGACCTGGGCAAAGAGATGGAGTAGATTGTGGACATTTTGGGCACCCAAGGAGTTGGCCTAAGTTTTGATGAAGTGAGCACCCTGGTGGGAGACCTCTGCCAGAAGGCATAGGGTGAGGTCAAAGTATGGAATAAGCTAGAGGCAGACCTCCGGAAATATTTTCCTAGCTTTTTGAATTGATGCTCCCCCCATTCTTCATTCTTTTCCCGATTCTTTCATTCCTTATTCTTTTTGTAAAGTGTAAGACTATTCATTGGTTCCTTAGACAACATGCATCTTGGTCAAGTGAAATGTTTCTAAGGATGGAGAATAGGCGTAGTGTGGGGTGATGTTGGACCCCTATAATCTTAACCAAGTATGAAGGTGTGTGGGGCACGTAGGGTCCTAGTTATGAAAAGGTGTGCAAGGAAAAATCACATGAGAGAAAGGCTTAGGGAAGCACATAGCACATGTGATGCATGAAAGGAGGCTCGAGACTTAGTCAATTTGAGCACCTAGGAAGAACACATGTGAAAAGTATGATTGGTTGCATGTGGATAAGATGCCAGCCTAGCGATAGGCTGGCCCAGAAAGAGCATGCCCTGGATGGAATCTTCTAGAAGAACATCATGAGGTAAAGTGGAAAGCTCAGGCCTGAAGAAGCATGCTCACATGGACCACATTCAACACTTGGCACTAGATCTGAGGATGCTAGAAGGTGAGTTGGTAGTGTAGGAGAATTATAAATACAAGTGCCTGCAGAGTAAAAAAAGATATAGAAGTACAAGGTATAGCGGGTTAGAGAGTGAGTGGAGCTCTGTAGAATTATTGTGAGTGGATATTTGTATTCAGGAAAGAATGCACTAAGCATGGAGTTGTAATTTTTATTTTTCTATTAGCTTAGTTACATATGTCCAAATGATATGCATGATTGTGGTCTGCTCTCTATGACACTTTGTAATGAATCAATGAATATAATGAGGTTACCTGTTATAAATAGACATGGATATCAATGGTTTTAATGCACATTTCTCTCATATGAGTTCTCTTTCCTTTCATGCTATGTATGAATGCTTGTATAATTCTTTCTGTCATAATGCATGTTCTGGGTTCTATTAAAATACTTAGTCTAAGGTGACTGCAAGGATCTAGAGGCTGTTCTGAGCCCTATGGTCCTTGTATGTTTCAACCTCCCTCATTAAAACTCTTACACTAATCATAAATGATGCTTCCCACTAAACTCACATAAAAGAGAGACTCGATACCCACGCGTGCCTCGGGTGAGTGCTCAACTTTCTTTGGATGATGGGATGGCACGCATAGGGTTCCTTAATTTTTACACACTGGTGGGACAGGTCGAAGCACATTACCACTTCACTTCGTCGGGTTCGATGTGCTCTTGGTGAAGATTTCAGCCTTTGGAAGCACTTTCAAGCACATCCGAGGACTCCATTTGGTCAAAACCCATTCTCTAAGCTGTAAACCTTTTCCATCCATTTCCACTCATTTTATCCATTTTCTTCTTCCATCTCTTTTAATTTATCCCATTCCATGAGGTTGTGCAATCATGACTTCATTCCCTTCATGGAACTCACACTTACAAAGAATGCAATCCACCTCCAATGCATTTCCAAACTCCTCCAAATTAGCATTATGATCATATCTAGGACTATTATGCTTACCCATATGAGAAAAGTCACGGTCGGTTTGGCCATGGAGCTTATCAAGAACAAGGGGGATATAAAATGGTGACAACTATGTGGAGAATGTTGGTTTATTGGAGAAAATTCAAAAAAGAGAGGCCGACATGGTTGATCGGGGCATAGCACGAATGAAGGCATTAAAGATTGGTTATAAGGCACCTTGTCCATGGGAAGGCCATTTTCCAAGACATTACAGCCCTCAAGAGAAGCTTGACTTCATGGTTGAAATGCTGCCCCAACTTGACAATAGACTGAGGATATCGGGGCTTATGACTTGGAGTCAAGACAACCTTGTCAATGGGTAAGTCCAACATCTCATAGATTTTATTTTTCTCTTTCTCAAGCGGCATCATCTCAACCCAAGCTCAGTTTTCCAAGCTCCTCACTTGTTGCCTCAAGTGTTGATTTCATTTCTCCATCTCCTAGTCTTCCACCTCATCTTAGTTCTTCTATCCTTTTCCCTTCCAAACAGTCATCCCCTCTAAATAAACAAGAAGTTTTACCTCCCATCCCACCACAAACAATTACAAATATGGTTGAACCCCAACCTGCCACTCCTCTTGCTTTCCCAAGTCCATGTTGGGAAGAGACTCAAGAATCCAATCAAGGAGAACAACAAGAAGAGTAGCCCATCAGAAAAGAAATGACAAACAATTTGAAGAGTTGGGATGCCAAATTTGGGTTTACAAAGGTCCCCTTGATGGTAAAGCCAATAGAGGAGGTCAAGATTGAAGAACCAGTGGTGTCTGAGGTTGAGTTTGTAGTAGAAGAAGAGCAAGAACAAGAGGAGGAAAAATCAGTCCCAAGCCCCATTAAAGAGGAGCAGCTGGGAGAGATCAAATCAGTGTTGAGGCCACTCAATGAAGAAGGCATCATTAAATATTTTTTGATTTCATTTCAAGAGTCTAATTTGATTGATGAACCCATGATGGAGGAGGAAGATAAAAGGTAGGAGGATGTCGTCATCTCTCTCATGCCATTCATCCAAGAACATCCACAAGAAGACTCCATTTTGGAGTTAAATTTGATGAAATGGGAACATCCAAAAGATCGAGATCATGCCCAATCAGGTACTTGGCTTCATTGGAGTTAAAGGAGAAACCAAAACCATTCATGCCCATTTGGGGCATGAGGATGAGCTATAAAGCACCAAGGATCAACTTCCATACCACTTCAATCCAAATGTAGAGCAACTAAAAGAGGTTTTGGATTTTTCTTTAGTTGATATTTTGGTGATTTGGGTGGAAGATCAGCTTGTAGTTAGTTTTTCACTCATCCAACAAGCCATGTTCAGTGCCAAATTAGTTGCATGGCTGCCATTTTTTAGGAAGGGAAGCTATTTCTCCCTGCCAGTTGCAGGTTTTGTTTGAGTTCCCTTTGCTCTTGGTTAGAGTAGAGTAGGTAGGTTTGTTTTTAGCAGAAGAAGTTATTTTGCACACTTTGCATATCCCACTTGGGGTATGTATGATTTTTCAGTTTGTACATAGTTTTTGGTGTTGTTGTTTTGCTCTTGCATAGTCCATTTCAGTTGGCTTTTGGTGAAGTTCAACTCCAAGTTTAGTGGGTTTCCAAGAGGCTCAGAGGTCAGATCTTCAAAAGTTCAAATCAATTTTGTATTTATCAGGTAGACTCCATGCCCAATGGATGCTTCAAGGCCACTAGTTTCTTCATCTAGCATGGCAGATGTCCCTGTGAGTCACAAAATTGTTATCCCAAATTCACCCCTCTGGTAAATTTAGTCAAGACAACTCTTGCACATAAGGAAATTATGAAGGAAATGATTCAGAACCATGAGCTCACATTCTAGGACAAAAATAGGTTAGAGATGGTCTCGAAATGAAATAACGGGGTTGGAAGCAAAGGAGAGCGGTGTCGCAGTGAAGCCACGAGAAAGAAGGGGAAGAAGTGACAAAGATTCAAAGTCTTTGGGCTCAAAACAGTTCAGAAAGAGTCCAGAATAGACTAAGTATGGAAGAGCCAGTAGAGGGAGCCACATGTCCTAATGGTGCTCCTCTAAAGATGAATCCATAAAGGGAGGCTCAAAAAATCCCCGCATCTCCATGTGTCCCAGGTCAAAGCAGGCCGTCAGGGGTTTTCTGAGTTTTGTGCTTTGGGAAAAGGGGGAAAAGGTAAATTACGGACCCGCAAGCCCAATTTTTCTCTAATCTAGCTGCCACGTGTCCCATATCAAAAGGGAAGCCCAAACAAGTGCTAGGTTACCACATGGCCTTGGTAGGTGAAAAATGAAGAAGAGTCTTCCAGGCCATTAATGCAGAATCCAATCTCTTCAACTACCATATTTGATTCGATTCAATCCATTGGGGAACCAGAAGTGACATATTGTGGGCAGATTTGTAGAAGGCATTGATATTTAGTGGTTGAGCTTTCAAGGTAGGATTCAATGCGTATCTCATGGTGGTTGGAGTAGGATTCAAATTTTCCCTCTTCTCTCTCTTTTCTTTCTATATATACTGTAACACTTCTCATTTGAGAAGGAGAGACATTCTGGGCATAGAGAAACTCTGTCAAATTTGTTTCTCAATGCCATTTTTGAGTAGTGAACCTTCTCCCACACCTGACAAATGTATTTGTGCCTCTATTCTAGAAATGTAATGGTCTGTGCACCTTCTAGAGCAATAAAAACGTGTTTTTGTGGTGTTCTTCAACCCTTTGCATCGTTTTGTTGTTTCTCCATGCCTCTCCCTTTCAGTCTTGGTTTTCTATGCATGTATTTCACATTTACAGGTGCAGGATGTTATGTTTCATGGAGTTTAATGGATGATTTGCAAATCGGGTCATGTCACTTACATCGACCTCCCTCATATCCATTTTTTTTGTTTCTTTCTCCCTCAATAGAATATCTTGCTTCCTTTGTTGGTGTATCACCGCTTTAGTGCAGGCTCTGTTTTTCCCTCTTTCTCTCTCCTTGGTTCCTTAGAATGGTTAGATTAGGTTAGATTTATTTTTCTTGCAATGAAGTAGCTCATGGCAGGTAGTTTAGGAAGAGGAACCAGCCTTCTCTGGAGGATCATTCCCATTTGCAAGTCCCACAGCTTGGGGAATGACCCAATGTTATGTAAATCACACCAAATGACCCTGCCTTAGAAAAGTAGATCCATAACTCATTTGGGGGTGCTGTGATTTTGCACTAACAGTCTATCAGTACTAGAATCTTTGCAAAACTTATCAGATATTATCTTATTTTACCCAAATTTATCAATCACAATGCAAGAAAAGTGCAACAACTATTGGAAACTGGGAAAATTGCAGACATAGCATATAACTTTGAATAAATCTGCATATAGAATGACTTCTTAACAATGTATTTGCACACAACATTTGTAGGAAATGTTACCAGGGTTTGATATGTATCCAAATATTTCAAATATTTTCAACAAGTCCCCAGTAGTGGCACGAAGTGTTGTTGATGGGCCAAATGGATACGAACGGAAATAAATCAACAAATCTATCTTGACAATGCAAATTAGTTCCCAATGAATGTAAATCGGTTCCACAGTAATGGTGCCATTTTGGTGTTGGTACCCGATTTACTCTTCTTCACAAACCGAGTAGTATCATGGATTTGACAGGACACTCAAAATCGGATAAATGATTATGTATGTCATTTTAGTAGCGGGAAGTAATTTATCTGAATTTTTAACACTTAGGCCTTGAAGAAGTGGGTAGCACCTTAAAAGGATTTGATCTTATCCTAACTATTTTAGGTTGTGCCTTTCAACGAAGGTAAGAGAACCTATTTTTAACCTTTGTTATTAAAGGAGACGTATATACCTTTCTTTTGCGAGACATTGGAAAATATGATCAACACACCAAATCTGACTCTCACGAGTTGTCACTTCCAGATTATGGAGATATTTTCAATACAAGGCAAAGGTTACTAAAGACATTAAGAGATCCTGATTGTTCTGCATATTTTTGCAAGTAGATTTTGTTCCTTTGTTGATACATAGGGAAAACAGGGGTAGTTTAGGGTGGATCAATGGTTTTTAAATGATTTTGGTGGGAGATGAAGCATGATAAAGTTGATTATACCATATATTTGGAGGGACTTCACAATAATGAACAAATTCACAACAGAAAGCTTCAGAATAGTCAAGACGTTCCTTCAACTAGAAGGTGTGCTTCAATGGAGGCCTAGATCAATAGGTTTTCACAAAATCTTTGAGACTCCAACACAAAATATCTAATTGGAAGACTTAAATAAAAACACTAAAGTTTCTGATTAATCACGCCTAAGGTACACCCGAAGACTTACAGACAATCTTTATCAACAAATGACAGTGAATTGATTTTAAATTTGTTTATCTCATCTAAGATGAAGGCTCTTCTTGAAATGAAATTGTAAATACCATTAGACTATCACAAGGCTAAGATCCTGTGTGATTTCACAAAAATTTCAGTATAAGATTGCAATAGGAACGAAAGAAACTATTTGCAGACATTCTAAAAATAAAGTAGACACAAAATTACTAGAGATTAGACACAAATTAATTCCAAAATTGCTTAGATTCATCAGCAGGGGAAAGCTTCCAAAGTAATTTCAGTGCTTGTCAATGGCTATACAGTTGTAACCAACTTGACACGATAGAAAATCTAACACAGAAGAAAATAATAGGTAGTCTCAGTTTTAGTCTCTTGGGAAGACAACTTTCTCAATTTTTTTCTCAAGAATTCATACTCCGACCATTTACAAGAGTATTCTCATTGCATTTATACATTTTTTCCCACTAAATTTTCCCCTAAAAGAGAAGAATATTCAAGGGACCTTTGCTTGTTACCAATTTGTTTCAGACAACGACGTTTAACAAATTCAGATCCGAAATCTTCCAGGTGGACCAATTGTGAACTGATCACATTTCTTAGGCCCTCGACTAATGACTAGGATGCCATGCCAAAAATTTTCAAGAGTCCCTTTAATCATTTTGATTCTGTCATGTGAGAAATCCCCTTTTAATCATTTTTGGAGCCTCTGCATAGCTGGACTTGACAGGTCATCCCTTTTGCTCTCGAGGCAACACATTTTTCACCTTTTGCACCCGCACCTTCATCATTTTATCCCTTTTCCCTCCTTTTCCTCTAAAATTTTACTTTGTAACTTCTGGATTTGGCATTTTACATTTTTGCATGAGCCCAAGAAAAAATCCACTCCAAAAGTAAATTAGTTCCTAGAATATTCGAAGCACCTTTGTTGCACATATTAGATCATGATTTGTAGAAAGTGACATTCAACAGATTCACAATAAAAATTTTCTAGGTGTTTTAGAAAAAGGTGAATCATTGCAAATATTTGCATCATTGTTCTAATTGGAGGCATATTATTCATCCTTGGCACTTGCAACACCTTTTCCCCTCATCATTTCACTTTTTTCCCTCTGAAATTTTACTCTACAACTTCTAGATCTAGCATTTTACATTTTTACACCACCATGAGAAACATCCACTCCAAAAGTATCTCAGATTTACCAATTGAGGTCCCAAATTGATTTAATTGATCTTTGCAGATCAAAAGCGACACAAATTTGCCAAAAAATTGATGAAGAATGATGAAAAAATGCATCTCCAAACATCCCGAGCTTGATGGTGGAAAAAACAAATGAAATGCACACACTCGTTGATCCTACCTTTCAAATTTTAATCTGAGCCTTCCACGTGGAAAAATGTGATTGGAAACGGGCACTGGGAGCACTTTTTGATATTTTATAACTTTTTAAAAAGGAAAATTTTCCAAATTTTCCCGCAGCCTCCTCCCTTCCACCTTTAGCTTCGATGTGGGTCCTAGCAGACTGCGCTTCATTTTTTCACTTTATACTTATTTTCCAAAAGGAAAAAGTTCCACATTTTCCCCATGGCACCAACACGGGAAGGTAAAAAATGTGACAGAGGCTGCAAACTGAGGAAATTCAATGAAAAATGGGGTGAGACTAATTTTAGCACCAACATCGACCCTATGCCATAATGATACTTGGATCCATTATAGTGGATCTAGTCCAACAATTATTGGGAAAGATGTAATCCTCATTATTTTTAGGATCTTCTTATTCATCCTCAAAAATTTCCACCATTAATAACTTTTCAAAATCATCCACGGAAGATAGGCTAGCCCTAAATAATTTCCAAAAATTAAGAATCAAATAGGAGACAAATCGATAAATCGTTCTTTGAGAGTTTCACTATTTCTATTGTTGTTTTGGTAGATATAGTCTCTACCACAACAATTTTACTCTCAATATTATCTACCCCTTTGATAGCTTTAGGTGAATCTAAATCATTTTGTAGAACTAACTTTGTGGTAGGAATAATTTCTGAGAAGGTGATAGCCTTTTTAATTAATTAGATGGGAGTTCAAACTTAGGATAAACCCCAGGTTTCTTCTTAAGATTCGTTAGGTGAATATCAAAGGGCTTGGGGTCACCCTAAGATACAAAGACCTTACCCAAGTAAAGGAATCTCAATTCTTGAAACAATGTGGAAGGGATGACCTTCATCCTATGGATCCACAACCTATCAAGAATCATATTATAGTTAATTTTTGTATCCTTTTATGCATACAATCATTAACTAGATGTGCTGACACTTCATCCGAGATAGAACTAAATGCTCACCTAAGGTACGCATAGCCACTAGGTCCCTCATCTTCCTTGCTTATCAATATTTTAGCATGAATTTTCATATAGTTATGATCAAGACATTAAATTATACATAATAACCATTATAAACATGGAAATTGGAAACACATATAATATAAAACATGCTTATTCAATATAAACAAAAACGAAGATCAATTGCATCGTTAATATACCCTCTCTAGACATATCAACTATCATTATCCAACCACAAGTATCCATTACAAACCAGAATTCATTACATCACATAAGTTGAATACATATAACAGTCATTACAATAGTGTGTAAGTCCATGCACACAAACACCAAACCCTAAATCTGTGTCATAACAACATGAATTTTCTCTCTCTCTTCATGTTATGCACTCTCTAGATCCACCCTACCCTCTCTAGATATATCAACTATCATTATCCAACCACAATTATCCATTACAAACTAGAATTCATTACATTACAAAAGTTGAATACATATATTAGTCATTATAATAGTGTGTAAGTCCATGCACACAAACACCAAACCATAAATTTGTGTCATAACAACATGACTTTTCTCTCTTTCTTCATGTTATGCACTCTCTAGATCCATCCTTATCTCAAAAAATCCATACATCACACACACACACACACACACACACACACACACACACACACACACACACACACACACACACACACACACACACACACACACACACACACACACACACACACATATACATATACATACATACATACATATATGGGTGGGGAATTTTCCTTCACTGTCCATGCACTCTCCTAATAATAGGCGTGCTCACAAAAATATCCTACATGTTTTATTTCCTAAAATAAAAATGTGTACAATGCTTGCATACTTTTACAAAGTAGACAATAACGGATTATCATAAATATATTACATGCTTTAATCATTTTATTATTTTTCCCCATGTGTGTTCCTTACCCCGATCTACATGTAATTTTTCCGAATATAGCTCTCTGCTCACCTGCCAAGTCATCATGCTTTAATCCTTTACATGGCCAACACTCAACCATTATTTTCCTATTCTTCAACTTTATGGGAAAATTGGATAATTATTCTTTCCTTTTAATCCATATGTACAACCTCACACACCGACCAATGGTACCTTTTCTTGCTCCCTTACAAGCTACCATGTTGTCTTATGTGTACGCGTTCTGCGTGTAACCCTATATACTTCTTGTATACATAGTCAATTTCTACAACCAACATTACCCCACACTAGGAATATTTTCCATCCTCAGCAATATGTTTCTCAACTTATCTCTCCAAGAATGAACAAATCAAATAAATTTCCTACTCAAATAGAATAAAGAATATGCAGGTGAAAGAATAAGGGGCATACACCTAATAAATGAAAGAGCACCCAGATGTGATTTTATATTTTACCCCTAAGCTAGATGCAATAGTTTAGGAAACTATAAATTAAGTATGCTCTCCACTTTTGTGATTCTATTAATTAACTAATAGCTACATCTAACATTTCTCTTGCAATCTTTGGAACCTACACTTTGTGTCCATACTTCCACTCTTTTCCTTAAGCTCTCTAATAATCCCAACAAGTCCTAAGATCACTCCTTCAAATGCATCCATCCTTCATATAACCAATGAAACAATATATTTAATCCTTATATCAAAGGATTCTCTGATATTAAGTTCCTCTTGCTTCTTTGCAATCTCGGTCGCTTTCTCTCCTTACCCAATATTTTCATCTTTTCTAGATGTTTGCACCTACTTAACTTATTTCTCCTCTTTGATGTTATATGATTTGAGGATAGGGTCAGGGTATTGTTAATTTTAAATTTCCCATCCCGCCTTCTTCAACTCATCCGAATTATAGTGCTCAAAGTGCCTCATATTCTATTATCTTACACACTACGTTGCCTTGTACCTCTTTTGCATTATAGCCGAGTTCTTATTCTAAAGGCCTATGCGTATACTTTTAATCCCATATTATCATTCCTAAAATATCTTCCAAATATTACATTTTTGTTGGATATTCATCTCGAGCCTTTTCTTCTAGGTCCACACACACCTTTGTAGTAATTTAATATGCAATATGTTCTTCCTTATTGAATGCATACTTCACCTAATTTTCTACCTTATCTCGTACCTTAACAAGCTACTACACTTCTTGTTATTTACTATTATTATCTTCAATTAATAACAAGATGGTGGCCCCTTTATCCATATTCCTATAAGCCACTTCTTCCCCCATCTTATTCAAGGCACTACTAGCCTCGCTCTCATCATCATTAAATCTATCGACTTGACAATTACATGGGTTTGGTTTGGTGCTTTCTTCTTTCTAAACCTCACACATACGTCATCACTTACATCAAAATGTGTCTCCTCCATGTGAGTTTGTATACTCTAGGAGAGAAATTACCTTATGTGCATGGTCACACATTTGGGGTTAATCATCTCCTAACCATATATTTTCTTAGTTAGTACCATGCTTTTAACTCTTTTGCACACCACCTTAGATTAATAATCAATATAGCTTACCTCTAAACACTAATATAGATACCTGTAAAAATATTCTTCTTTGTACTTGTGTTTGCACCAATTCCTCCATATCTGCTTGAGGCTCCCACACCTTCCTTAGATGGCTTATTATCATTCTTTTATTTCTCTTCCTCTTCTCTTATGGTGTCATCCTTGCATTCATCATTTTCCCCCATGTCATGTTATTTATTCTCATCCTTGGGATATTCTTCATCATCCTCCGCATAATGGATGATTGGAGTCTCTTCATTGTTCATACCCTTTTATTTCAAATTTTATTCATCACTATCCTAGGGGTTTCCAATTTTATCTTTTTCCTTAATAGAGGGTCTTATTTTCTGCACTTGGGTTGGGTGGAGTGACCATTTATAATTTCCTCATTGGTTCTCGGGTTCTTGCACCAATTTATTAATCCTTGCACCTTCTATTTAACTTTCTTCGTGTCTTTGATAAAGCACAATGCTATCCTCTTTCTCCGCCTCCTCCTCCTCCTCCTCCTCCTTATTATTTTATTCCACTTCTTTTCTAAGAGGGTAGCCTCACACATCCTCTTTGTTCCAATAGTATTCTTACCTTTTATTGATCCTAAGAGTGAGATATATTCTTCATCAACATACTTTTCATTCTCAAACTTAGGCTTAAACTACATGTATACTTTAGTTTCTTCTTTCTTTCCTTGCCGGGGTCCAAGAGTTAATGTTGATATCAAATGATTCTATCATCTCCCCATATGCTTTATTCCCAAGGTAGATATATTTATCACGCAATGTGTGGTGATCAACATCCACTTTATTTGCATCGAATTTCATATTCCACGCATCATATATCCTATTCATAGACACTTGGAAGTACCTTGTTTTGAATGTAAAAGGAATTTTACACTTGGGGCTCTTATCTCTAGATTTCATGTAAAATCTACCTAAGGAGAAATGTTGATATACCTCAAACTCAATGTTGTCATCAAGAACCAAAGGAAACTCTCTTGGTATGCACCATTCATGCTTAAATGTCTTACACATTTACATGTACCACCTATCCACCTTAGCTTATACACATTATTAATCCCATTGCATGTGTACTTAGAAAATATCTTCATGGGAGACTTATCATCTAGGGGATAATTCAACATATTATCACTTAGATCATCTAAGACTTCAATTTTGAAAATTAAAGAAACAAGAGGATGAAACCCTACGTAATATTATCTCCTATGTGTGATTGTTTTATAATCCCTTCAGAAATGAAGGAGGAAATGTCATACAAAATTTTATTTTCAATGATTTGTATAATATGTATCCTCCTTTTATTTAATTGTGTCCATCTCTCCTGCTTCGCAACATGGAATGGAACTCACGAGGTATGAGGAAATTATTACGGTTGGGTCCAAGAGTTTTACAATATCCATCACACATCCTCCCCTCTTATATTTAAAGTTAAAGAAAACATCCTCCACTTGGATGTCATATTCTAAATCAGGTTTTATCTCAAGACTTGAGATGCACAATCTGTGATGTTCCCTATCAAGTTGCATGGTGAGGTGCATCATTCTATCCGTAAAGTATAATTAGTCCATTAGCCATTGATAAATGCACTCAAGATTTCCAAAACAGGTAATTCATATAGCTAGATAACTCCCACACTCTCTAACTATCCCTTTACCTTATCATCATAGATCAAATTTCCATTAGGAGTCCTCTCATCTATCTTTTGTATTAACTCATTCTCTATCTTGCGCTCATTTACATATGAGTGATGATTGTAATCACTAACTTTAAAATTTCTCACATTCAACTCCCATCCCTATGCTACAATCACATCTTTAGGGATCTGCATCTCAAATAACCATTCCTCGGCATGTCCTCCACATTAGGATTCTTCCCCTCGGAACTTTCCTTTCCCCTTAGGTGAGATAGTGGAAGCCTTTCTTGGTTCCATTTTTCTAAGTACAAATTCAAGCTTCAAATTTGAAACCTTGCATAGTTATGGTGTGACCTAGGTTCTTAGATACTATTACCCATATTCCATACTTCTTCACCAAGAATTTGATTCTCTCTTAGTCCCAATCACTCCTTACTTCTCCTCGTACTCTGGTTCACATTTTCAACCCGCATTCCCTATCTCCAAAGTGGAAACCTTTTTGATTTTTTTTCCTAAAAAACCTAACTCTTTAATTTAACTTCTAAACCTCATACCTTCTATCCACATGCCTCCTTTTTGTGCTCACACTTCCTGCGAAGGAGCTCCAATCCTACCCATGAAAATTTTTCTTTGGTCCATTTGAATTTTCTTTATATAATCTCCTCATAATGGTTCACACTTAAGTCATTCTTCAATTGCTCAAAAAATTCAAAATGCAAGGTAAGAATGAACTCACCCATGATCACTTTTATAGATTTCAAGAAAATTTGCATTAATTTCTCTTACCTACCACTATACTATAGCTTTAATTTTTTTTTTCTTTTTCGCAATTTACTCTTATTTCTTCCACGTGTGTCAGTCATAATATTCTTGTGCACCACTACTTTCTAGGCTAAAATAATCTTTTTGCACTCTTCCCTATGCCACAACACATCTTCCTCTATGCCATATACCTCATAAATTATCCTACTATTTTCTTCCTCACGTGGTCTCCAATCTAAGAAATTTTCCCAAATACCTAATCATTCCTTAGTAGTTGCAACACCTTTTTTTTCCTTAAATGCACCTTTAACATATTTACTCCTTTATACCACCACACATACATATGTACCAAATTCACCAATATTTCGAATAGCATATGACTTCTTCTTAAAAACTCGTACTGGTTCACCCCAAACTAAAAGTATGTGTGGTCCCTCTGCGCATAATCTAAATAAATAGTAATCAGCTCTGCGCATGAACATGCTTGTTATAATAAAACTAGAAAAGCAAAAAAACATGAAAATAAATCTAATCTAAGTAGTAATATTTCCTTATTCCAAACACACAAAATATTATTTATAGTAGGGTTTCAAAATACTCCCATTGTAGTAACTAGGAAATAGGGTTACTACAAAAAGTTCCCATTAAACTCTTCTAACAAAATTCTAATTGTCTCATTAAATAAATGAGTTCCTCTCGCCACTTTGCTCAAGCTCAAAGGGAATCCATACCTGCTGATTATATTCTCCCAAAGGAACCTTACTACTTTAGTTAATATATAATATTTTATAGGCACATCCTTTTCCCACCTTTTCAAATAGTATATACATATTATTATTTAGCATTCCCAAATCCTTTATGTGGGTCATGCAATAGGTCCTACAAAGTCAACATCCCATTTATCAAAAGGTCCTACACTCACCATGGGTCACAAAGGCATTTCATCTCTACTTATAGGTTTTCCAAGGTGTTGATGATGATCACAAGCTTTAACATAATCCTTACTATCCTTATACAAAGTATCCCACCATAGGACAATTAGAAGGATCTTGTGTGTAGTTGCATCTCTTGTATAATTTCCTCCTGCAATACCTCCACGATCTTCCTTCATAATAACCTTGTGCTCATACTCTAAAAAAACCTGCATAAGGCCTTTTCATGACCCATTTTATACAATTATCCTCTAATACGATAATATGGCACAACTCGAATGGAAAGTTTCTTCTTCTCTAATGTTTTCATCCATTCTAGTGCAAGTACAATACACAAAAACACTACGATGTCCTCCAAATCTATGGGAGTGTGATTCAATATGAATAAGCGTGAATAAGGTGTAGTGTCTTTAATACTATGTGTGTCCTTTCTGAGTTGATCCTTGATAAGTGATCAGGCCCCACATTACTCTTACCTAGATTTATAAAAGCTGTAAAATAAAATCCCTAAAATAAGAGTATCCACCGGTAGATGTTCCCTTGCAATTTTTTTTTGAATAAACACTTTAATGCCATATGATTTGTATAAAATATAAATGGGGTGGCCAATAAGTATTTTCAAAACTTGTGAAGCACATAGATCATAGACAATGCCTCACACTTGGATGTGGTATAATTATCCTTTTCTAGTGTTAACATCCTACTCATGCAAAACATATGGGATGATCCACATTTCCCTTTCCAGATTGTGCCAAGAATGTGCCATTGACCATGCAAGAAGCATCAACATGTACGTGGAAGGGTTTTTTCCATGAAGGGAAACACAATATTGGTGTAATGATAAGCTTCTACTTCAATGTTTCAAATGTCTTCTATTACGCATCACACAAATAAAATTTTCCTTTGGACTTGAAGAATTATTCCAAGGGCACTGTAATCTTTTCATATCCTTTTATAAATTTTTGGTAATACCCGTATATACTAAGAATCTATGCACTTCACTTTGGTTAGTAGGTTCCTCAAATCCCAAAATCACTGCTATCATATCTGGATCTACAAACATTCCATCTTTATAAATGATGTTGCCAAGAAGAGTGCCAAAAGGTGTAGAAAACATACACTTCTTAATGTTAAGAGAGATTATTAAATACATGCACCTCTAAAACATGAGACTTAAATTATCGAGTGATCCTTGAAGGGCCATAGATAGTCTAATCATCTAGGTAAACCTATAATAACTTATGAATAAATTCATAAAATGCTTGCACAACTATGCATGATAATACAAATAGTGCATTATTCAATCCAAAAGGCTTAACAATGTACAAAATACTTCTCCATTTAGTGATGAAATGGGTCTTTTCCTAGTCCTTGCACCTAATCTAAACATGATGATAGCCTTAAAACCCATATGTGAAAGAATAGATCTCCCATCCCGTAAATCCCTAAAGGATTTCCTCTATAAATGGTGTGGGAAGAGGATCTACGACACATGATGCATTAAGTTCCCTGTAATCTACATAGATCCTAATTTGGCCATCCTTCTTGATGTTAATAACCATAGGATTTACCCACTTAGACTCTTTAATTAGCTCAACGATGCTAGACTTAAGAATTTTATCAATTTCCTCTTTTACCCTCATGCATAGGTTCAAATAAATCTTAGAATGCCTCTTCCAAACCATAGAGACTCCTTGTAGCTTAATCGAATATCTACCAATGATAGATAAAAACCCTTAAACTCATGATATTCCCTTGGAAACAAGTCCTCAAATTTGTGGAAGAGCTCAATAATATTTTCTACCTCCTATTTTGAAAATTAATCCCCAATGATGGCCTCCTTAGGTGCATTCTCAATACCAATTTCAACCTTATCTTCCTTCATGTGATCATGATACACATATGCATTTTCATAAATAGATTCCATTACCTCGTGCTCATCCTTTATGTGTCTAACATCTAAATTATCCACCTCATCATTATCAATAAGGTATACTATATTTCCTTTTATTTTTCCTTCCGGGTGTGTCATGTTTTCATCTCTTCTATCTCAAAGTTTTCTTTGCGTGCTTTGAGATCAAATTCTTAAAGTAATTAAAGAAAGAGCTCCTCTACTTTTTCCCTATCCCCTAGTGTGATGTGCTTCATGATCTATAGAGCCTCATGTATAAGTGGGTTATTAAAAAAATGGCCAATGGTATGAACAATACCTTCGGTCATCTCACACTAGCTTGTAGTCTCCTTTTTTAACCTCAGCATGGACATACCATGTGTGAGTGCATCCATGTAGGGTGGAATAGAAATTATGCGAGATAAAGAGATGGTGGTAATGCTTCCTAGACTTGCACCCATTATCTCTCATAGTTATGGATGTGTACTAAAGAAAGAGTCTTCCCATCATACTCATATATAAGTGTAGGTACATTGTTATGAGTAAACCTTGTTGAAAATGTGATTCTCACTTATCGCTAATCTAAAAAGTTATATCTGTGTGTTACCCACCTGCAGGATCTTTGACCCAAGTAAGGTATAGACCAAAATTTTCCTTCGATCACATTCATTCAGCCATTGGTTCTTTATAGCATTAAAAATGTGTCGGGCTTCCCTTCACCACTATACCTCGGTAGAATGACTTGCGCCCAAAAAATTAACCATGTGCGGTCATATCATCCTGGTGAATCTTCCTTTCATCTCACTCCTAATCATTTCATATGTTCTTTTGGCCCTGTTGTCATAGGAAAATTTATGGGTGTCACTAATATAATGCACATCTTGCCATTGAAGTACTTCTTCTATAGATGGATCCACATTCTCTGGGTCATGTACCATCTACACATAAATTATATTACACTCTTCTTCACTAAAATGATTACTATATAGTGTGGCCTTGGCCTCATCCATGGGTATGACTGAGCACTCATCCTAGTCCTCAAAAATGAAATACCTCTTGTTGAAATACAAGTCAACATTGTTTTTATAACATCATGAATGCCCAAGTAAGGTTAGAAATTTATCTACCTCGAAATATCTAAAACCTCAAAATCTCTTGTAAACTTGGATCATTGAATGGTAATTCAAGAATCCTTTGGTACCCCAATAGGCATAGCCTAATATTTTTCACCATATACAACACATTGAAAGATGGCTGCAATGGTGGTCTCCCAATATGATTCTATTCATCTAGATTTGGTACATTCACCTCAACACCTATGTCAATCAAAATATTTCTCACCGTCAAGTGTGATTTATTTTTCATACTCATGCTTCTATGGTGGAAGGTTTTCCTGAATTATCTTCCACTCACACTCACCCCCTATGCATAGTACCTTCTCGGGAAGTCATTCCCCTAATAGTGGAATGATATTCTCTTGTCTAATCATTCTTTCAAACCTCCCTCAAATAATCTACGTCTTTCGACACGAGCTCAATATTATTTTCATGTTCTCTCTTGCGTACTTTCTCCTTTAGGAACTAAATTTCTCCTTACGGATATTTGATCACCCCCATTATCTCTTGATAGAATTCCTTCTATTGATTAACATATGGATACTTGACATACATAACATCCTCTCTCCTGATAAGTCGTTAGGATTTAAAGGGCTTGTGTATGCGCCACTTCTTCTCAAGTAGTCACTATCATGGGCTATAAATATGTATCAGGTGTCTTGTTTTGCATCCAGTGGTCACTCTTCACATGCAGTACCTTAATCATCCCCACACCTTTGTCCTTTTTCTTATTCTTGCACATGATATCATAAATATCTTTACACTTTGTTCAAATTTATGGGGTTTTCCACAATACACAAATACCAAATTTTGGGAAAAATCACACCGATAATGATCTAGGGACCCACAAGTATAACATGTCCTACATGTAAATATTCCTCTACCACCTCGTTCTATGCTCCTATAGCTACCTCAGAATCCATTTTCATTACCACGCCCTTCAATAGGTTGCACTTCCTATACATGAGAACAAATTACTAAAGTACTTTTCTATAACTCAATCTTACATGCCTCATGAATTAAATCTATCAACCAGTAATATTTCAAATAATGAGTGTGTACATCATAGATATTATAGTAAATGGATACATTATTCATTGTTTCATGCTACAAGATAGGATAATTATAGACGTCATGTTTTGTGTGGAATATCTCACAAGATTATAACAATGCACACACAAGTATGTTGCGAGACAACTATCCTTCCTATGGCCCTTAAATTCACAATTAATGCACCATAATCCACTTTGCATGCCTTATGTACCGAATTAGCAGAGATATTATCTAATTTCTTAGCTATATCTGCTATTTATGCCTCCCAAAATAGGCTCACTCCAATATCAACACTCCCAACTGCTTTAGTGTGCGAGAGCTAATTCCAAGTCCTCACGAATATCTACATATGTTTTATGAGATAGGGTTATTTGAAATGAAGTCAAAATCCTCTTATGAACCACTATACGTGTTGAATTGGATGAATATAATAAGATAATTTGGACAAGAAAGTTTTAAAATGTGTATCATACTCCTTAACATTTTTAGACAAACCCTATTTGATGTCCTTGAGCGCAATAATACTCTGTTGCTCAAACTATAGAATGTGAAACTCAACCAAGAACATTGATTTTTCTATTCTTTTCCTTTTTGAGAAAATTAGCTAAGTCCTCTTTCCTTTGTATCCATATGTGTAACCTTGCGCATTGTCCCATAGTACCTATATGCGCACCCATTTCACACTACCTTATTCTCCTACATATACTCATTCCTGCACATAATACTTTATGATTCTTGGACACTTTGTAAATTTATTCAACTAATAGTTTCCTTTTCTATAATATAGAATTTGGTTAGAATGGTATTTGGTCCGAGGGTAAGCTGGAAGAACAATTGTTTTGATTGATGTGGATTTTAGATTATCCTAACTTCTTAGCATGTTTTGGGTGGTGGAACAATTGGTCTCTATAAATCCTAACTTCTACAAGAATCAGATAGGAAAAAGGTTTATAACATCCCCTTCATCAGTCATCACTCTCTTAATGTAGTTATTATAGATCCAAACTTGTAAATATAGTCTAGGATCACCCATTTGTACTAACTACTCATCTATAGGCATCTTGTTAATGTCAAACACAAACCTAGTATCTCTTTCATGTTGACCTAGAGGATAGACGTCAAAATCTATGTGGTTAATATGGGCCTTTAGAGGGGGTGTGACATGCACTAGGTGACCAATACCTAATGCTTCTAACAAGGCATATCAGTGAGCTAGTGAATTTTTCAACAAATCCAAGAAGGAAATGTGAGAAAAGGTTTTGGTGAGATCCATGATCAAGTCATAGGCTCCTACTGGTTTGGGAACCATTGGAGAATCATCTTGTATGAGAGGATAAGAGGGAAGAGGTTGTGATGTATACTCTTGAGTACACGTAGTGGTATTGACCTCTGGTTCTATCTCTAATTTGACCAAGCCTATGATTTTTGTTTTATTTCTCTAATCCAAGTTAGGAGAAACTCAAGGATCATTAGACGTAGAGGCCTCATGATCATTAGTCACTACAAGAATTACTTTATTATAATTTTGAGGATTAAGATTCTCATTCTTAGAATGATTCGGAAAAGGATCTCTATAAATCCCTAGGATGGAATTTTGAGGAGCGACAAGACCTATATGCGTGTTACCAAAAGTTCCAAGGTTTGATAAGAACATCTCAATGAAAAATTACCTATGGTCGGTATCCCTGTGTGAAATTTTTATAGTTTCTACAAGTCAAATAATTATGACCTATAACTCTATGAAACCCACAATAAAAGTTGGGATCATAATACCTTGGCCTCTAGTTTTGATTTTGTTATGGCCCATAATTCAAGCTATTATTTTTTATATTGATTGTAATAGATATAATTTTGAGCCCCTTATGTGGGATTTTGATATTGAGATGGGCCTTGTGCTTGCTAAAGAATTATATGGCTAAAATAAATAACATTGATAGTGGGAGAAAGATTGTGGGTCCTTTGATTGTTCATATTCATGTTGTTGGATTTTGCATTGGTATTGTTTACAACATTTTGTTTCTAAAGTTGTTTGGTGACACCATCTATTATGGAACCACAATTTCAATTCAGGACCTTTGGTCCTTTATTTTTATTCAATTTTTTTGGATAGATTGAATTATTTGGGTTAGAGGTGAGCAACCTCTAATTAGCTCCATAGGTGTTGTGATAGTATCGATTGCCACTTGGTCAATGCGTAGCGTGCCTTATAATACTTCCTCATAAATTTTTACAGGAAATTTCTAGACCTCCTCCCATGTTTTTCAAATAAGTGAATGGAGGAAATATTGCAGAGTTATGTTTGGTCCATGTTTGGAGGAATGAGAGAGGAATTGAGAACTTGTCTCTACCTCTGGATGAAGTGGGTAGTAGACTCATTTTTTTATTGCTTAATTTGTGTAAGAAATCTCTAATCCATGTTCTCAACAAATTGTTCATGTAAAATTATTTGATAAATTCAGCGACAAGTTATTTAAAAAAATTATGAACACCTCAAGAATACGATAGTACCAATCAAGAACAATTCCTTCCGGGGTTTTAGGAAATATATTAGCTATGACAAAACCCCACAAAAGTAATTCTCGATTGCAGTAGTGTATGCCATAATATTATTTGCACTCGGGATCTCCATCTCCCTTAAATTTTGGGAGGGAAAACAATGGTCATGGGATAATTTAACCTCATATTGTGAAAATAAAATTTTAAATGCTAATAATAAGTTCCTACTATATAGGATTTAACCATTAAATACCATTGGTTAGGAGGGGGAGGTTAAATATAAGTTTGATAAGGCATTATATAAGTACTAGCTAAGGCATAAGGAACCTCTTGATGTTACATGTAAGCACCGAGGAAAGTATAAATGTCCATTTTAGGGATTTGTAATACATATGGACATAAGGTGGGATGGGACTAAGATATGGGCTAGTGGTCATATAACCAGGGAATATCACATTGTTCAAAGGTATAACATTCAAGAACACACTTTCAGCCCAGCCCTTATGTAGGAAACACATATGAAGGATGAGAATATATTCCTAGTGTGATAGATCTCATAGAAAAATCTTGAGGACTAGGAATACCCAAGTGGACATGTGGTGGTGTTTGTTTCACTGGATTAACATTAGTGGCAGGGGTATACTTTTGGTAATATGGGATATTGCCTTATCCAACCATCTATACAGGTTGTGAATCCTGAGAAATATATAATTCTTTGATCCATCTTACTAATTTTTAAATGACATCATTTGGTGAAGGATGTGTGCATTGTATAGGTTTGTGTTGCATGTTACTCAGTTGAGGGAGTGAATGATACCCCCTTATGAATTTATCCTTAGTTAAATCTCCCTTTTGTGGTGTTTCCTCTACCTTGGGATGGGTCAAGTAAAGATTGTTTTGCAATAAGACCTTTGTGTATGCTTGAATATTATCTTTGGATCCATCAAATGCATCAAAGCAACTACCTCTGGGAAATTTTTGCTAAGAGTTATTCGGAGTTCTTGCGAATGAAAAGGAAAGGACTCAAACTACATGGTCATCTGGGGTCTTCATAAGACCTATAGGTAAAGAATGTGATCTCCCATAAAGGTAATGTTTTCTAAGTTTGAAAAATCTATTTGAGAACTACGGTTGGGTTGATCTATCTCCTTAATTTTTACAGTGGAACCGGTTGTTTAGGGAGATATAAAAATTTATCAATAGTTATCATCCCACTATGATAATGAGGGAAAGTGTTGGGAATTCACTTGATTGTAATAGGCTTCTAGACCTAAAATATCCCTACTATAATCCTAACCCAACATATTTAGGGGTGTATAAACACCCACAGAATAATGGGAGAGGAGAAGGATTAAGGAAGAATTAAAAGAAATGGATACAAAAAGGAACTAGTCCTTTATATCAAGTTCACCAATTTTGTATGACTGAAAATAAATACGTGATTCTAGACGCATACCACTTCTCAAGGTCTTGCTAAAATTAGAGAATAAGATAGATGTGATAGTAATGGGGTGGATAGATAGAGTATAAGTAGGATAGGTGGGGATAATGATGAAAACAAAGATACTAGTCAAGGAAATCAAAGGTTCTCAACTAGAAAATTTGGGATTTGTTCATCATGAGTGATGAATGAAAACCTAACCTATATGAGGTTGATACTATGATTACGTATGATCATTGTGCACATATATCATTCAATATTAGTGGAACTAAGTATATCTTAACCCATTTTATGGATGCGGGTAAAGTTTCCTTATTTCTATAAGTATTCCTCTCTAAAGAGGGTCATGCAAATGCAAAAGGAGATGGGAAAATGAAAAATAAAAGGTTATGAGTTCTAAACCTATCTTCTTGGTTGGCCTAGAATTATTTGGCAAGGTATGATTCATCGTTAAGGGAAATGAGTTAGCCAATAATGTTATGTGGCACAGTTTCTCTCACGAAGACTAATTGGTGTAAGCCTTGATCAATGTCTATTTGGTTTCTATCAATGTTTGGTTGGCCTATGATTGGATCAAAGATTATAATATGTTGTTTTGGTGGACCTAGAATGGTCATGTGGGTACTAAATCAATAAGCACAGAAAAAAACTATAAAAATAGGATCTTAAGGGACTGAGAGCTAAGTTACGGTAGACCATGTTCTTTAGGAAACAAGAGTCATGCTATTTCCAATTCTAAATTACCTTAAGTTCATACCTTTAAATAAATAACACAAATAAACCTGAATTAAATAAAATATGATTGATTACTTCTTTTAATTTAATTAATTTCTATTTGTAAGTATTAAATCAAAGTAAAACAAAATAAACTAGCTAACTGTTTTTGTATTTTCTAATGAAACTTATGTAAAAGAAATAAATAAATGGATCTTATTGAAAAATAAAATGAAATAAAATATATATAGATCAAAAAATAAATTAATCTAAATAATATTATACTTCTACTATAAAATAAAATAAACACAAAATAACCAGATGTAGCTATTCCTCTGTTGCGGGTGTGGAATCAAGTCTAGTTTAACAAAACATGTCTTATAACTTATAATTATGGAAATCTACTTTCCTCTAACCACTTCTACCTTAGATTCATGGAAAGAGAGAAATATTCTTGTATGAATTTCCTTTTTCTCATGAAGCATCCTTGAAAAAAAAATATATATATGAGAAAACTAATAATAAAAAAATAAATTAATAAGAGTAGACACAAAAGCTTCCTCCAACTTATTTCCTTGTAGATCTAGATAGATAAGAAGGGAAGAAGATGTTAGTGGAATTTTTTTCATACCTACAAAATTATAGAAATGAATAAATTATAAATTCTACCTCTTAAAATAA
Organism: Taxus wallichiana var. yunnanensis; assembly: GCA_018340775.1. Classification (NCBI taxonomy): domain Eukaryota; kingdom Viridiplantae; phylum Streptophyta; class Pinopsida; order Cupressales; family Taxaceae; genus Taxus; species Taxus wallichiana. The sequence goes on along the minus strand of CM031243.1, from coordinate 176,205,302 downwards.
ATTTTCTTGTTTAGTTTAAATAAAATGATATTCAAAGGAAATATTTAAAGAAATGTAAGTATATCCCCAACTGGTTAATATTATCCTGTGATATCTTCCCAAGTGTGTGATGGATTAAATTTCTCCTTAGCTACCTTTTATTTCCATGGATGAAACTATAGATGATCCAATGGTGATCAATTTTTGCGGGTATCAAGATGAATAGAAAACATACTCTATTTGATTGATTTGCAAGAAATCAAGAAAATGTTGGAGATGGTCGGCTATAAGTAAAGTAGTCAAAAATTCAATCTTGGGAAGGAAAATATTAATGTGTTATGTTGTCTGTGTAATTCTCGGAAGGATTTTTGTAGCATAACAAGACAATCAAATTTTAAATCTCAAACCCATCATCTAGGTAAAAGTTTTGTTTTTATAGAAATGTGGAGAAGAAAAGTCTAGAACACTTGGAAATAAAGAAGTGTGAAATCATCAAGGAATGAGGAATTTAATATTTTAAAGATAGTAAAATGAGAAGAACACATCAACACAAACTCATCAAGCTAAAAATTGATTTAAATCTGTCAGTAAATATATGAAAATAATTCACAAATTCACAACATGTGTTCAAAAGCAGGAGTTTGAACTCTTTGATTAAAGCACAAAGAACCACCGGTGTGTGTAGAATGACGATTATGCTACCACCACAGTGGTTACGTAACTATTTTTTTGATTATGTGATTTAAGGAAAAAACATGAAGGAAAAGGGGCAATTTTTTTTTTTACAAAGGCAAATAAATATGAATAACTTAGAGCAAGGATAAACAAGTCAAAGTAAACATGAAAATATGAAGGGAGGGGATGGGATCTAATCATTATTCTAGAGAAGGATTATTTCATCGGTGGAGACTTTACCATACCTTTCAATGTAGCATTTGTGATATTTTGGGTGCGTACATGGACTAACATTAATTATACCAAAAGGCATACGATTATAAGAAAATGTACCTTTCCATGTGGTAAAAGTGGTTTTGTGCTAGAAATCTAGATTCAAAAAGATTTTATTATAACTTGAAAATCCATCTAAAGGAGACAACATTTTTGAAATAGAAAACTATTGTAAGATTTGATAAATATTTGGAAAAGGGGAGTTATCTTTATTACTTGCATGATTTAAATATCTAAAATCAACACAAAGATAAATACCCCATCTTTCTTTTATACATGTACTAAATTGGAAACCCTTTAAGAATATCTTGTAGGGTAAATGACACCACCTTAAAGCATTTTATCAAGCTCCTTATTTATGATGTATAGGATTTATTAAAGTTTTAATGGGAATATCATGTTTGATAATCCTAGTTTCATATCCCTTTAAGTATTTTTATGACCATGCTAACACATCGATGAATTACCTTAATAGCTTTATGAAAGCATCTTTCTCTTTTTTAGTCAAACAAACACCAAGATAAACACTTTTTGGTTCTTTCGTTCCTAAATTGAAAACAACGGTTTCATCTATGATTCTTATAGATGTTTTAGTAGAAGAAGAAATATTGGGTTGATCATGTTGAGAAAACATGGACTTTATAATTACTAAACTAGATGGAAATTCATTCTTTGGATAGCTATAAAGAATCACTACAATTGAACATATAATCATCTGAATCAAAGTAATTTCCCATCACAAGAGAGAAAAAGAAAATTAGTTTCTAGATAATGTATCATAAGCCTATATGTTTCTTTGAAAATACAATCAATCTCATTAGCATACTTGGAATTCTTATTTCACTAAATTTTAACTCATCCTAGTCCAAGAAGCTTAAAAATATAGGCAATATTGAAATCCAATATTACTAGTTTTGGATTCCAAAATGTAAAATATTAGAATTTACTATACTCTAAAATCACACACATTGGAATCCAAAATCACATATATTGGAATCCCAAATCACATATATTAGAATCCAAAACCACATATATTGGAATTTATTGTATTCTAAAATCACATATATTGGAATATGAAAATCAAATATATTGGAATCTGAAAATCAAAATATCGTAATCCAAAAATTAAAATATTTGAGCTTGTTATACCTCCTTTTGGAGTCTAATATATCATATTACGGATTAAATTAATGAATAAAATCTTATTTCACTAAATCTGGACTTATTCTAGTCCGAGCAACAAAAAAATATAGCCAATATTAGAATCCAAAACTACTTGTTTTGGGTTCCAAAATGTTAAATATTAGAATTATCTGGACTCTAAAATTACACAAATTGGATTCCAATATCGCATATATTAGAATCCAAAATCACATATATTAGAATCCAAAATAACATATATTGGAATTTACTGTGCTCTAAAGTCCCATATATTGGAATCCAAAAAGTCAAATATTGGAATCCATTATACGGGCTTGCATCTGCTAGGCATAATCTATTCTTTGGAATAAACAAAACATGTATCTATTTTATATGGGCTAGTAGCCACTAGGCATTATTTATGGTTTTTATGCACATAACATGTTTCTATTTTATAAGGGCTAGTGGCCACAACCATTATTCATGTTATGTTATATATAGAAAATGTTTATGTTTTAAACGGGTTAACGACCACTAAACATTATTTATACTTTGTTATATACATAACATGTTTATGTTTTATACGGTCTATCGGATGCTAGGCATTATTAATGAGATGTTATGTATATAATATGTTTCTATTTTATATGAAATAGAGGATGCTAGACATTATTTATGTTTTGTTATAAAAAGAAAATGTCTTTGTTTTATACAGGTATAGACTACTAGACATTATCAATGTTTTGTAATAAGGTTCTTATCAAAATTTAAACGTCTTTAAGATTAAACTATGAAGATTTGAATAATTACAATGCCTTGTGGCCTAGTAAGCACTAGGCTAATGAAATTCAAGAGATTTGAGACACTTCTAGGTTCATGCAGTACGATGTGATTGAACCTTAGCGTAACCAGAGAATTAAAAGAATGTTTTGAAAAAATTAGAAGAGGGTGATTATTTAGAGTAGGATAATGTAATTAAATGTAAAACCAATCGAGATATATTTACGTATTCAATTAAATATATGAAATAAATTTAAATTTATTTACTAAAGATTCAAATGTAGAAAAATATTTTAAGAGTTTGAATTTTATTGTAACATTATTCCCGAAGATATGGGATTCCAAATTAGAAAAATAAATCACGGTGAAGCTAAAAAGATCCCTCGAATTCAATTTTTGATCAAATATCATCCCAATCATCTATTTTCCTTGATGGTTACAACAAATACCACAACATGTTGTTAAATTTGATGCCCGTTTAGACATTTTATATCATTTTTATTCATAAAATAGTTATAAATATTTGAAATAATTGTCACCTATGACTTACATATTTTAGATATGACCATTAATTTTTCTAGAGATTTATTTATATATTAATTATATTAAAAATGTTAAAAAAAAATTAAGTATATACAATATATATTTACATTTATTTATTTTTTAGATAAGATAAAAAAGGTTTGGTTTTAATCTGGGGACCAAAAAAACCCCATACATAGAGAAGCAAGTTTTTCAAAGACAAAAACTATAACAAAGCCATGGAGGCAGAGTCAAAACCACTTGACAACATGCCCCCACACAAACAAGCCAAACTACAAGAGTTTGAAAATTAAAACTAAGTTTTTGAAGTCCCAAAGGGATAGAGAGAAGCTAAGAAAATAAAATAAAATGAAAAGAATAACAACAAGTACGCAATTAGTTATCTCGTAGCCCTACTACGGGTTTTGGTACTCAGACCACCATCTCTCCTACCAACCACCTTGATAATGACCCTTTTCAGATGGTTGACTTCCTCTTTCTCAGTTTGGGTCTCAACCTACTCTTCCTTCTATTCCTTGTTATGATTAGACTCTGTAACCATACTGCACATTTGCCACACCGATTCGACTCCTCACCGTCCAAAGAGCTCATCATCAACCTCATTTTTTTTCCCTCATCAATAGTGACCTAATCCTACATAATAGAAATCTATTGCTCTTGCATAACATAATCGGCTTGGATACCCCTAATGGTTCTATTCTAGGTATCAATCCTTTGATGAAAATATTTCATCTCCTGTATGAGGTTTTTGTTGACGGTGAGAATGGTGTTGGCTGTGGACTCATCCCTCATCATTATGGACTCCCAATCAACAAGATCTTAGTCCCTTTTATTTTATGAACAATGTAAAAATAATACTATTTTATAATTTTTCAAGGGCAAGTTTTTATGATACTTCACCACGAAGTTATTCAATCATATTGTCACTTATAATAAGTGAAAATATGAATCCTTTCAACTTATATTTTGACAATCTCAACATAATATAATAGAGTTACGCAATAATTTCATAATAATGTATGAATGTATATATTATTGACAATGTTAAGAAGTACCATCATAACAACATTATAAAAAGATAAATAATTATTCAACATTTTCTTGTTCCAAATATTTGATGCCCTCTACCACGTTCAAACCCCGAGACATTATTTGTGATATTTTTTTGTAAAAATTGACCATCAACCATTTATCCTTTGTACAATCGTTGCATCTTCTTTTCATCTCCACCATAAAATTTTCAAGAGGGTTCCCCTTTGTACCTAATGTAATACACAAAGTGTTTTTAGAAGCTCGTATGAAAAATAGTTTTTACTCCAAACCTTTTCTAGGTATCTTATTGTTATTCCCTCGACTATATTTAAATGTTCCTTTCCCCAAGTGAGTTTTGGATACAATAAAATAGATATTTTTTTATTAAAGCATGTTGATATCTTTTTAACATCAGTAGAAATGATGTTGTCGGACCAGAATCCCAATTCACAGTATGGTGATAATAATTTTATAAATTCTGACAGGCCACCTTGTAGGTTGAAAATTTTCATGCCGAATATGAATGGCATATTCCTATTATATGTTTTATCTATCCCATATCATAGGTCCGTAGTATATAAAATAAGTAAATAAATCTTATCGCTACTTGCATGGAAGTAATTTTTTTTTAATTTTCATCAGCCACATATCAATTATAACCAATTGAAATAAACAAAAATTTAGCTTATGAATAACAGTTACCAATTGATATTGTGACTTAGATTACACCACCTTTACATGCTACGGATCCGTTGATGCAAGATGTATTTAAAATAAACATTCATCAATTCATAATCTATTTCTTGCTATTGAAAATGTGAGTGTAGACACCAAATTTGGGTCACACTCCCCTTGGTCCCCTTTAATTAATTAACATAACATATTCACCTAACTATGACCCCTTACCCCACATTCATATTAATTTAATTACTTACAATTTAATTAATGCTCATCCTCACACTATTAATTAATTTAATTTAATTAATTTACACCTCACCTAGACACCTCATCATGGACTTATTCTTAGTCTATTAATTAACTAGGACTGAGTCTCCACTTATCTTAACCAACTAGGACTTAGTCTAACCCTAAAATTAAAGTCATATTCCTTCTCCAACAATACTCCCACTTATCTAAATGCTAACCCTCACTTGAGACCTAGAATGACAATTAGAGCATGCCAAAAATAACAAGGATTTGCCTATTTTTTGAAAACCTAGGATTTCTCACCTTAACCGACGCGGTTAACCCTCAACCAATGCCAGTCACCCTAACCATCATTGGTTACCTTATATATAATTTTGTAACCTTTTACCCAGGTTGGTCATTCTGAGTTTTGAGATATCTCTTGTATTCAAGCACAAACCAAATACTTCTCAGCATCCAAAACGATGGAATACACTCAATCATAGGCTTAAGAAAATATATGAGACTCGTCCAAAGGTATTATCATTTATGGGAGCACTCTAGGAAGTACTATTGTGGCACTAAGAATAGATATCTTCATGGATCAACCACTTCCATCCTTCACCAACTAGACCTACAAATACAAGTAAGTGTATTTTATTTGCATCATTCAATACTTAAATTAATAGGTTCTTTATCTTTTGTTATTAGATCTTGTTCTTTCCTACATTCCTCCATCCCACCTTTTACTAATCTACCCAACCTACCACCCACAACCTTATGGCTCTCCGTATTTGATCTTTAGGCATCCCTGAGTCTTCTTGAATTTATTACGAACCCAACCATCCTCCCTCCATTCTCTATGCAATCATAGAGAAGTCTAAAAACTAGGTTTATTTAATTACTACCATTTCACCCCTACCAATTTTGATTACCTTAACCATCATCTATTTCTCCTCTTCATCGATGTCGGTTACCTTAACCGATGTCGATTCTTTGTGTCTCCTATCAACTTTCACTAAACCTCTGCTAAAATCTCCCAAAAATCACAAAACCTCACCCAAACCTGATACCCCACCTAAAACCTCACCACAAACATTCACAACTCTTTGTATAGACATAAAAAGAGCTTAAACATCCACTTTTGACATTGTAATATTATCCATAGTAGGTGATATCGGTTATCTGAACCATCATTGGTCACACCATGACCGACGTGCGTTCTCGTGCACTGGTAAACTCCCTTAAACCAATAAGATTCATAATCATCCAAAATCAACCCAAACTACACCAGATTTTACCCAGGCCATGTCTGTGACCCTCTAAACACCTACCCAACCTATAACCTGACCCATGAACTTCACCAGTTTAATTATTAAGCATTTAATTGGATTGACACTAATAGTAATTTGAGATACCTAAATCATAACACTAGCATTAGATTCTTTTATTTACATGTTTAGTTATTTTATATTGAGTTATATATTAGTGGATTGACAACTATTGAGGAAGTATCACACTTCCTGGATCTAGCTCACACTAGGAAATCCAATAACCTTTTATATTAACTATATCTTGTGGTATTTCTTTTCATTACAGGTAGTTCCTCTTAGCCAAAGGGAAGCTCACACAATTAGTTTGGATCGGAAATTAGAAACGTGTGCACTCAACCTTCAACCACGTGACAACAAGTATTCCTCCTTGGCCTATTTACCTTTATCTATTTCATTATCTGTAACAATTTGGTGAAAAATTTTCCACACCCGAGTGGGACCCATAAGGGGTTCTTACGCATTTGTTCATTTCCCTTTGAAAACTATTCACATTAATTTTATTCTCTATAATATTCTCCTTCTTTCTATTGTCTAAAAGAAATCATGCTTTTGGTGCTTTAAAAAGAACACGCCTTTCTTTCTACTACATTACATTAGTGAAAGAGAATTCCTCTTCCTTTTATCCATTTACTACATCGAACATAATCATGGATTTGAGATTTAAACATTTTCATTTAATTCTGGTTTGTTGCATTGTAGCTCACATTAATTGAGGGCAACCTATACGCTGGAAGTCATTCCCATCTGATGGTTGAATAATTCAATCATAGTTCACTTTGCACACTCTCTATACCAAACCAATTAAATAATTTACACATGTTCTTAAACATCATCCTACGGAAGAAGTCATCGATGTTCACACGATTAGAGGATTAATAGTGGTGACCCAACTAGTTTCTATGTACAATCATTATCTCGGAGAAAGGACCGCTCATGCCAAAAATTTACCTCAAATCATCCTTATATCTTGTATTTTCATGGGAACCTTCTATCGAACCAAAAATATGTTTTAGTCATAATTTAGTCCTAAATAGCATAAGCTAGAACATAAAATTCACCCATAGGATTTCGTGTTTGTTAAATTTTTCTTGATTTGTGTTTTGAGTTGTGAGGTCGTGTTCTCCATTTTTTATTTCTTCCTTTCACACTCCCCAATTATAGTTGGTGTATTCTAACTTTTTTGAGTGTGTTAGGGTCCATCAGTACCATACTCAAGTTTCTGGGTTGGTATTTTATCTGATCTAAGTCACTAAAGTCAAATTTCTCCATCTTTTCAAATTTCACAATGTCAGCGTCAGTCAACAATCATCATCGGTTTACTCATCTGACCATCATCGGTTTACCTGACCATTGTCAGTTACCTTATTTTTGGTCATTTTACCAAAAAAAAAACTCATCACATTTCTATTCTTTTCTGGGGTTTCTCATATACATCATCATACCTCTTGACCTTTGAAATCACTGTCAAATCAAGATTTTATCTCATTTTCATCAGTTATTACCACAATTATCAAAGTTTTGATTATTCCATAGTTATCGATATCGGTCACCCTAACTATCATCGGTTACCCTCTATCACTGGTATAGGTTAACCCAACCACCGTCAGTTCCTGTGTTTTAATTTTTAATAAAAACAATGTCTAGTTTTACCTCCCAGAACATATTTTATCCATTTCCTCTATGCCTCTGTGTCATTTACGGTGATCGGATTACGGTATGTGCTAACTCACATGATTTTGACTCGTATCCAAGCCAACGGCTTCATGTTCCACGCTATCCTTTAGCCTCTCCTGCCTAGCCCATCGTTGCCTTCCATCCTGTCACATATATATCCCGGTCAACCCCCATAATAATTAGTGCCGAATAAGGAGTTCATGAATCCTGAAAAATCCTGTTACTTTACAATCCTATTTAGCCCATTCATCTACTCGGGACTCATTAGGACAACTGGTATACGACATGCTTGTGTCCATTCCCCCGCCCTTACTCCCACTTCCATGTCGGTTACGACTATCTTGGCCTTACCTTCTTCCACCTTACCACCTGTGGTGTCACAACTTGACCCCACAACATCTATATCTGTTGCACCTACAACATCTTTCGCACCATTAACGTCAGTTTCTCCCATGATGTCAACCATTCCTTCATCAGCCACCTTGAGCATAGCATAGCCCCGTCTATACCCGCCACCTCATATATACCTATTTCATCATAACCACCCATGGGGTCGAAACCCATACTCGGGTTCCAAAACATTGTCCTCTCCGTCCCGCAAAGATTTACCTCCAATCACTACAAGAGTTGTTACATCCACCCCACCTACTTACACATATCACGAACAACCCCTATCTAAATCTATCGCCTATTCGGGATATTTTCCACCTCCATTTATTCCCCCTGTAATTCTTGTACTTAGCACCACCATATATTGGGATTTCCTCATCATCATACATTCATCATCTACCCCCTTATACTACTGGGGGCCGTGCCCAATCATCATAACCTACCAATGACCTTATTAAAATGATGATGGAAAAGATGCAGACATTGGAAGCATCGGTTTCTGGCTCTCACAACTCTTTGAAATACGTTGAAATCTGTAATGATCCCATTCATCTATCTATTCCGATTCATCCATACCCTACGCATTGGGAAATGCCCAAATTCAACTGGTTCAACAACAAAGAAGACCATAACAACACTTGTGGTCTTTCAAACATGGGTGCTATCTAATCACTCATGACGATGCTCTACTCTTGTAGACATTCCCAATTTCCTTGATGAACTTGTGTTGGATTGGTATAGTGGTTTACCTAGACATTCCATTTACTCATTCAATCAAGTGGCTCAAGCCTTCCTAGACCATTTTTGATCAATATTGTCAAGAAGGTCACCATGAACGACTTTTACACAACACGATAATACAAATATGAATCTATCACATATTTTTTCACTCGTTGGTGAAGCCTCATCAACCATTCCACATTTCAACTACCTCAAACCAAGCTTATAGAGTTGTTTACCAGGGCTTGTGCTAGACACATCTCACCAAATCTCTAAGTTTAAACCTTCCACATGTTCGACGAGGCATTCACCATGGCTATAAAACTTAAAATCCATGCCATAGAAGAGAAGAAAATTCAATTGCATGTTAAAAATTCTGCATTTAAGTCAAATGATGCCTCTTCCTCTTCCAAAACCCCAAAAATTTATTCCAAAGCCAAAGGATTTGCCAATGTGGTAGTTTTAAAATCTGGCCCATCTCACCCATCTAATCAATCAAATCCTACCTCCAACCTTTCTCTCATTTAAGATTTCCAGTTCATGCGGGAACAATGAAAGTACACTCCCATAGGAGATCCCTATTCTTTAATTTTAGAAAAATTATAAAATTTGGAGCAATTTCTCTTCCACCCATCAAACAACATACTAGTTTTGAGCCCACTCGTTCTGTGCCTACATGGTACAAGGAACATGATTACTGCAACTATCATCTCATTAAAGGTCATATCGATGGTAATTGTATAACCTTCAAAAACATTATCCAGGAAATGTTAGATAATGGATATCTCATATTGGATAACCCCAACACACTGGCTAATCATAACTTGAATATCTTCAAGAATTCATTTCCTAATCACACCCTATCACTAACCAAACTGGTGAACCTTCGATTAATGACAGTAATGTCCATGACATTTGTGGTGTTTTCAAAGTCATACTAGCCCTTCCTAAATTTATTGCTATCCACTCTATCGAGGATATTCTTGTACAAATTACCTTACCCATGAAATATCCTATTTCATCTACTCCTTTACCCACAGAGGAGTCTCCCTTATTTCCCCCTTCACCCATGGAGGAGTCTGCAATATCAACTGATGTAATTTCCCAACACACCTCTCAACCAAACGAACAACCCATAATGTTAATTATCTTACCCATGGGAGAGTCATGCTCACCTTCCACTCACCAAAAGAGGAATATACCTCATCCTACTCATCATCTCCCCTACCCACCAGAGATACTTTAGAAGCATAACTACCTATTGGTGACAATTCCCCATTAGACTTCTAGGATCCTATTGGTTTACTCTCAACTCTCTTGCCCATGATTCAAAAGCCAACCAGTTCCTATCTTACGGACATTCTTTACAGGGATTACTACCAAGTCAACATCATATCCTCCTATAACAATGTCATTTTCATGTCTCGTGACTACTTAGATTATGTTGATAATTCCATTATTAGGGGACCCCTTCGACTACCGTTTTCAACCTAAATGTAAATGTCGTTTTTCGATACCTCCATGATTTATCCAAATTTATTTCAGACAACCAAACCAACCATGCCCATACCAGTCATAACGACCTCTTCTTCATCACCTTCGCCCACACCTAAACCCTTACCAACAATTGAAATTTCACCAACACCTAAACCTTTTCCATCACCCATACCTTCCCCGTGTCCAGAACCATTACCACATTGGGTGTCATGCCGACATCAAGCCTAGTTCATCCTCCTGTCAAATTGGATTTAGCCACATCCTCACAAGCCCGCACAAAAATATTCCTTCACCTAAAAGGAAGACCCAACCTTCTTAGCCGCATACACCCGGTTTGCCTATTACCCTTCTTTCACCTTCACCCATTCCATCTATCTTAGCACCTCACCCATAAACCTAGGCCAAACAACCTCGGCGTCCCAAGGCAAACTAAAAGCACAACAACCTACTTCTCATCGTGATCTTTGGTTACACCCAACTTAGCTACACAATGTATGCCTTCACCATCAATTGCATCCTTTTTACCACCTATACCCCCACCACTCTAGTAGCCTCATCACTACCTATTATATTTCCTTCTCTTCAACCGATACCTTCCACCTTGCCTCTTCCAGCAACCTTCACCGCACCTCCATTATCACCTTGGCTAAACCATCCTCTTCGCCATCTTCCTTCCCTTCTACATCACGCACGCCATCTTCACCTTTACCCAGGAAGGTGCAACCAAAGTTGAAAAACCAACTACCCTCCAAAGAGGTAGTCAAACCTATAACACCTTCTATCGCTAGTTCATCCGCTACATCTTTACCCAGAAGGTACAACCCAAGGCTAAAACAATACTACCTATCAAATCAGTGGTCAAATCTACCCCACCTCTGATTCCACCTCCTGTAGCACCTCTCCCACCAAAATCACCCACACTTCCATCTAGACCCACACTTACCTCACATTGTGATCCATTGGCAAGGTCTTACACCAACATTCTAGCCAAAATTTTGGAGACATCCATCATCACATTACCACCACTTAGACCTTATGACCCACTCAAACCCAAAACAAAAGGGTTTGACGATGCCAAAATTTGTGCCTACCATCGTGTGCCAAGGCATGATGTAGAAAAATATAAGGCTCTTAAGACCATTCTTCTCCAACTATGTCCTCCTGAAATTTTTTTACGATTATGATATTTTAGATGAGGACCCTATTCCACCTTCACCTATCACCGCACACCCTCATCCTTTACCTATCCAATGACCTTCATCTTCACCTCCACAAACTTTTTATCTGCCTCCAACATTTGAGATCAATATGATCCGCATAAGAGAGCTAGCCAAAACCCCACCAAAATGTCAATGCGCCCAAATTCTTTCACAAAAACATTGTCCTTCATTCTATTTCCCATCTTGTCGCTACACCTATCATGACTCAGCTTCTCCCTCACCCCATATTAATATGGTTAACATTTCCACTCACGCCCAGAAAGACAAAGGAAAGGAGAAAAAACTAGCCCATCCGATCCAATCATGTGCCCAATATACCATCTGCACCCACACCAAGAATCACCATTCGGGGACCCACATACCCTATTTTTGATGGGGTCACCAATCATAAAATGATTAAACAATTGTGACAATCTCCTCTCAAAATTTCATTATACGACCTTTTCCAAAACTTTGAGTCTCACCGACAGGACCTCATGGAGGTTATAAAATATATTGAGGTTTTACCTAATGACCCAACTCTGTGGCATCCATTATCACTCCTCACCATGTGGCCTCTCTCACCACTTCATCCCCTTCCTCTACACCCGCTACCACTCATCAAGTATCCACTCTCAGTTTTTCTGATGAAGATAATCTACCTCTCCAATCAAATGATCCTAATCCTACCCTATTCATCTCCATCTACATTGATAATATACACGTTCGATGCGTTATGATCGATGGTGGTGCCAACATCAACATTATCTCCTCCCATGCATATAACCAAATGCACATCCCTACCAATTACATGCATAATAACCTAGTTATGTTGCATTCATTAAATGATGCCATAACTTTGACCCTTGGCACCATCATTATCCACATTCGTGTGGGCCCCCATACCATTCCATAATTATTCTACGTCTTAGAGGGGGAATTCCAGTACAACTTGTTGCTTGCTTGCCAACCTTGGATCTGCATTATGGGTTATGTTCCTTTAACCTTGCATCATTGTGTAAAATTTTAACATGAAGGACATAAATATACCATTCTAGCTGAACCTTTAACATTCAAAACCTATAACATGTTGTATAGACCTAATGATGTCCTTATACCAGTTAAGGCATCTACCACCACCGCCACCTCTCCTTCACCCACGACCCATCCACCAACATTGCTGCTACCTCTCCCACACCTAACTCCTCTATTCCCACTTTGTAGCTGTAACCTTTGCAGCTAACCCATCCACTAACCCATTTGTTTGTCAACCAACCAATGCTTCTTCTTCTTCTCTGCCTAGTAATTCATCCATTTCTGCTACCCACATACCGACTACCAATCCCTTATAAGGTGTTTTTCAACGTTTTACTGCGGGGAGTACCACTGTACAACATCGACATATCACTTACTCCTCAAGAGTATGGTAACCTTAGCCAACATCCCCGATATGATCACCACATAGGTCAGGTTTTTTCTACATTCCCCCACCTTTGAACTAACTTAATGTATGGGGGAACTTAATACTTCTACCTACTCACCCGAGCCTCCTTCCCAAATGTGACCATTTTCATCTAACCTTCAATCTCTCACCAACCCACGGATTCACCCACACCTTCCTCCATCACTATGCATGGAAGGGCTTTGGCTTTGGTTTCAATGAAAAAGGCCACCATATTGTCATTCATGCACCACTCATAAACATAAAAGATTGCGGTGGTATTGGCTTTTTCAGACCATCTCCCAAGAAGGCTCAAGTCAAACTCATTGAGGATGATAAACCTTCTTCACCCCGTTCACCAACTTCACCACCTTCACCTACGGAGTCTATGGATCCAAAATCCATTCCTCCTAAATTTTTTTTCGTGAACACCATTTCTCTGGGACCTATAACTTATCAATGAGATGGTGAGGCTCCCTCTTTTATTCCCTTCATGTATCTTGACATGATCAATGATGATACACCTTCTATTAATGTCATTCAATGTTAGGACGATTAGTCTATTCTCACCTACCTAGGTGTGAAAGATTCTTATATTCACCGGTTGTTACCTTTTGAGACACAAACAATGTTAAATGCATTGACCATTGAAATAAATATTAACACTTAGGATGACCCGCATATTCTAAAGATATGCCAATCTTTAGATTTTTGAAAAAGAATAATTTACTTCTTTCCTCCTCGATCATAGAAATTATTTTTCTTGGTCCTACACCATTGATATGCCTAGTATTGAACCAAACATTCTAGTCTATAATATCATCACTATTTCTAAAGCCAAACCCATGAAACAAAAGCTGAGAAAATGCATCCTCGCATTTCCCTTTTTCAAAGAAGAAATCCAAAGTGCCTTCTTTCGGTTTCCTTCATCCTACCCATTGATTATCCCCATGGATATCTAACATTGTTCCTGTCACAAAAGTGACAGGGGGACTCCGCATTTTCATAGATTTCAGTGACCTTAACTTAGCTTTCCCTAAAGAAGACATTCCTCTACCTAGTATTGACCAACTAGTTGATCTCACTACCGGACCATGAGATGTTGTCACTCATGGATAGTTTCTCGGGTTATAACTAAATATTAATTTTCTTGGAAGATCAACATAAAACCTCCTTCATCACTCCTTGGGGACCTTTTTCTATCGTGTCATGTCTTTTGGACTTAAAAACATTGGTGTTACACATATCGTGAGATAAGAATTATATATTTCAAGACATTATGCATTGCATATTGAAAGATTACGTTGACGATCTTCTTTCCAAATCAAAAAATCTGGTTGAACACCTTATAGTCCTTAAGGTCATTTTTGACAATCTTATCAAATCTTGTGTTCACCTTCAAACTAAGAAGTGTGTATTCATCATTCTCTTTGGCAAGCTCCTTATTTTTATCATTTATTTGCGTGGAATCGAAGTCGATCCCACTAAAATCAAGTCTATTCTCGAAATTCCTCCACCTACTAACCTTCATCAACTTTGTAGTTTGCAAGGAAAGTTGCAATATATTCATCATTTTATTTTTCAGCTTTCCGATTGCTACCACCCATTTCATCATCTCCTAAAAAAGGATGTCTCCTTCAAATGGGATGATAAATGCCTAAAATCCTTTGAGGCCTTAAAAAATACCTCCTCTAATGACCATGTGCTCATTCCCCTAAGGATGACCAACCATTTTAACTTAAATTTCTGTTACTAATCATTCCTTGGGTGCCATGCTCACTCATCACAATTAGAAACAGGGAGCAAGTGGTTTATTATATAAGTCATACCCTTTTGAACTAAGAAACTAGATACATTCATGCTGAAAAACTTTGGTTAGCCTTAGTTTTTGTTGCCACTAAACTTCGTCATTACTCGCTTCAGCCACAAAACCTTTGTTGTCACCAATACTGACCCCTTACATTACATGTACGCTAAGCCCTACAAACATCAACGTGCTACAAGTTGGCTCATGCTTCTTGCAGACCTAGACCTCGAATTCACCCATCAAAAATATGTCAAAGGACAAACCATCATTGACCAACTTGCAGATGCACCCCTCTCTAGAAATCAATCCTCTAACTTCTATTTCCTAGATGAATCCATCATTACCCTCTTTTTGGAAGATACCATTTACCAGATGACCTTATTTTTCGATGGTTCTAAATGTTAGTGTGGGGGTTGTACTAAATTTATCCTCTTTCCTATTGATGGTGAGCCTATGCCATTATATTTCAAACTAGATTTCAATTGTACTAACTATATCACCGAATATGAAGCACTCATATTAGGTCTTCAATCCACCATCACCTTAGATGTTAAATCGATTAATATATTTGGCAATTCCTAACTGGTTGTAAACCAAGTGAATGGTATATACTAGTGTTGTAATGATATAATTCAAAAGTATAAGCATCATGTTGACATACTTTTGACTACCTTTGACTGTTTTGTATGTCAAACCACCTCGTATTCCACTAATAAATTTGTGGATACCATGGCCTGTTTTACTTCTCAAATTCCGCTTCTCCCTCCGAATAAAAATATTTGTCATAGTACAAAGGATACAGTCACCTTCCTATCTATTTTGAGACATCAACCTTGTCAGAACCATTGAACATAACCCACGTGACCTTTGGTATAAGAAATTTGTTGATTACCTTTCCCTTTCCATTTTTCCTCCATATCTTACTTGCAATGGAAAATGAGCCTTTCTCAAAAGTGTCTCTCACTATGTCATCATGGGTGGTCTTCTTTACAAATGTGGCTTTGATGGTATCCTCTTACGATGCCTTACAAGTTATAAAATTACCTATACCATAAAGGAAGTTCACGATGGAATTTGTGGGGGTCACTTTAGTGGTTTAGTTGTCACTAAACACATTCTTTACTTGGGCTATTACTAGCCAACCCTAAACCATGATTGTTTTGACTATGTCAAGTGTTGTGTGAAGTGTTAGGACTATGATAATCTTCATCACACCCCTAGTCATGCCTTACATGTCACATGAGATTTGTGGCCTTTCTCTAAATGGGGTTTGGATCTTGTCGGAGAGATCAATACTCATTCTTCCCAAATTCATCAATGGATTATTAACACTACTAAATACTACAATAAATGGGTATAATCCATGCCTCTCATTTCTATGAAAGATGAGAAAATGTGTGAATTCATCAACCATCACATCATTTTTCACTTTGGTGTTCCTCACCGCCTCATATTTGATAATA
The DNA here is from genome assembly GCA_018340775.1 of Taxus wallichiana var. yunnanensis. Classification (NCBI taxonomy): domain Eukaryota; kingdom Viridiplantae; phylum Streptophyta; class Pinopsida; order Cupressales; family Taxaceae; genus Taxus; species Taxus wallichiana. The sequence goes on along the minus strand of CM031243.1, from coordinate 176,188,449 downwards.
GAAAACAATTAAAAAACAAAACCTTACGAAAAATTTGTTATGCCTTTGGAATCGACTCAATTTTTCCTCACCTTATTACCCTCAAACCAATGGACAAGTGAAATAAACCAACAAAACCTTAAACAAAATTATTATGAAAGTAGTTAATGATACTGGAAAGGATTGACATACACACATTCCTTTTTCCTTATGGGATTATCGCACTAGTATTCGTACCTCAATCTGCTACCATGCCTTTCTCTTTGGTCTATGGTACGGAGGATTTTCTGCCTCTTGAAGTCCATATTCCGTCTTTTCGTATCTCACTCAAAGAGATGCTCAACGATGATGACTTTCACTAAGACCGTTTGGCATAACTTGATTTATTAGATGAACATCATCTTAATGCTCTTGATCACCTCCAAATCTACCAAAAATGTATCAAACGTGCCTACGATAAACATGTCCATGAATGAACCTTCTAGGTTGATGACCTCATCCTGAAGGAAAATCAACATGTAACAAAAGAGGAGAAAATTAAATGGGGAATTTTTCTCCTAATTGGCTTGGACCCTATATTGTTACTCATACATATGGATCAGGTGCTTATCATTTGTCTTCACTCGAAGGTAAACTTGAACCTAAGCCCCTCAATGCCTTGCATCTTTAACCATTTTATTGTTGAATCAAGTCATATACCATATTTTGTCTAGTTAAAATGCTCGTCCCTTGAGCACCATTCACCTTCCATTCTACCTATTTTAAGGATCAACGACTAAATAAGAATCATGTGATTACCTGTCACTTTTTAGGCCTTCTATTCAATATACGTACCACGAATCTAGTCATGGTATGATTATCATGGATACTTTTCATCCTTTTCAAGATGGAATCCAATAGTCATTCATTTCTTAAACCCTCTCTTTCATAGTTAACCTTTGTGTGCTATGGTTTTGTCTTCAACACTAGAGCCTATCTTTCTTTATAGTCTTGTCCATGACCTAAAATTCCAACTATAAAATAATTTCAAAAGTAAAATGGGATTAAAATCCTTGAGGAAAACTTCTAGCAAAGACATTACTCACTCAAAAAGGACATCTACTCTTTCTATCTAATTCCTATAAATAGATTGCTCCCTCAAAGGATAGCTATACAAATCTAGCCATATTGTACATAGTCTATCATAAAAAGAAGACTATTCTTGCAAAAAATAAAATAAAATATTCAGAAGCTTCCCACATTGATCAGATTCATGAAGACCTCAAGGAGATAATCTACTCATCCCATATAGACTTCCCACATCGATCAGTCTATAAAAACAAAAGCAAAAAAAAAAGAAAACTTTTTTTGTCATGGACTTTCCTATTTTGATCTTGGGTCTCTTGCCAAATAGGCATGTTGTCTCACACCAGTTACACTAAAACCAAACTATTTTCACCTCATCGCCTTTTCACCCTAATTTCCTTCACGCTCAAGGGACATGCCACAAATGCAACATTTCGGGATCATGTGACTTTATTCACCCTTAGGATAGTCAATCATGCAATGCCTTTAGGGTTCTACATTCATAATCCCATCTTTGGTATGATAAACTTGTTATGGTTCTTTCAATTAGGTATTTTTGTGACCACTTACCAATTACCTTCTTCATTACTTGTTCATTATTCTATACGATGACTGTGCCTTCAACACCTAAATTTAACCATACCTAAATGACCTCAATTCAACAATACCTAAATGACCTAAACTCAACCATGCCTAACTAACCTAAAATCAACCATGCCTAAATGACCTAAACTCAACCATGCCTAACTGACTTAGACTCAATCGTGCCTACAACCTACTAACCCATCCCTCTACCTCATCATATTATTCCCTAGCTTATGGGAGAACTACATCGAATTGAGGCCATTTTTTTTTCGGGGCTATTAAGGCAAGCACTCGAGGGCATGGGGCCCTTGGTGGTTACCTTAGCCACTCTTTGCACTAACCAATTTTAGCCCTTTTTTATTCACATGCTACCTTAGTTTTCCATTTTACAAAAAACTGGGAAATTAAACACTCAACAAACATGCATACCTACAATTTTATCACATCATCAAAACATCCAATCCATCATTTCACATTTCCATGACATCAAATATTTGGAAATTTACACCACAACATACATAAACATCATCATTTATTTTCCATACTACCAATCACTTGGAAATTAAATCAAACCCAAAAACATGACTAAATTATGACTAAATCACCTAGCCTCCACCATGCATATATCTGACTCCATCATGCCTACATGACCTAAACTCAATCATTCCTACATGACCTCGACATAATCATGCCTAATTCACCTAGTTTCCATCAATACACAATAACAATGGAAATTAAAACAAAGTACATCATTCATCCAATAAACATCATAAACTATATAAATGGGAGAGTTTGTGTATCAATACATATATACACAGATATAAATAAATACAAGTATCTCAAATCTCTCAGATACAGCCTCACTATCTTCGACATGTAGGTCGGTATAAAAATTCAAAATCATAAAAATTCTCATAATACAACCTCACTATCTTCGGTATGCAGGATGGTATATATATCAAAAATAAAAACACTAATCATATCAAGTGACTAATCATCACCCCACCTGATATCCTCTAGGATAGTCTCACTTGTCTCCTCCTCCCTACCTATCACCTGACCCGATACCATCTCTATACCCTCTATGGGTCTCAGTCTAGTCACCTCCTAGCCCTCACTCGGGCCTCACCTCGTGAACTTGTAACCTCACCTTAGCCTTGTCATGGGATCTATAGCCCCAGGTACTCCCGAATTGCGAGTCTTGGATAATTTCCTCTCACTAGCTTCCTATTGGACTATGTACTCAGAATTTTAGGGAACATATATCTCATTAGTCATCAGGTGATCTTGATAGTAACGAGCCTCATTCAGGGAATCTATGAACCTCTCCATCGACACCATCTGAGGTGGTGCCGTGGATCTCACAACAACCTATGAGCTATGCCCTGCTAATACTGGCCTCGGCCTCTGTACCTGTGATCCGTGTTCTCCTCTCTATACCATGGGACCCTGTCCCACCACTACTGCCTATAGTATGGGACCTTTTCCACGGGTCTCGTGGAGGTACCTATGCTTTATAAGTTGGGCCTATAAGGCCACTACCTATGCCTGTGTAGTGGCCAACTGACCCTATAAACTATCCACTTGTGCCTATAAGGTGGCCACTTGAACTCCATCACCATCTCCACCCTATGTAGATGCCTTTACCTATGCCAACTAGGCTCGTAAGGTTGTCACATGAGCTATAGGGTGGCCACTGTGTATGTTCCCTTATCAACCGACGCTGCAAACCTTTGATCTGTGTCTATAGGGTGGCCACCTTCCCCTTACAATGTATTTCTCTACATCTGTGATCAGCAAGATTTGACTATCATGGCCTCAAATCTTTCTATCTACCACCTTCTCATCCTACCCTTTTGGCACACTTGGACATGGTGGATATATGGGTATCTCCATGTAATCTCAAAGGTACAGTAGAAAATGTGTGGGTACATCCTGTGGTAGCCCAAACTGCCATCTAACTCTGTTTACAGGTATTATCTCATGCTCACCGGCATGATGCCCATGTATCCACCTCAATAGATGGATCTCCTCTAAGTCCTCTACCATGCCCTTATATGAGGGATAGCCAATATATGGCCTCTACACAATATCAAATCCTGAAATACCCTTTGGTAACCACTTATAGTATGAAAAATCATAAGTCACCCTCACCGCCCTCAGCTGCCCACCAATTAGTACCCAAATTCTGTATACAACTCGAAGAAAGCCACCCCGAACCAATCATGTCATGGAAAACCAATTGGGTGCACACATATGATGTGCTTGTATGCCTAACAGTGTAGTAAAAAAGTGCAACACATCCCAAATCACCACAATCTCCCATAAGCCCATAGCTCCCTATATAATTGAACTAGGAAAGCCGGTGCCCAAGAAAAGTAGACCTGCTCCTCTATCATATCCTAAAGCACTCCCATCAGTTCTCGTGGGAATATCCCACCCTCAAAATCTGGTAGAGAAAAACAACCTACCACCTCCATCATCAGTATAGACAACCTTGTCTCCTGTGGGTAGGCTGCGTACATATCTCCATAGCTCAGGCTCGCATTGTGATACCTCAACTCACCCATCACCTCCCTAAAAACCACCACTATCGGCTCCATTGATGCCTTAGAAGAAATAGAATATACTGGCTCCCCAATAATAGGAACCCGCAGGATCCTGTACACATCCTCTAGGGTGATGGTCATCTCACCCATCGGTAAGTGGAAGGTATTGGTCATGGAATCCCATCTATCGATGAGAAAAACCATCATACTATGATCTCAAACTATCTACCTATAGTATTGGACCCCGATAAGTCCAACCTCGGTCATATGTGACCACTCCTCTGTGATCATGCTTGGCTGCATTCGTACCAATAGGGAGGTAGTCTATCCCACATCCTAAGTTGATCTCTAGCCTACATCATCCAACACAACCATGTCAAGATTTGACTACCTCAAATCACATATTACCCAACAAACCATACCCAACCACATCAATCGTACCTACCCCCTTTACCTAATTCACCTACAAACCTACTAACCCTTATCATTATTACCCATTCTCTTGGTTCACTTCACCTACTTACCTATCCCATATCACCAAAATCATATTTTTACCCTCTTCTACCTACATTCATCTTCACCTACCCCTTCTTCACCTATTTTCCTTTCCTACCTAGCCTTTCTTACCCCTATTTACTCTCCACCTTAGCCGTCACGATCAAACTAACCGTCACCAATTTTTCTTGATAATCATTGGTTTTGTTTAACTGATATCAGTCACTTAAGACCTAATCAATGCCGGCCAAAGCTGACCGACGTCAACAAAACCTATACCGATGTCGGTCTCTGTCGCGGCACCCAAAACTGAAACCCATCCCCCATTCTTAAAAATTCACAAAACAACCTCAATACCTACTCCCACCCACCCAAACCTATCCTAGCTTCATTCCCCATCCTATTTAACCTACATCTGACGTTTCCACCCCTCATTTCCTTTAATTTTACCCACAAATTCAAAATTAAACTCCCACCCCAATTTTTAATTGAAACAATTTCAATGATACCATTTTCAATCAAATAATGCATTTGGATTTCCTCATACCTCATCTCAGCATTGTCTCCATGGTGGAATGTCATGCCATTATGCCGGTGGTCCACCCGCTCCCTCTCCTACCTCTACCATGACCAAATTAACTCCTCACCTCCAAACAAATTGAATTAATCAAATTGATTTCATGGACCCGCTTGATCGAACATCAATCACCACTACGTGGCTCACCAACTTAGCTCAACACCTTGTACTTTCATTTTCCAATATTCCCTTTCTCCTCTTTTGTTTTCTAAAAGTGGCAAAGTCAAAATGATACTGTAAAACATAGATTTTTATTTTTTAGCCCCAAATCAACATAACCAACATTGGTCATGTCATGCCCTAGCCAACTGATGTTGGTTACACCATAACCAACATTAGTCACCTACTATTACCTTTTGAGTCCTCTTATGTCCATTTTGGCCTAAAAATATTTGATTATATTATTTTATTAGGACAATTTTGTTAAGTATTTTGTCCCCAGAATCTAGATGCCCTTGGTTGAATAAAAGCTAGTAACGAATAAGTATGAAATGTTCACGGTGGTCTCCACGTGTCTCCTAGGTGCATCCCAAACTTTGAACATTCAAGCGGGTTATCAAATTCATGTAGATACTCCACGTGTCTATCTGACTCATGTTTGATATATCCTAAAAGGAAGGAGGACCCAAAGTGAGCGTGAGTCCTCCACGTGGTCTAAATGAGGAGTCTAATCAGATAGGGGCTCAGTGGCAATACCAAGAGGAGAGTAGGTGCACGTATTTCTATAAAGGGATGAAATATTTATTCCAAAACCATGAAGGTCAAATATCGAATTAATAGGGAAGACAATGGCGGTGTTGCATTTAAAATACTAGGGGCAGGAGCCAAAAGGATAAGTGCAAGGCCTTATCAGAATTGAAGGCAAAGGGTGGTAGCTAAAAGTGACAGAGGAAAAATTTTTTCCTATAAAAGGAAGCAAGATACAAGATAAAAAAAAGGAGCAAGAGGAAATTGCAGGCATTAGAGAAAAGAAGAGAAAAAGAAAAGAGAAAATAAAAGAGTTATGTATGTTTTATCTAGCCTTAGCAAGCCTCTATCATAGAAGAGAAGTGTAATCTATGATTTTATGGGCCTTATGTACCCTTTCTTTATATGAATAAAGAGTTCTTATTCTATGCAAATTGGATTTTCATATGTTCTGAACTTTTGTTTCTTTTATGAAAGGTAGTTCTAAATGAGTCAAGAAATTCATCGTGCTTGACGCCCTTAGAATTTATTTATTTCATTTATTATTATTTGTTTTAGTTTCTCAAATTTTTGCATTATCAGTAGTATATTGTGTTGTTTATCCCTTCAAGTATTCTTGATAAAGATCTTAGATATTCTGTCATTTATTTTTTAAAATTTGGCACATCACCTATTTATTTCAATCATTTACATGCTTTTTCTAAACCTACTCCTAAAACTAGAGAAGATCCAACTTCTTTAAAAATTGGAGGTCACCTTAGAGTGCATGTCTCACCAACCTAAGGTTTCCTACAACTCTGATGGTTCATCTGTAAAGAAAATCATCAACAGTTTTCTTGGCACGCCCGGTGGGAAATTAATCTTTCCTATAGGTTAAAGCATCACCCAAGATTTATCAATGAATGTGAACAAGATCAAAAGCGAGGGAAGAAGGTCTCATCAACTATTTACAGCTATCCCCTCCATGACATAGAAGAGGAAGACAAGTTTATTGGTCTCTGTCCCCCACACCAGACTCTCTCAACCCCTCCACTAGGTAGGCCCTTCACTCAATCAATAAGGACCCTTAGACCTATCACTATGGCACACCTTCAGCCTCCATTGCCAAGACCATTTGTTTCATGGGATCAGGGAAGCCCACTCATTTTCCCACACCCCGGTGGTATGGAATCCCATTCCAGCTAATGCATTAAAAGCATTGCCCAAGTTCAGTGGTGAAGACTTCAAAACCCCCGAGGAACATCTCCAAGATGTAGCAGAGATATGTGTGGTACATTATATAAGGGAGCAGGATGTTTCCTTACGATTATTGGCTACCTCTTTCAAAGGGAGGGCCCTAGAATGGTACCAATCCTTGACCCCTAACACTATCAGTACTTGGGACCAGTTGGGAACACCATTTGTAGCAAGGTTCAATGAGAAAGGAGACCGATCATCACTCCTACAACAATTAATTGGTATCAAAAAGAGTCGGCAAGAGTTGATGACAGATTTCAACACCGGTTCCACAAAACTTGGCAAAGGATTCTAGTCTTGGCTAGACCACCTGCAAGTATGGCTATTGTTTTCTACTTAAAAGCCTTAAATTCAGATATTTTGGTAATGATTCAGTCATTAGGAGGGGATTCTTTTCTACAATCCTATAACCTTGCGGTCCAAGCTGAGAACAATCTAATAGACGCAGGGAAGCTCCCTCTCTAGAACTCTTTTGCCCATAAATCCTTGGATAGCCCCCTTCCGCAAGTACAAGCCCAAACTTCAGCCTCAAGCCCTACTTCTCTATAAAATTACCCCCCTGGTAGTTACAGCCCTTGCTCTTACCGCTATAACCTCATCTTCATTCCCGAGATGGACGAAATGAGAAACATCTAGAGAATTCTCTCAAATGAGATAGTAAACCTTAAGAGAAATTAGGCCACTTATCTAAAGAAAAATTATCAAAATGTCCAAAGTAGCCAACCCGCTTACCTATCTACATACCAGAATGTTTAGAGGCCACCAAACGTTCAACCATCGAATCAAATAGTCCCTGTACCCATGCCGCTTTGAACCACTCTCCCAAATAGTAGTAGAGAGCTCGAGACAAAATCATCTAGCCGAGGAACCTAACGCCTGGTGCTTCCCTTGTAATAAACATCATATGCTGAAAGACTGTCCCCAAGGGAACTTGCAGCTAAGGATAGCAAGCAACGAGAAAGAGAGGGTTATGACACATGCGTATTTGGACCTCATTAATCTGAGGGAGCCCAAAGTGCTACTTTCACCACCCAAATACAAGGAATGTATTTAGAAAAAGAGGGCGAGATTGCGCCAGAGCATGCCCTTTTCTCCTAGGTAGAGGGGGAGGAGTTCGGTTTTATAAATGAGGCATCTATTCAAAAACATGTGCAGTTCAAATACAATAATCACTTCAATAAAAGGATCATTGAAGAAGAACACGGCTTCTAGTTCGGTCGGCCAACAGGGTGTACAAAGAGACTCTGATTATTATAAATGTGTCTTTGCAAAAGACAAAAGAAGTTCCCCAACCAAATATATAGGAGAAGAGGTCATCACCTTGAGAAGGAGAGGACAAAGCATCAACCACCTCTTAAACCATCGTTGGTTGGACCCATCAACGTAGTCAACAACTAAAAAGGCACCAACTAGCGCATCCTTATGGGATCTCTTAAGCATTCTCGAGAAGAAGGAGCTGCTCTCAAGGGGCGTTAAGATTGGAGGAGGATGTAACCATGGTGGGTCTCATGAAAGGAAAAGTAAAAGACACACAGGCCCTTCAAAAGCCATATTTCTAAATAAAAAGGAATAAGTGAGTAAACCGAGGCCAACCCATTCTTTTTACTCTTATTATAGGAAAGAAGTTACTACATAATTCCATGATAGATTAAGCAAGCGCAACCACTACTTGTCATGACATAGGTGATAGTAGATCCTTTAGAAGTCTAGTGTGAGCCCTTGAAGAAGGGAGTTATGTAACTAAATGGGAGGTCTATGCCAACTTTAGGAATTATCAAGACACTCCCATTATAACTCTATTCTGTCCAAATATATTGATTCGCAAGATATCACGGTGGTTAATGTCCCACCGATCTTTGGAATCTACCTCTCCTAAGATTTCATGGCTAAAATTGGTGGGTACATGTCTTTGGATTGGTCCCACTTAATCCTACACACCAAGTATGGGTCCAAGATGAAGCTCTTATTCGAACCACTCTCCGAGGAACATATAACACACCAAGTAATTTTTGGTTTGGGGCCTTCCATGCTATGATCACAAGAGAAGAAGAGCTATATATAGAGGGAGAGAACCCCAAGAGGGTGACCATCTATCTAATCTCCCCCCTGGAGTTATGTTTAGAAACTTTGATTCAACTGGCCTAGGCACTTACGTCATTTCTGATGAAAACCCCACAATCCCAAAGGTAAAAAGTGAGGGTGATGCACTAGGGATAGACTCTCTTGGTGACCCTCCAATATGGAGCTTATATTTTGATGGGGCTAGAAGTAAGAACGGATCAGGAGCCAGAGTTTTCCTTACCTCTCCAACTGGTAGGAAGATTCTCCAGTCAGTACATTTCCAGTTCTCTTGTACTAGTAACGAAGTGGAATACGAGGCCTTGGTGCATGGTTTATGCACCGCCCGGAAGGAAGGTATTAGGCAGCTAAGGGTATTTGGTGATTTAGAATTAGTGGTCACACAAGTAAGGAATACCGCCGCCACCAAGAACCCAAGGATGAGATCCTACCGACACTGGTCTAGGATCTAATAGATGATTTTGAAGCTTTTAACATTAAGGTAGTTCCCTGTGAGAAGAATGCGAGAGGATGATAGAATGGCTACCATTGGGTCTTAGTTTGACCTAGCCTAGGACCTTCTAGAAAATAAAGACACCATAAAGGTAATCATTCACCCCTCGATCCTGACAACCTCCATCATTGGCAGGTGTTTGATAATGACCAACAAGTCATACATTTCCTCCAACAATCTGATTAGTTTGTGAATCAACTCCATTCAAGGTTGAAGAAGCATATGGAGACCAGGTAATACAGTTAAAGATGAACAAGCTCCCAAGAGGACTAATTACGCTTGAAAATCCTTTTCAACTTAGACGATGCTATCCTGGATCGAAGGAGGTTGAAGTAGTAAAAGAGGATTATGTAGAGCTAGAACTAGCCAAGGATAAGTGATTAAAAGACAGAAAGTTGGTAACCAAAAGGATAAAGACTGACTCATGGCTTTGTGTCACAAGTATGACAAGGTGATGGCCTAGACATATGATGATCTTCATGGCTATGATAAAGATATTATCTAGCACACCATTGATCTAGAGGAAGGGGCTAAGCCTATGCGATAGAAACAAAGACCTGTGAATCCTAAAGTGGAGGCCCTCATGGCTGAAGAGTTGAGAAATTTTTGGAAGCTCGCATCATTTTTCCAATCAAGCACACAACGTGGGTCTCCAACCTGGTTCCAGTAAGAAAGAAAAATGGTGAAATACGACTCTACGTAGATTTCAGGGATCTAAATAGAGCCTCCCTAAAAGACCATTATCCCCTACCCTCTATGGAACAAATTTTATAGACGGTTGTGGGATCGAGATGTTTTCCCTGTTGGATGGCTTCTCGGTTATAACCAAATATGGCTCATAAAAGGGGATCAACATAAAACTACTTTCATGACTAAATGGGGAACTTTCGCATATGTAAAGATGCCTTTTGGGATCAAAAACGTAGGGGCTAATTTTCAAAGAGCCATGGACACCACATTTGGGGTTGCTAATAAACAAGGTAATCCTCATATACCTTGATGATATTACTATGTTTACTAGAATGACGGAGGAGAATTTTGATGCTTTAGAAGCTGTGTTTAAAAATGTCAAGAATTTGGGATCTCTCTGAATCCCAAGAAATGTATTTTTGGCATTCCCCAAGGAAAACTCCTAGGGCATGTGGTGTCAAAGGAAGGAGTTTCCATTGATCCTGAGAGAGTCAGGGCCATCTTGGAGCTGCCCCTCTTGTTCCAGTCAACAAGAAGGTTGTTCAATCCTTCTTAGGAAAGATCAACTTCATCGGCAGGTTTATATCAGATTTTATGGGGACCGTCTACCCCATTACTCTCATGCTAAAGAAAGATCTAGTTTTCAAATGGATTGAGGAAGGTTGATAGTCTTTTGAATTGATCAAAGAGGCTATTGCATCATCCCTGTACTCGCATAACCACGACTTCTCAATTGATTTCTTCATGTGTGTATACGAGGGAAGAAATAGCATAGCATCTGTGTTAACCCAAAAGGGAGAGCGACAGGGGGAGGAACACCCCATTTCCTTCTTTTCAAAAACGCTTCATGACTATGAAACAAGGTACAATTTTTTGGAAAGGCAGGCCTATGCCATAGTTAAAGGTTTGAAGAAATTTAGACACTTGGTCACACACAACAAAATTTTGGTCATGGTAGCTCACCCCAACATCAAAGAGTATATAATGGAGGGTGAGATAACTGAAAAAAGGGAAAATTGGATAACCAAAATTTTGGAATATGACATAGAGATAAAGCCCACGAAGCTCGTAAGAGGCAAGGGACTGTGTCAATATTTGACACAGGAACCGGTCCCTGAAATAATTGATGAGTTAGAAAAGATAATGTACCTACAGGAGGATAGGCCCGAGGGGTGGGTCTCTGACAAAATTTGTTTTATTCAAATTGGAGAGTATCTAGCCATCTCCCCTTGAAAAAGAGAAGGTATTACAGAAATAAGGGACTCATTTTTCTATAATTAATGGTTTCCTTTTTAAGAGGAATTTTAATGGGTTGATGTTGAGATGCCTTGAAGATGAAGAGGCCAAAAGAGTCTTAAGAGAGTTGCATCATGGAGACTCGGTGGTCATTTTTTGGCCCAAACCATTGCTATAAAGATTTTGCAAGAAGGATACTTCTGGCCTAGCTTGTTCACTGATAGTCGGGGAAACAAACAAATGTAAGGTTTGTCAAGTTTATGCGGGTTTCGAAGAAACATAGTGTTGCCCCTCAACCCCATTTTAATTGAGGAACCTTTCACACAATGGGGTCTTGATTTCATTGGAATGGTTAATCCAACTTCAAGTTTTGGACACCGGTGGATTCTCACAGCAATTGATTATTTCACCCGGTGGATGGAGGCAGTCCCACTTAAGGAGTCTACTGAAGATGTGATCCTAGGACTCTTGCAAGATATCACTACTCGTTTTGGTTCCCCCCACACCATTATATCGACAATGCTAAAGATTTCCTAGGAGCTAAGGTGTCTAATTTTATGGTCAAACATGAGATATATTTGAAGACATCCTCTAACTATTACCCATAAGGGAACGACCTGAGAGTCTACAAATAAGAATATGATAAGACTCATTAAAAGGATGGGACATGAGCATAAAAGGTTGTGGCATGAGCATGTTAAAACAACCTTATGGGCCAATTGGATCACTCTAAAGTAGATCCTAAAAGCTTTGCCATATGAAATGGTCTATGGGAAAAGTGTTGTGATGCCAATTTCTTTGGAGATTCCTGCATTACAACTACTGAAAGGATTTGAGATAGAGGAGAATGGAGAAATTCAGTAAGGCTCACCGAGTTGGTAGAACTCTAGGAAAAGTGTGAAATCACCCATGAGGCCATGATTAATCACCAACAAATAGTTAAGACATGGTTCGATCAAAAGACATGGGATTGAACTTCCAAATTAGAACTATTGTTTAAAGTGGGATGCTAGAGCAACTAAACCTGGGAACCATGGAAAGTTTGACCCCTTATGGACTGGACCATTCATAATCAGTGCATGCAAGTAGCATAACTCATTTGAGCTCAAAACCATGGCAGGAGATCCTTTGGCGATTCCAGTAAATGGGATCCATCTGAAGCCTTACATTTAAATATCTTCTAAATTGTATCATATGTATATATTATTTCCTGTTTTGTAGTTTTAGTTTTGTTTTGAGTCTCTACTTTCGTTGGATGTTTTTTCCACGTGCTTCACCACCCCGACCACGTCACTTTTGATATATCGAAAAAAGTGCCCCTTCGTCTTCTCACATTAAATTCGTCATCAAAGGTAAAGATCTCTTTCCTAAATAAAATATCCATGATCAATAAAAGATCTATCAAGGGCACCAAGTTTGGCACCTCGGGTCTCTCACTTAAAGGAAGCATTATGAGAAGTAACTCTAGGTACGTATGAGTTTTTACTCCTGGGTTAGCAATGGATATTAAAGGCCTCTTGAGATTTGTTTGGTAGGATCATTCTGAAGCATTTTAGATTTTATCATCTAATATCAAAGTTTCGAAAAGCTCTGAAGTCATTCAAAGAAATTCAGATCACCATGGCCGACACCACCTCTAGCTCTACTTAGGTAAAAAGTCCTACACAAGATAACCCATTCCTCCCCGACAACACCATCCAAAGTTAAAATACCCAGAATCATTATCTCAAGTAGCATGACCCTTCGCTGGTCATCGACCCCACTGACGATATATTCAAGCCCAGTCTCAACAAAAGGCTTAAAGATTTGAGAGAAGTGGCATGCGCTAGGTTCACCTTCGGGAGACTCAAAGTCATTCGGTGCTAGGACCTAGAGCACTACTCTTGCCCAATACATGGTTCCTCTCACACACCCATGCCCGAGCTCATACAATGTGTGGCAAGTTTCAACTCAGGAAACCATACCATCAAGGCTCAAATTTAGTTATTATAATCACACCATAGGCCATCAAGGACATGTTATCCCTGAACTATGATCAGTCAGCCAATTTCTATGATATAGCCAAGCTCTGGAACATATGGGTCTAGTGTCAAACGAAGGTTGTGACCCTTACCAAGGAACTAAGACAGTTAGACTCCAGCACATCGAGGGTTCCCTGGTTTCCCCATCCCCTTAAAGTCCCTCAAGCCTGATGCTCAAGATGTCTGCTCTATGTTGGATTTTATTTTTGGGAAAGAATCTGAAAAAGATGTTGAGGAATGACAAATGGCGGCTATATTCCAAATGAGGACCGTCAACATAAAGAAAAGATATAAATTCAACTTCATGGAAGTCATAACAGGGTCAATTTGTGAACAACTCAAGCATTTCTCAATGATGTCCACCTTCAGGTATTCATCTTTCCTTTTTCACCTCATTCTATACCAAAATACTCAGTATTTCGGTCAATTCATGCCCCTGACCCTGTGGGATATGGAGGTGAATTCCAAAAATATTATCGGCATCTACGTGGACCCATATATTGTCTCATTCTTCAGACGTCTACAAGTTTTTCAATGCTTTTGTGGAGCCTCTTTTGCTAGAGCTCGATCCTAAAGGGATCGATAACAGAATGAATGAATCTACATGGTCTATCTTCTTAGACCCATTGCACCCCATCAACTACTTCTTTTCCAGAGGTCATTCTATGATTCGATTCCATGGATTTAGAGGTGAATCCTTCATGCTCCGAGGATCCTCACACCTCGGATAGCAAGTCTCAAAGTCACCCAATAGCTCATCATGCTAGACCTGGAGGTCAGCTCGACCAGAAAGAAGAAAGCAATCTATGACCTCCCTTTTAGTAGGGGAGGGATTATTGTAATCAAAAGGTAGGTGGACCATTGTCTATTTTGGAAGTTGGCCTCCTATGGCTTCACCTTGATCCAGGACTCATGGAGGTTTGATTCGAGATGGGAAAATAGTTGAAACCCTATCTACAAATAAAATCAAAGTCCCTATAAACATGAATCAAGATCGTATTTCGATTCATGATGAAGTCTGAAAAAGGTGAAGCACCTAAGATATTCATCAAACTCAAGATATGCCCACTTTGAACTAAGAGTAATTTCATCGATGAAAAAAGCATTTGACCCTACTCTAATGATTGGGAAAGGGATGAAAGCAACCTTAAAAAGAAAGGACTGGAATTCTAGGAAGATCGAGGGATTTTGGAAATACAGGTAGGAAATCAGCCAAACCACACAAAAATTTGAGGAAGTTCTCACTGATGAGCTCTGGGAGGATAAGTGGCACGGGAGAATGATTTTGATGCATAACAGTGAGAATGTACTTGTCCTCACTTCTGAACAACCTCTTAGGTCAACCGTGAGATCCTTCGAGCTATAATAATGGATACCTGAGGTACCTTCATCGGCTGCCCTCTTCGAGGAGCTCCTAAAATTTCTCCATCCCTCGATCTCTTAGAAACTACAGCAGAGAAAGAATCTCTCTCCATCCCATCCCGTAAGAAGCTGAAATTAGTCATGATCCCTAGAAGCTCATCACTTGAGGCTCCACTCTCTGTAATACTTCCACCTCAACCTTTCCATTTAGAAGGAATCCTTTAGTCTATCACTACATCCCAACCCTTTCCTCCACCTGGCACTCCTCTACTTCGTGGTACCCTACTGCCATCCCTAGATTCTCACCTCACATCATCATGCCCCCTTCTTCAGCCCTGGTATCTGCAGTATCTCAATCACTAGTGACCATTCCATACATCCTGCCACCTGGTTTCCCATTTGCGGGAGGGATGGTCTCTTCTCCTTCTAAGTTTTGGAGTCAAGCAGAGGCCACCAAGGCAGCCGAGATCAAAGGAGATCAAAGTAGAGAAAGAAGGAGATGGTGGCTCAATCAACCAAAGCGAGTTCAATCCTTGTATTATCATCGTGAGGATCCTTAACCATTTCTCACCTTGTCCCTCAAGTATCTAAGCCCATGGAACAAATGTGCCATGATGAATATTCCATTAGCACTATCGCAGTGGACCTCGCTGAATTTCGGCCTCAAGACAAAGTTGAGTTGATGAATGAAACGGTGGTAGTAGTCACTACTGACTATTTGAAGCTCAACAATCAGCTGAAAAAGGTGCGAGCCAGCCTCCAAAAGGTAGAAGCTACAAAGAACGGGCCGCATGGATGAGGTTAAGGTCAAGGAAAGAGAGGTAGACTAGATCAAGAGGGAATTAAGGGACACATCACCTAAACAAGCCCTCACACCTTCTCAAGTAGAGGAAGAATATCTAGCGACTAAGGTCACCACCGCCTTGAAGGCCTGGTTAATTCACTCTCACAAGAAAAATATGGCCTTCAAGCCAAGTTAAAATCCTCTGATAAAATGATCAAGGACTTCACCGATCAATTGGGTCAAGAATCTCAGAAAGCTGGAATTGTATAATTAGTACAAGGTCTATATGCCTGTTGTTGTGACAGGATCACCACCATTACAAAAAAGTTAGCCCCGATGCTCATATGTATATCAATACACATGAATTTTTCTATAAGGTAGATAGTTTAGTCCTTATAATCAACAACACCTTATCTGCCAAGGTCTAGGAGTCAAAACTCCTAATTTAGAAACTCTAGGACACCTCAGATCTCACTCTTTAGAATGCAAGAATCATCGAAAGGTAGTTGACAAAGTGGCAAAGATCAATGAGATTCTGAGTTGTGACAAAGATTCTGTCAAATGTTAGAATCTCTTAGCACAGCTTTGCAAGGTATGAGGGAAAGAAAATAGAATATCAATGAATTAGTACAGTTGGTTTCCCCTCTCCCTTCCCAGATGAGTCTACGGTCTTATCCAAAGACCAAATTCAATAGCTTCTTATCACTAAACACCAAGACAAGATGATATTCCAATATTAAAAGGAAGAATCCATTGTTGTTGAGGTTAATGCCATCATTAATCCTATCATACAGCTAGAGTTCTGCTTGCATGTCGTCATGCAGAGCCCTCAAGGTTTCTCACACAAGGAGATAATTGAGTTGGACCGAACTTTTCAAGTCTTTTAGTGAATAACCTACCCGATGGAAGAAGAATGGCTCAGGTATCATGATTATTTGTGAATGCTATAAAATACCTGTGGTTAGCCACAATTTTTGAAATTTTGGGAAGGCATGAGATATCAGATTCTTCCATGGTAGACATGGAGTCCCTTGGTGAGTCGCCAAACTGATTATATTATTTTATTATGACTCTTTTGTTAATTATTTTATCCCTAGACTCTAGATGCCCTCGGTTGAGTAAAATCTAGTAACAACTAAGTATGAAATTCTCACTTTGTGGTCTCCACGTGTCTCCTAGGTGAATCCCTAACTTTGAACATTTAAGCGGGTTCTCAAAATCATGCAGACACTCCACGTGTCTATCCAACACATGTTTGATATAGCCCAAAAGGAAGGAGGACCCAAAGCAATCATGAGTCTTCCACGTGGCCCGAATGATGAGTCTAATCGAGACATGGACTCGGTGGTAATACTAAGAGGAGAGTAGTGTGCAAATTTCTATAAAGGGACGAAATATTTATTCCAAAACCATGAAGGTCAAATATCTAAATTAATAGGGAAGATAGTGGCGGCATTGCATTTAAAATACTAGGGGCAGGAGCCAAAAGGATAAGTGTAAGGCCTTATCAGAATTGAAGGCAAAGGGTGGTAGCTGAAAGTGACAGAGGAAAAAATGTTTCCTATAAAAGGAGGAGATAAGATACAAGATAAAAAAAGGAGGGAGAGGGAATTCTGAGCCAGAAAAAAGAAAAGAGAAAAGAAAAGAGTTTTGTATGTTTTATCTAGCCTTAGCAAGCCTCTGTCATAGAAGAGAAGTGTAATATGTGCTTTCATGGGCCTTATGTACCCTTTCTTTATATGAATAAAGAGTTCTTATTATGTGCAAATTATATTTTCATATGTTCTGAACTTTCGTTTCTTTTATGAAAGGTAGTTCTAAATGAGTCAAGAAATTCATCGTGCTTGACACCCTTGGAATTTATTTGTTTCATTTATTATTATTTTTAATTTCTCATATTTTTGCATTATCAGGGTAATAGATAATGCTTTTTATCCCTTCAACTATTCTTGATAAAGATCCTAGATATTCTGTCATTTCTTTTTTAAAATTTGGCGCATCACTTATTTATTTTAGTCATTTACCTGATTTTTCTAAATCTACTCATAAAACATCTTTAAAATGGAGGTCACCTTAGAGTGCACGTCTCACTAACGTAAAGTTTCCTATGACTACGATGGTTCATATGTAAAGAAAATCATCAACAATATTATTGAACAAATGCCTTTTACCTTTACCAACACCTATTACACCCTACCCACAAGCCTACACTACTTGTACATTTCCTTAACTATGTTTAGGGACTTGTTCTTTACCTATACCTCAGCCTTACCTATGCCCAACCCAACATACCTTGACCTAAAATACATCGCCCTAGTGTCAATATGAATTTGTGTATTCGCTATACCTTGCGATGTTATTACCCATGTTGTTTAGCCTAATGACCTTACCTTTCCTATTACCATGTTGTTTATCCCAACTAAACCTTTGGTGTACCAGATCATACCTAAACATTCCTCTATTTGACCTAAGTTGTGTTTCTAGACCATATCTTGTACCTTGGATACCTGAATCACTTCAACCTCGTTTGGATAACCTATCGACCTTGGATGATGTAGATTTTGCAAGCTCTTCCACTCGGTATTGTATTGTAATCTATACATGTGTGTGCATTTGATTTTCATTACCCATTACCCAATATGACCCTTACCCATTACCCACAAAGTGACCATACCCTTACCTAAAACCCACCTACCCTCACTTTCATCACTTACCCATTTATCAATCCACTCATCGAATCATCTAACACCTCATCATCTCCTAGTTTTATGAGGAGCCAACAAATCGCCTGTGATGAATGTAATTGTTTTGAATGGAATGTGAACAATGGAAGATATTTTACCTATAATTAGAGCAAACTACATTAATAATTAGGCAATTTCGAACTTTAAAATGTTTTTCTCCCATTATGTGATAAGGAATTTAAATACTACGCTATCGGTCACTAACCGAGCTAGAGTTATTTACTATGTATCATAAGAGAGTTATTAAATTAATGGCTAGCTCACTGCTAGGCTTTGATAAGACATCTTATGTATCATTCAACTGGTTATAATAATTCATATTTTTTGGATCAAATCAATAATAACAATTTTTTTCTAAAATTCTGAAATCGAATTATGATGCATTGAAAGATATGAAACCATTTTCACCTTTTGAAAGGATTATCTATGAGTCAGACAAGCTATAACATTCCATAGATGACATGATAGGAACATTAAAATATATATAGTTTAATGACACATAAACTTCTAGTCAACATATAAAAGAACAACCTAAAATATATTTTTAGCCACTTACACCTATTGAATGGAAAAGCGTAGAGGACATTAAGATATAATATTTGGTATTTTGAAGAGAGTGTTTGAGGAAAAAATCACAATAATGGAGTTTGCAATAGCTCGGGATTTTTTTTTTAGAAGACAATGTGATTTATGTATATATCGATCATACTATAGTGGTGAGGATCAAATGCCTGTAACAAGACTAAGGAAGATGTTTAAAAGATTGCAGTCAAAAGATCTAATGTTTGGTATTTTGAGGATATAATTTGAGCAACAAATCACATTAACAGAGTTAGTGATAGCTCATCATTTTTCGTTATATAAGACAATGTGAAATATATGTATATCGGATATACTTTATTCATTATGTTTAAATGTTTATAACTAGTCTAAGTATGATATTTTAAGCACAAAGTGCTTGGTGGGAAACTCCATAAAAAAGCTATAAAAATAAATGGGAAGGATTACACTTTTCCTAAACGTAAGTATGTCCCTCTTTACAATAGCAATTTTCATGGAAACAATGCTCTCTATAAGGTCATGTTGGTTTACACCTTTTTGAGAAATTTTTATTATTATTAACAATATTTAATAAGTACCAATATAACAAGGGTATATTATCTCTTACTATGACTATAAGTTATATTTACAATACTAATTGAAGAAATTTATCCCAATTTGTTTGAACTTATGTTAATTATTTAGAGTGTTAGTCTTCTTAGGCTGCAAACATTTCTTGTTCGATATGTAGATTGAGGGTAAATAATACTAAATCTTTAAAAAAGTGATAAAATATCAAATCATGACCTAGCTTAGTGGAAGCTAGGGTTCGCCATTTCATATTTTCATTGTGATCACCGTATGTACACTTTTGGCTCACTAGTGATTTTCATTGATTATAATTGTATCATATTTGATAGACTATCCATGGTGGAAACAATGCTACACTATAAATCATCCATAGGGATCAAGCCATATTGTTTGTAACATATAATTTATAATGTTTCATATGGGAAAAATTGTTTACCTAACGCTTAGTTTCATTACTTATCGAAAGTAACGACACAACGGATGCTAGTTTCAATAGTTTCTTGATTTGAAAATTATAATAAAATAATAAATCATGGCCTAGCTGAGAAACCACGAGGATCCTAGCATTATGGTCATTGTAAAAACTATTTGTACAACTTTGGATCAATAGTGTTTTCCATTGATTATAGTTGTGTCATGTTGGCTAAAATGTACTTGGTGTAGACAATAGCTGCACTACATACCATCTAGAGGGATCAAACCTTACATAGTTCCCATAAGTTATATTATTTGAAACACATAACTCACATTAGATCTTATGGGAGAAAATTATTAGCAAATTCTAAACATATTTTTCTTATCAAAAGTAATGTCATAGCAGATGCTAGGATCAATAGTTTCATAATTTGAAACTAGTGATAAAATAGAAGATCATGCTCTAGTTTAGTGATCGCTAGGCTCCCACCATTACCGCTAGTCATTATAAATACCATATGTATAAATTTGGTTCAATCTTGTGTATTCATTTATTATAATTACAACATATTGTTTGTGTCATCCCTAGCATATCCAAGTGTTGCACCGCAAACCGTCAAGAAGGATCATGAATTATGTATTACTCACAAGACATATTATTTCTAATAAATAATTCCCATATGTTATTATGAGATAAAATTCTTAGCGATGAATAATATTCTATATGTATTGAAAGAAATGACCTAACGATCACTAGGATGAACTACTTCTTATTTCAACACTATATGCATGTTTTTGAACGATAGTGTTATCCATTTATTTTAATTTTACCATATTTGCTACGCTATGTGTGGCAGAGAGAAAGTCATGCATTACATACCCTCGAAATGGATTGAGATGTATTGTGTGTTTCCCATAGGTTCCAAAATTTCTTATTTTTGAAAATATCCATAAAATAACAAATCATGATATAGCTTAGTAGTTGCTAGGCTCTTACCTTTACCTCTTCTCATTATAAACACTATCTTTAAATTTTTGGATTGTTAGCCTTAACATGTAGTTCCCATAAGATACATGGTTTTCAACTCATATTTCTCACTGTTTCCTATCAAAGAAAATTCTTAGCGACCGCTAAGCTACTTTACTTATTGACAGAAACGAAATATCATACCCTAGGATCAAAAGTTTCTTATTTTGAAAATAGCCATAAAATAACAAATCATGGTATAATGTAGCGATCGTTAGGCTCCTAACCTTATCTCTTCTCATTATAAACAATATCTGTACAATTTTGGATCGCTAGCCTTAGTATGTAGTTCCCATGAGATACATGAATTTCAAATCATACTTCACATCATTTCCTATCAAATAAAATGCTTCTCGACAACTAAGCTCCTTTACTTATTGACAAAAATGGCATATCAAACTCTAGGATAAAAAGTTTCTTATTCTAAAAATAGCCATAAAATAAGAAATCATGGTATAGTTTAGCGGCCACTAGGCTCTTACCTTTACCTATTCTCATTATAAACACTATCTTTAAAGTTTTGGATCGCTAGCCTTAGTATGTAGTTCCCATAAGATACATGGTTTTCAACTTATATTT
The DNA here is from genome assembly GCA_018340775.1 of Taxus wallichiana var. yunnanensis. NCBI lineage: Eukaryota > Viridiplantae > Streptophyta > Pinopsida > Cupressales > Taxaceae > Taxus > Taxus wallichiana. The sequence goes on along the minus strand of CM031243.1, from coordinate 176,166,716 downwards.
CACATCATTTTCTATCAAAGAAAATTCTTAGTGACAGCTAAGCTCCTTTACTTATTGACATAAACGACATATCAGACCCTAGGCTCAAAAGTTTCTTTTTTTGAAAATAGTCATAAAGTAACAAATCATGGTATAGCTTAGTGGCCTCTAGGATCCTAACTTTACCTCTTCTCATTATAAAAATTATCTTTATAATTTTGGATCACAAGCCTTAGTACGTAGTTCCCATAAGATACATGGTTTTCAACTCATATTTTACATCATTTGAATAAAATTCTTAGCGACAACTAAGATTCTTTACTTATTTCTGTAATCGGCATATCGACCACCTGGGCTCAAAAATTTATTATTTTGAAAATATTCATAAAATAACAAATCGAGTATAGCTTAGCGGCACGCTAGCTCCTACCTTTACCTCTTTGCATTATAAACATTATCTCGTAAATATGTGGATCGCTAGCCTTAGTATGTAGTTTTCATAAGATACAAGGTTTTCAACACATATTTCACATCGTTTTAACAAAGAAAATGCTTAGCACCGGCTAAGATCCTTTAATTATTGAAAGAAATGGCATATCATACCTTGGGCTCAAATGTTTTTAATTTTGAAAATAGCCATACAATAACACTATATGCACAGTCTTGGATCGCTATCCTTATTATGTATTTTAAATATCTTGTTAGAACTTGTCACATGGCATATTTAGATTGGAGAATTAATTTAAATTAGTGCACACTATATCTAACAACATAGAAATTAGTTTTGATTTAAAAAAATAGAACGTAAATGTTTGTATATTATTCTATTAAACTTCAAAACTATGTTTATGATTTATTTTTACTATTTTCTTATAATATATATTTTTACTATGTTTGTTTTAATATATGTTATATAATGTGTTTGTTATTATGTGTATATTATTATAGGCTATAGAAAATGAAAAATTGCATTATTTTTAATTCATGTTTAGTTTTAATTTTTAAACCATGGAAAAATAAAAATAGGAAAATTTGAATTCCCCCACATTTTCAGGATATATGAAATTTCAATAGCCCACCCTTTTTCTTTAAGAGAAGGAAAGTGAAAATTTCAAATTTTCGTATTCGATTTTCTATTTTGAAATTTCTTTCATGGAATGTGCTAAATAAATTATTAAATACATAAGATAAATGTTGATTAGGGTTTCGATTTTTTTGGTCACGCAGTAAAAGCATGTCTTCTAGATAAAAAATATGTGCAAGTCATAGATTCGGGGCCAAGTGTTGTAATCCTAGTTGTTTTTACATGCGATTATAATCTTGTTTGTAGAGAAGGAACACAAAGGACAAAAAAAGGATGCAATTAAGGACACACAAGAAGTAGGCAAGCAAGAGAGGTTGCCAATAGAATCACATAGATTGTTTGATTGAGGTAGTAGATGGAGGTTTCACTAACAACATAAAGCACAAAATAATCCCAGATATTAATAAATCAAGTATTTATAGTAGAGGTGTACATTTTTTTATTGTGGGTTCTATTATTTGCTTTGTAGTCGACTGGTTCCTATGTTTTGCACATTATTCCAATCATGATCCGCACCACCCTTGCTTTGTCCTACTAAATCATGCTTCACAGTCAAGCCTTGCTTTCTATTTTCTTTTGATCTCCATGCATAACTTACTTGTTCTTCATGAAAACATAAATGTTTTCTACGTTAACGAAAGAAAATGTAATCCCCTTTCCACTCTAGTATATATCTTTGTTTAACAATTTCCCTTTCCGCCATTCTATGTCTCTCTTTGGGTTTTTTTTTTTAAATTTTTCATTCTCATTACTATGCAATTTTTTTAAAGGATAATGAAATCTTGTTCCATACTCATTTAAAAAAAATTTTGGTTGGGATAACCAAAATAGTTTAATATTGTTCATTAAGATGATGTAAAGAAATGTCGCTAATTAATTCATATTACATTTTTACATGGTTTTCTTTGCTTAGACATTTTAGAAAAATATATGAGGTTAAAAAATTACTTTAAAACTATAAAACCATATTAAGAATTCAATCATATGATAATTATTTTCAATTATATACGTGTTTCCATGTAGAATTAACCAAATGTAATGTCTTTAGTAATTTTATGTTATGTATACTAGAAGTTGAACACATTATATATTGAAGGAGTGTAAGACGAGGGTCTGGAAGGAATACACGTGCATCAAACAATTGCACTTCACCAAGAAGGAGTTGCAAGATAAAGCAAGCAAACTTTTGAGAAACAATGTGCATGCGTATGAGAGCTCAAGATTCAAAAATGGAGTGGAATGGAATGCTCTTGGATTTCCATGGACCAAAAGAAGAGGAGTACAAATAGGGGAGTAAATGTGTAACTCCCATGTAAGAGAATATTCCTCCATAATGGAGAAGAGGAGTTACTTTCCCAAATGGGAATGTAACTCCTATGACACACTTACACATATGACAAATTTTGTAAGAGAATCTATCATAACTAAGATGACACCTAGATCCATGTCCACCTAAGTGAGATGACTCACCTGGTGAGGTGGAATAACACTAAATAATTAAATAAAGTGATAAAAAAACACCTACACCAACACCCCCCTTCATCGATACTAGGATGGGGTTAGGTAAGTCAACAAAACACACAAGAAATGGGTCCCGACAATAAGCCTGATGAGGTACCCATGCACAAAAGGTCTCAAGTAGTGAGGAAAACCCAGTGGGAAAAACCTCAACTTACAAGAGATAGCAAAAAAACTCTCCTAAACTACTAAGAAGAAGGAGAGAAGAAGAAGTCTATCCAGCCTCCTAAGAAGATGATCCAATCACAAGCCACCCTGTGCTAAGTGAAGAGGAGGAAGAAGACCCCCAAAGTGCCAAGGTGTTGTTTCGCAGTCTAAGGAACAATGCTCTGTATGTGAAGTGGAGAAGCCAACTACTCCATGAAGAAATGTAGATCCCGAAGAAGTGGCAAGGAAGGAAGGTGGAATGGCCTGAACCTATGAAGAAGTGTACCTAATTCCTGATGAGTCCTAAATCATAGTTCCTACTCCTGAGTGTGTCCAAGTGGACAAGAAGTGGGCGAGATGAAGAGACAACTCCTCAAGATTTGGCAAGTGATAAGTGAATGGTGGAGGTGGGTCCTCATCATCATGGCAATCAACTATGCTAGAAGAGATGTCCACAACATCAGAAATGGGTTCAGAAGTATCCTCAAGTCCTGTTGAGTTGGATGAAGAATATGAAGGAGGAGTAAAGTGATATAATGAGTACAACCGAGTGTGATGGTCAATTATACTAACTGCAACAATAGTATCATTTTGAAGCTCCCTAACATAAATTGAGTCCAAAGTGAACTCAAATCACATGCCTTGGCCAAGATGAGTGATCGATAGACTGAAAGAAGGTTTTTTAAAAGTAAAGGGATACTTAAAACATTATTGAAAGTACCACCACTTACTTAAACTGATCCTCTTCAAAAAAACTTGTGTAGTGGTGTTGTCACCAAGCTTAATAGAGGACATGTCACATGGCTCAAGTGAATCAAAATCAATGTTTGATGATGCCATGTGATGAGTTACACCTGAATAAATGATCCATGTAGGGGTAGGTGGCACAACTGTCACTAGAGCTCTTCCCTTTGGTTTCTCCTTGTTGGATTCTTTTACTTTTTCTTTCTCTTGTACTTTCTCTTTTTCACTCTCTTTTTCCTTAGAACTATCGTGGGATGATGAAGGTGTTTTGAGAGAATCTGGAACTCCAATATTGTGCTTCTCAAGTAGATTAGTGAGGAGATAAATATTTTTCTTCAAGAATTTTTCTTCATCATGCATTCCTTTGCAGTATCCACATTTGATTCGTTCTTTGGGAGGTTTGGAGGTGGAAGAGGAAGTGGAAGAGTTATTTTTGGGTTTTTCCTTCTTTTCATGATCATGTTTCTTCTCCTTTGAACCTCTTAGCTTTTCCTTTCCAACAATGAGAGCATGGGATTTTGTGGATTTCAAGGTGCCCATCTGAATCAATTTATTTTGTTCCCTAATCAAATCTGTGATAAATTCATCAAGAGAGGGCATGGACCAACTTTTCCCAAGTGCTCTTTTTGTTGCATGGAAGGTGGAGACAAATACAGAGTATTCAGGGCCAAGTTTGGTAAGGACTGATAAAATGAGTTGAGATTCCTTTTTCTTGATTCCACAATCTTCTAACTGTAATCTAAGTGATATGAATTTGGTGAAGAAGTCTGAAGGGTGTCAAAATTATTGGGATTAAGGCTTATTAGGTTATTCTCAAGTTCATGTCCTCGCATTTCATCCTGTTTCCCAAAAAGTTCTTGGAGAGTAACCAAGGCCTCCTTGGGTGTGGTGGAAGAGGAAATGTGAAAATGCAACTCTGGAGATACACACATGGTCATGAACCCAATGGCTTCATCACACTTATCAAGCCACTTTTCTCTTTCTCTTTCATCATCAGGTTCAGCTTGCAGACCGGTGGCAATGCAGAATAGTTTCTTTCCTTTTAAGGTAGTGTTCATAGCATTCAACCATTCTTGATAGTTGAATGGGGTGAGCAGGGAACACCATGATTATCCATGATAGAAAAAAAGAGATGCAGAAAGAAAAAGATACCCCCAAATGTGGCACTTTATAACATAGTGCATTTTACAAAACTGATATTCCCATCATGTAGTGTGTGAAAAACATGTAATTTTGACTAAAGAAGTGCTCAAAAATGAGCAACGAGTCAAAAGTTATGGCTTAAAAAGGATTCCCACAACTGATAAGGAAAAGCTAGTAAGCCCTAAAAAATATTAAAAAGGCACCCGAAACACATCCAAAAGGTATCGTGTTTGTGCCCGTTGGAATCAACATCAAATTTTAGAAGGGGTTTGAGGGGGGATTATCCTCCTGCCAACCCCGGACCTCACCCTCCATCTTCGACACTCAAAGGAAGGGCAAAAAAAGAAACCCAAGCTTATTTTAATGCCAAAATAAATGTATTCCTTTTACCTTAACACATAAAAGGATTGTTGATCGAGGCGGATAAGTGCTAATGCATTGAGTTAGATTGAGTGACCGAGTTAAGTGTGAATGAGCTGGTTTAGCCATGTGGTGATAGTGTATCTATCTTGCTTCAAACTATTTCACTACCAGCCACGTTGAACCATTGACACATTGTCATTTGCACAACAAACTATCAACTACACAGCAATAGAACTGGTCAATTGTTCTTCACGCAGTAAACAAGTGAGCCCATGCTTGGTAACGAATACAGTTTAATGGTGGTGAGTTCAAGGTTCAGCGGAGTAATCGTCAAGGAGGGTAGAGGAGAGAAGGGATAACAGTGTCAAGGGAGCTCCAACAACCATCGATAGAGATGTCAGGTCACTCAACCAGAAAAAAAGAGTAGTATTTGGAGTGTGCAGAGGTTGGAGACAAAAACGCAGTCGAGCTACCACATGAACCCCTCAAGATGGATGCACAGGTCACGAGAGTGGAAGGAAACCACATGGTAGTGAGGAGGAGAAGATAAAAACATCCAAGTAGGATGCTTGGTAGGGAAGGAGTTGTAATGGTGCAGAGATCTCCGACGAGTGACAGTAGAGCAAGCATAACCAGAGTGATGCATGTCGAAGAGCTAACAAAAGTGCAGCTCAAAACTCACGATCAATGACGAGTTGATTGGAGTGTAGCACATAGAGGATTCAAGCTGATATGGTTACCCAAGCAGGTTGCAAGGAAAATGTTCTCAAACAATGCAAGCCACAAAAAATAGTGCCAGACCATCCAGAACAAGCCAAAAACATAAGTTGACAAAACAGAACCCGAGATGATGCTCAAGCAATGTACCACTGATGGACAAGAATAAAACCCAAGCTAGCTGAGGGAGGCACGAGGCATTACCCGAGCCACTTCAACCTGTAATGTAAGCAAGGAGCATAGAAAACAAACCACTGAAAAAATAACCACAAGAATATGAAAATATGCAAGTAAAGCACATGCAGAAAGTGAACCTTGCACAAGCAACTACACAGTGGAACAACAATGGTGAGCAACGTGATTCCAGTCCTCTCAGCTTTGATACCATGAAGGAGTGTAAGACGAGGTTCTAGAAGGAATACACATGCATCAAGCAGTTGCACTTCACCAAGAAGGATTTGCAAGATAAAGCAAGCAAACTTTTGAGAAACAATGTGCATGCATATGAGAGATCAAGACTCAAAAATGGAGTGGAATGGAATGCTCTTGGATTTCTATGGACCAAAATAAGAGGAGTACAAATAGGGGAGTAAATGTGTAACTCCCATGTAAGAGAAGATTCCTCCATAATGGAGAAGAGGAGTTACTTTCCCAAATGGGAATGTAACTCCTATGACACATTTACACATATGACAGGTTTTGTAAGAGAATATGTCATAACTAAGATGACACCTAGATCCATGTCCACCTAAGTGAGATGACTCACCTAGTGAGGTTGAATGACACTAAATAATTAAATAAAGTGATAAAAACACCTACACCAACATATATGCGTTAATATTATTAAATATAATTTTAATCACTATGTATTTAATAATAAATATATTCTTCCTTTTGCGCCCACTAATCTATGCCAAAAATTCACATAGCTTTGAGGAAGCCATGATATAATTATTTTTTTTGACATCATATTTACTAAACTTGAATTTTATTTTGAATTACATACATGATTCTACACGTATATTTATATATCCATTATATAAATTCTAGAATTATTTGTTATCGTTTATATCTTTTCAATATGATTTATCTTATTTGAATAAAATCTACTATGGAAAAATTTATCTACCCTAGCATTCGTTAGGCTATAATTATTATTTGAAAAAAACATTCATTTACCTTGGCCCTCACGGATCAATTGTTTTCATATAGGCAACACAATGTTTTTGGTCATAACGATCACTTTTGTTCTTTTTCTCTGTTATACTCATGTAAAGATTAAAAATTTAGATTTATTAAACAAATTTATTATGAACATGATATATTTACCTTTAAGAATAGATTAATGACCGCTAGAATGCAATGAGTAGATGATGTCGTATGTAAAACTTGTTTTATAACTTCTCGATTCTTGCTAGTTCTAGTTTCTATAATTTTCATAAATGTAAAATAATTCTTCCAAATTCTCATAAGAAATAAATAAATCTATATGTATACTGTATAATGCATTAAATATATGATTTTACACATACTATATTTATGTATCCATTATATAAATTCTAGATTTATTTGATATCGTTTATAGCTTTTCAATATGATTTCTCCTATATGAATACACTCTACATGAAAACATTTATGTACACTAGCGCCGCTAGGATATAATTATTATTTAGAGAAACCATTCATTTACCTTTTGCAGCCTCATGAGTAGGTTTTTAATATAGGAAACACAGTGTTATTTGATGCTAGCAATTGCTTTTGTTGTTTATCTCCTATTATATATGCAAAGATTAAGAATTTAGATTTATAACATAACTTCATTATGAACATGATTTATTTACCTTTACGAATAGCTTAGTGTCCACTAGGTCAGAATGAGTAGATGCGTCGTATTTTAAAAATTCTTCTACAACTTCTAGGTTTGTCTAGTCTAAGTCTCATTTCTTGTCATAAATAAACAAATATTCTTCCAAAATCTCATAAGAAATGGTGAAATCTATATGTATACATGTGTAACACATGAAATACACGATTCTAAAAGTATATTTATGTATCCATTATATAAAATCCAGATTTATTTGTTATTGCTTACAAATTTTCAATATGATTTCTCCTATATGAATACACTCTACATGAAAAAACTTGCATATACTAGTGCACTGCTAGGCAATAATTCTTATTTATAGAAAAGATTCATTAACCTTTGGTGGCCTCATATGGAAGGTTTTTTTAATATAGGAAACACATTGTTATTTGGTCTTTAGCAACCAATTTTGTTGTCCATCTCCTATTATATACACAAACATAAACAATTTAGATTTATAACATAGCTTCATTATGAACATGATATATTTACCTTTAAGAATAATTTAGCATCTACTAGGGTATAACGAGTCAATCGTGTCATATTTAAAAACTTATTATATAACTTATATGTTGTTATTCAAAGTTTCTTTTATGGCCATAAATGTAAAAAAATTATGCCAAAATCTCATAAGAAATAGAGAAATCTATATGTATACTTGTATAACACATAAAATACATGATTCTACACATATATTTATGTATCCATTATATAAACTCCAAATTTATTTGTTATCATTTATAGCTTTTCAATATGATTTATCCTATATGAATACACTCTAAATGATAAATTTGCATACACTAGCACCATTAGTTAGGGTATAATTATTATTTGGAGAAACCAGATTATTTACCTTTTTACGCCTCGCATAATAGTTTTTTTTATATATAGAAACACATTGTTATTTGGTGCTAGAGTCACTTTTTTGGTTTGTCTCCTATTATATATACAAAGATTAAGAATTTAGATTTATAACATAAATTCAATATGAACATGATATATTTACCTTTAGGAATAACTTAGAGGCCACTAGGGTGTAATGAGTAGATCCCGTCATATTTAAAAACTTATTCTATAACTTCTAGGTCGCTAGTCCAAGTTTCTTTTCTTTTCATAAATCTAAAAATATTATGCCAAAATCTCATAAGAAATAGATAAATCTATATGTATACCTATGTAACACATTAAATACATGATTCTAAAAGTATATTTATGCATCCATTATATAAACTCCAAAATTACTTGTTATCACTTACATCTTTTCAATATAGTTTCTCCTATATGAATACACTCTCCATGGAAAAACTTGCATACATTAGCACCTGCTAGGCAATAATTATTATTCAGAGAAAACATTCATTTACCTTTGGTGACCTCATGGAGTAGGTTTTTTTATATAGGAAACACACTATTATTTGTTGTTAGCAATTGCTTTTGTTGTTTGTCTCCTGTTATATATGCAAAGATTAAAAATTTATATTTATAACACAACTTCATTATAAACATGATATATTTACCTTTAAGAATAGCTTAGCATCTGCTAGGGTACAATGAGTAGATCACGTTGTATTTAAAATATGGTTATATAACTTCTCATTCACTAGTCCAAGTCTATATGTATACTTGTATATCACATAAAATACATGATTCTACACGTATATTTATGTATCCATTATATAAATTCCAGATTTATTTTTTACCATTTATATAAACTCTTGTATGAATACACTCTACATGAAAAATGTTTCCTACTCTAGCAACCACTAGGCTATAATTCTTATTTGGAGGCAGTCTTTGTTTACCTTGGAAAACTCATGGATAAGTGGATTTTTCTATAGTCAACACACTTTTTTGGGTCAATCGATCACTTTTGTATTTTCTCGTGTTAAATACCACATTAAAAATTAAATTCATAACACAACTTCATTATAAAAATAATATATTTACTTTTAAGAATAGCTTAGCGGCCACTAGGCTTCATCGAGTATATCACGTCGTATCTAAAAACTTGTTGTAAATATTCACGGTCTCTCATCCACTAGGTTATCCCAAGACATAATATTAAGACCTTATGATAAGTTGGATTAAATTAATTAAATTAAATAAGTTTGAGCTAAGCAGGTGCTAGGTACTTCCACAATATAATATTTCCAGCTTATTGGGTGCTATAATTTATGAAGTTCTTGAATGATATTTTGATCTTAGCATCCGCAGCTTATGAAACAACATAATATTTGGATCTTAGTAGTCACTAGGTTTCAAAGTAAAGGAAAGTAAGATGTTATAAGATTAGAGGTTGGTAGGTTAAGCTAAAACACAATAATACGATCTTAGTGAATCTTTGGGATTTAAAAATTAAATCAACATAGTTTGATCTTAATGGTTGCTAAGTATTTAAACAATATATTATTTAATAGAAAGAGTCACTAGCATTTAAAAAACTAAAGAAATACGTATTGAGTTTATTTTCCGCTAGGTTTTGTTTCAAAAAAACTTTAACAAAACTTCAACAAATGATAATGTAATCTTGAAGATGCAAATAAGAAATGTATAAATTAGCTGAATTTATCGTATGATTTTAAGATTTTAAATTAAGATACTTCAAGCATAGAGTCTACTAGGTTATGGTACCACACAATCATTGCGAGCCTATAGGTGGTTAGGATTTAATAACTAAATTAAGGTATTATGAGTGTAGTGGCAACTAGGTTATGCCACAACATATTATTTGGGTATTCCATTCGATATGATTTAATAACTTAAATTATGATATTTTACAATATTTAACAATATTTTGCGACTAGTGGGTTACGCCAAAACATAATATTTGGATCTTAGTGGTCATTGTGATTTCACAAATTAAATCAACATAGTTTGAGATTAAAAGCCGCTAGGTATTTAAACAATATATTATTTGACCTAAAGAGTCACTAACATTTAAAATACTAAAGAAAGACATATCGAGTCTAGAAACTACTAGGTTTTGTTTCAACATAACCAAATAAATGATATTGTAATATTTGAATTTTCTAGGGTTTAAAAATTAAGGTAATATTTGGATCTTAGGGGGCGGTCTTTGGGTTTCAACAAAATGAAGTTAGATATTACAAGCTTAGTGGCCGGTAGGTTATTCCAAAACATAATATTTGAATCTTAGTGGTCACTTTGTGAGTTCACAAATTAAATAAACATAGTTTGAACTTAGCGGTCATTAGGTATTTAAATAATATATTATTTCGATTGAAAGAGGAACTAACATTTAATAAACTAAAGAAAGACATAATGAGTTTAGTTTCCGCTAGTATATCAAGATAATGAATGATATTTTAACTTAATGTCTGTTGGCTTATGAAACAACATAATATTTGGATCTTAGCGGTCTTTAGTTTTCAACAAAATAAATTAATATTTTAGTCTTAGTGAATACTAGGATTTAACAAATTATATCAACATAGTTTGGGCTTAGCGATCGCATTAGGTATTTAAACAATATAATATTTTGAGCTGAAAAGTAACTACTATTTAACTAAGTAAAGAAAGACATATTGAGTTTAGTTTCGACTAGTATATCAAGTTACTGAATGATATTTTGAACTTAGCATCTGTTATCTTGAGTTTAGTTTCTACTAGGTTATGTATCACAAACATGATATGTATCGCAAAGAATATATATATAAATTAGTTAAATTCATTCTATGATTTTAAGATTTTAAACTAAGATATTTTGATGATAAGTCTTCAAAAAATAGTACATGAGGAACCAATCCATGATAAGTCTTCCAGTAGTGGACTCCCATGATGATTACAAGCAACTTATCATACTAAATATATGCCAAAATAAATGGGGAAGAGATGTAATCAACTTTACTTCACCCACAAATACTTCCTATATCTATACACTTCACTATACAAAAATCCATTCCGACCCTTAATAAAAACTAAAGACAAATGTATCCAAGAAATATTAGGCCTTTCTTCCTCTTGGCTCCACGTCACTAATGATCTCAACATATGAGTCCTCTTTACTCTAATAAGAGGAGTAAAAATCCACACAACATTATGGCATTTTCACTTTAGTGCCAACAATAATTTCTATACCTTGATTTCATACAACCACCTCCAGAGCACACTAAATCACCTATATTCCTTATATCAAGGCATGGAAAAGATATCTTTGAAGGATGACTAGACAATATTTCAAATTCTCATGCTCCTTATGCAAGATAAAATGCCCCAAAGAGTTGGACAATATTTTTTTGAACTCAACCCTTGCGCCATGTCAAAAATGTTCCTCCGCCCTTTGGACTAGTTCGGGTCAAGCATCACTTGTGAATGCTCTCAAAAATATCATTTTCCTCTTCTTCTTCTAAATTCTCTCGTGACCGACTAGACCTTCTCGATCCGGTTCCACATAGTTGTGTTCCAAATTTTCCCCTCCATCCCAAAAGTAAATGATTCCCCAACATCCTTTCCTATCATAGCTCTCTGCCTCTTCCTTCTAGTACCACACTCTATGCTACCAAAGAAACCACCAGCACCCCTGTCACCATCGCAGAGACACACAAAGAAAAATGACCAAAAATGAAAAGAGGAAAGGGGTAGTGAAATGTCCAACTGACCCAGAGATATAAAGCCACCAACGTGCAACACACAAATGGAGGCAAGTGTGAGGGTACCAAATATCATCGATTGGATATCCTAATCATAAATATCATGATTCCCATTAAAAATCTTAAATTCTTGATGTCATCTTACATCTCGCAGTGTATAACCATTAATCGATCTTGTCTATCACACAAATGCAATATATTGATGTCATAAATGCCCATTAAAGCCACACATGCCATATCCTCTTGTCGCCACTAAAAAGGTTATGCCTCAAAATAACCTAACAATTTTTATTAAAATGTTATAAGTCACTACATTTTCACAAATTAAAGTAATCCATTTTGAGCTTATCGACATCTGAGTTAATCAACCACATTAACTTTGGAGAACTGTATAACAATCAAGATCTGTATAAATTAGTCAACTTTATTGTATGATATTAAATTAAGATATTTCTATCCTAGCATCTTCTAGGTTATGCAACCACACAATCTTTGAAGCCCATCGGTGGTTAGGATTTAATAAATTAAATTGAGATATTTTGAAATTAACAACCACTAGGTTATGCCAAACGATAAAATATTTAGATCTTAGCAGTCTCTAGGTTTCAACAAAAGAAAGTAAGAAATTATAAGCCTAGATTCCGAGTAGGTTACATCAAAACATAATATTTAGATCTTAATGATCACTAGGAGTTAGCAAATTTGAATCAACTTAGTACAAGCTTAAAATTACTGGGTACTTAATAATATACTATTTTGAGCTAAAAAGTCACTAGTATTTAACAAAAAAAAGAAAGACATTTTGAGTCCATGTCCTCTAGGTTATGCTTAAACATAACCTAACAAATTATATTGTAAACTTAGAAGTCATTAGGTTTTAACAAATTAAATTACGTTGTTTTGAGCTTAGCAACCTCTAAATTTATCAACGACATTAACTTTGGAGATCTTTATAGCAATAAAGACCTATATAAATTAGTTGAATTTTTTGTATGAATTTAAGATTTTGAATTAAGATATCTCGATCTTATATCCTCGCTAGGTTATGCCACAACATAATATTTGTACACTACCAGGTGGTTTAATATATTTTGACCTTAGCATCCGCTAGCTTATGCCAAAACAAATTATTTAGATATTGTATTTCCTAAGGTTCAATAAGTCATAGTTATGTTATTTTACAACAGTTAACAAATTACATGAAGATATTTTGAGCTTAGTTGATGCTAGTTTAAACAAAAGCAGATACTAGGTACTTCCATAATATATTATTTTGAGCTTAGGTCGATAGATTAAAAAAATTAATTTACGATATTTTGAACTAAGCAAAGACTAGGTACTTCCATAATATATCATTTTGAGCTTAGTGGTTGCTTTATCATTTAAAAAGTTTTGGATGATATTTTGAGCTTCGCGTCTGCTAGCTTATGAGAAAAAATAATATTTGGAGCTTAACGCTCACTATGTTCAAAAAATAAATAATTTATTATTATGTTAACTTCTAGTGGGTTACACCAAAACATAATATTTGGATCTTAATGGTCACTGGGATTTAGAAAATTTGAATCAACATAATTTGAGCTTAGCGGTTGTTAGGTACTTAATAATATAATATCTCGAGCTAAAAATTTACTAGTATTTAACAAAAAAAGAAAGACATTTTGAGTTGAATGTCCTCTCGGGTTATGCTTAATCATAACCTAACAAATTATATTGTAAACTTAGAAGTCATTAGGTTTTAACAAATTAAATTATGTTGTTTAAAGTTTAGCGACCTAAGTTTATCAACGACATTAACTTTGTAGATCTTTATAGAAATCAAGAGCAGTATAAATTAGTTGATTTTTTTGTATGAATTTAAGATTTGGAATTAAGATATTTCGAGCTTAGCACCTACTAGGTTATGCCACCACATAATATTTGGAGACTACCGATGGTTTAAGATATTTTAAGCTTAGCAGCCACTAGCTTATGCCACAACATATTATTTGGAGATTGTATTCACTAGGGTTCAATAATTCATAGTTACAATATTTTAAAACAATTAACAAATTACATGAAGATATTTTGAACTTAGCTTGCACTAGTTTAAACAACAACATAATATATGGAGATTATAGTTGATAGGATTAAACAAATTAAATTAACATATTTTGAACTGAGAAGAGACTAAGTACTTCCATAATATATTGTTTTGAACTTAGTGGTTGCTATCATTTAACAAGTTCTTGAATGATATTTTGAGTTTAACATCCGCTAAATTATGACACATCATAATATTTGGAGCTTAGCGCTCACTAGGTTCAAACAAAAGAAATAAGAAATTATTATATTAGTTTCCGGTGGGTTACGACAAAACATAATACTTGGATCTTAGTGGTCATTAGGATTTTAAAAATTTGAATCAACATAGTTCGAGCTTAGGGACTGCTTTAGGTACTTAAATAATATATTATTTCGAGCTCAAAATATAGTAGCATTTAACCAAAAAGAAAGATATTCGAGCTACGTTGCCACTAGGTTATGCCACAACATGTTATTTGGAGATTTCATTCACTAGGGTTTAATAATTCATAATAACTATATTTTACAACATTTAAAAAATTAGAGGAATATATTTATAATTTTTCTCGGTGCTAATTCCACAATATAAAATTCGGGCTTAGTTTTTGCTAGCACCTAATCAACAAGAAAATTATATTTTGATATTAGGTAATGATACATTATGCCACACCATAAATTTTTGGAGCTTAGTGGTCACCAATTTTTATCAAAATAAAGTAGGATTTTGTGATCGAAAAGTCACTAGGTTATACCAAGACATAATACTTGGAGCATATCGATCTTAAGGATGTAAGAAAAAAATAAAGATATTAAGAGCTTAGCAACGAATACGATATGAAAAAACATAAAACTATTTGAAATAAGAGTAAAAGTGGGTTTTTATAAATGACCTTGTAGTGCCCAAACTTTACACATACAAATACAACAAGTAAAATACTAGGATAATTTTTTTTTGACTTACATTGTTCACTACACACAACACAACATGGGCTTTAAGAAAATAACTTGACTCATATACGACTATCACAAAAATTATTGACTCACATAGACACATGAAACGACATAGGCATGTTGATGCCACACCTTTCCTAATGAACGAATACTAGAAAATACCCAACCACAAGAATCATGACTTTAGAAATGGTGAACCCACGACATATCATTACCTTAAATGTATTTTAGTTATGGCTAAATTTCCAAGATCATTATTAGTAAGCATGATTTTCTCCCTTTTTCCACATACATGTTTTGAAAATTTGTTTTCTGTTCACATATTGTTCAACCATTTAATTTGCTCTTTACCCTATGACCAATCTTGATGACTTACATAAGTATTCTCCATATTTCAAAATGCCTACAAGATTCTAATTCTCTCATTCTTATGTTAAGATTTTGCTTCTCAAACTTTTATTTAATGTATAAAATTTACTCTTGCTACACAAGAGATTCTAACGTGATGTCCAGATGAGCTATTGGGATTAAGGAAGACATATAGTCGAGATAGATCCCCAAGAACATCCATCGATCACGGAATAGTTATTTCACTACCCTAGTTAATAAAGTTCAATAACTTATGGAATTTTTTTTTATATTTATATATCTTTTGTTTGCTTGAAGCTTGGTCGCACCAAGATAATTTATATTCTTTGCAATGCATGAAAAAGTTTAATTAATTTATAAGGAATCTAAGATTGGCCTTAATCCTAATCTCAAATCTCGTGTGCAACATCATATAATATGCTCTTATATCACACTAAGGTCTCGTTCTTAGCATCGTCTTAAAACAAAAGAGTTACGACAGCACTTGACTGACTTCTTAAGGAAGTACAAGGCTAGGAGCATTAAAACTACACATAATCACAAATGATCTATGTTCACGAAGATCCCATATCCTTGCATAGCATGTTTCCGCATAAGAAATATTCTTTATTCCTTAATGCCATAAAATGACATAACAAGGGATTATGAGACAAGAATTCAGTTTCTAAGGTTCTCAAAAAAAAACATCTTTCAACACAATTTCATATGCAAGGAGTTAGATTATGGTTTTCTAACCACAAGTGAACATCCTAGTCAACTAGGGTTTAGTTCCATTCCAATTTTTCACTTAGGGCTTTACGCTCTCTTATAGATTAGATTAAGGTTTCAAACATATTCACCCTATAAACCCTCCGTAAGAGATCAAAGCACTCTATTGTCACTAGCCAAAGATGGCACCTATAGCTAAGAGGATCTATTCATAAGCAAAATTTTAAGTGATAGAACCACTATTTCCCTAGCTCCCTGATGTCATCTGGATCTCACAAGAAATTCATTCGATGTAGAAGATTTATTTGACTATGTTGCTCCTATGTGTCTAGTTTATGTCGATGTCACTAAACGTACCTATTAAGACGATAAACCCCTCTTCTTGGGATCTTATTTTCCTAAACCAAGATGCTCCATCGGGTGTAAAGGTTAAGTTTGTTCTACGGTTTTAAATTTCTTATAAGGTAAAAAGGATCACACATGTAGGCAAGTTAAGCATGAATATTTTATTAAGTTGAGTGTTCCCATTAAAACTCTATATTATGTTTGCAAGGTAAGAAGATAACCCAGAAATTAATTTAATCATTTATTGAATACTGAGAAGGTACTACAATATATTAACTTCAATTTCAAATTTACTTTATATAAATCAAACCCCATTTTTTTTTGCCATACACAACTAAGAATCAAACTGAACCGGTGATCGATGCACATTTCCTAAGTATCCCTAAAACTAGCATATCATGCATGTTAACAAATCTCAATTATAAATTTTCGGTAACAAGAGACTACATTACACAGTTATTCATTTTACAATGACCTATAAGAATTACAATAATAATAATTAAATTACACATCACCTTTTTCGTCGTCATTCTTCCATCCTGCAAAACCCACGTGAGCATGATATCAGCGATAAATCGCTGGCATGGCATCCACCCTAATCAATCATAATTATCATTTTTAAGTTTTCCCATTTACATCTAACAATAATTACAATATGTAATCGAAATAAAAAAGGTCTAGAAACATGTATTCATTGCATTTCATTTTTCTTCATTTTATAAACCCAGGAGAGAGAAAGAGAAAGGAAGAGAGAAAACATCGTTTCAGTCAAAAGTTATAATACACACAAGTTTCATTATAGTGTTTATAGACAACTATTTACGTGTGTTAAAAGTTTCCAGGGTGATTTGGTAACCCTACGAGGGTCCGCAGCTTTCTACTTTTACATTTTCTCACTCGTTACAAAACGTTCCAAAACGAGCTCGGAGGCTAAGAAACTACTTCCAAAAGGTTATCTTACGATGAGCACGCATGTCACGATTAACTTTCTACATGTCCCCAGATAAACCAAGAGTCCATTGAATCGATGGAATTGAAAAAGAGTGCACGGTTTGCGTTTGGCGCCTAGTTTTTGGGGCCACTGGTCATAGTTCACCTAGTTGTAAAATGACAAAAGTTAGCTCGAGCACCCAGAAAACCACGTCCATAACTGACGTTAGATGGAGAAGCACACAACGAGACATATCCTACTAGTTCCCCTATATAAAGAGAATTCATCAAAGTCAACGGGACTGAGAACTAGAAAACCATGTTCAAATGGTGACAAGTTTTCTGGAGCGACAAGACAAAATTGGACTAGTTTGACCTCGTCAAACTACGACTGGAGGCCTACAAAATGGCTTCGCCAACCTATCCCGAAAGGTGCTCTTTCCTATGCTGAATGTTCCATGCATTTTCTAGTATAAATTCTAGAGGTTTGCGAAGACGGAACGTGATTTCTCTTTCCGGGTTTCAATTGGTGGTCCCAAATGAAAGCCAACTTTCTAGTTTTAACAGCTCTCTACTATTGTAAACCAGTGTAATAGGGCTCCTATAAAGGCATTAAAAGGATGTCATATGATCATTTCGGGTCAAACCAAAAATCAAGGTGACTCCTCGTATACCAAGGTACATGAATGAAACTTCACATCTCGTTTCCAAGAGTTGTGAAGGGTACTTAGTGAGTCTCTGAAAATTACAAAATTTAACTATTTTAAGCAGGAAGAAGGTCAACTTAATCAATGGAGAGTCAAATTTGTCTGGTCGATAAAATGATATTGAAGCGATCAAAAGGGTAAGAGTTTTCTAGATCATCTCAAAGTGAGGGTGATAGTTCATGTTTTAAAGTAGGTGAGTTATAATGGCTTCGAGAGTTGCGACACGACACTTTATTGTTTTGCAATGAGTTGAAGAGACATTTAGCTATATTAAAAATCTAATAACTTAATATTCTATTTAGTTGCAAAAGAGAACTAAAACACGAGAATTATGAGAGGTAAGGAAAGAAGAACCATGCCTAGAGAACGAAGTTGGTTGAATCCGCAAGCTTGGGTTTAGTCTCTTACTTGGGCACTTCGTCAACTAGTCCACGAGCATCCTCAGCTCCACCATTTTGCATACACGTTTACTAGGGAAGTTGCATTGCAAACAAAAACATCTTGTTTTCTATGCCTTGATGGTTTTCCATGCTCAATTCTAAAGCTCTTATTTTTGCACATGCGGGGAGGATGCTGACAGAGGTTGAGGAATATGGCTTCACATGTACCCATTGCATTTGCTTGAAGGTTTCCAAGGCCTTTTTAACCAACTCATTTTTATTTTTATTTTTACACCTCCTGCAAACATTGCTGCCCATAAACCACATTCCTTTCAGGAATTGTCGAATCTTTTGCATGCTTCCACATTTTGTACATTCCCATGTGCTCATCAAACTCCAAGCAAACATATCCACATAGCCACGTTTTTTGCAGGCATTTTGTCAATCAATCCAACCTCATTTTTAACAAATCCATTTTGTGCATACGCTGCCATCATGGCATTCCATGAAATAACATTTCTTTGAGGCATTCTATCAAACAGTTTATGCGCCTTCTCATCAAATCCATTTTGTGTAAAACAACTAAAAAAATGGTAACATCCCCATTTTGGCACAGCTTGGGGGGGAAAAACAACAAAAATTGGTAATAAAAAAACAAATCTCCATTATGCTTACACAGATGACCAAACCTACATTTACAACTACAACATCTAACAAAATCCCTTTATCCTTTTATGCACTATCCAATGGGCCCACGCAAGTTCTAAAATGTGTTTTTTGGCACAGGCTGGGAGGATACTAGCAAATGTAAACTCGTGGGATTAGAGCCTTGTTTGTTGCGAAAGCTCCATTCTTTTATTTGGTCAAATTCTTCACCGTGCCCCCAAGGCATTGTAAAACGACAACATCTGATAGCATTCCTCTATCTTGTTACTTGTTAGCGAATCCACACAGTATGTGGCACGAGGGATCGAGGGCACGGGGATGGCCGAGAAAGTTGGGAGGAGCATGCAAAAAACCCAAATCCATGGCTAATGTCAAGGACCCGTAGAAGGGAGGAGTGAAGCAGTGGAAGGGGAGGCTTATGCCATGCATGGAGATTCATTAAGAGAAAAATCCTTCCATTCATTGAAACCACAACATCGACAAACCCTAACTCTTCCTGGCGGTGCGCTTCTCCTCCAAAGAAGAAAGCCAAAGGAAGAACAACAAAAACAAAAAAGAAAACAAAAGGAAAGGCAATCAAGGAGCTCGAGCCTCCATGCCCTAACTCGCCCAAAGTTTCCCCCTTTTTTATTTATTTATTTTTAATTATTTTATTTTATTTAACATTATTATTATTTCAAAATTCATCTAACTCGTTTCATTCACTTGAAAATCTATTTCATTATTAAAATAATTTAATATGTTTTTCGTTATTATTATTATATTTTAATTTTGTCACGATATTGCCATACGACTCATGAAGTAAATCCTTAACAATGATTTGACAGGGTTTATGACCAAACCCGATGATGATCTGGATAGTCCAAATCAATACTCAAAAACATGGAACAACACCATGTATATTATTTAAAGCCTGCCCGAAACTATATTTTGACCAAAACACTAGTAGCGGGAATCGACCATATAAATTATAATATTATTACAAACATTATTATTATGATTTTACAGCTTAAAATAATGATAATAATTATTAATCCCATTAATGGTGACGACCAGGTAACTCGACGAGCCGAGAACCAGATTTCCCTTTAACCGGATAACCGCCATGATGCTATGGGGTCCACAGTTGGGGTGTCGACAATGACTCGAGAGGCAAGAAGGAGAGGGAAGGTGAAAAATCTTCACTGTGACCTGGACAAGGTCAACAACGTTCGACAAGAGCACACACATTTTAGTCTCCTAGGCTTAGAAAAAGGTCATATGCCAGAACAGGGGGACATCTAATGATGGCATTACATTCTCCTCCCCTTAAGAAAGCATCGTCCTCGATGTGACATACAATGAAGAAGGAGAAATGGTAAACAACAAGGAATGAATAAGGTGAAGGCACGTGCTAAGGTTAAGATTTCAAACCCAAAAGCACGGTCATGGGGTGGCCCTAGGAACAATTGGTAGAAATTTTAACTTTCAAGGTTCTGTGAAGATTGGTAGTTCTCTCTTATTCGTTATTTCATTAATCTCTTTCCATTAACATTATTCTTAATTCAAGTCCTTTAAAATTTCATTTTTATCAAATTTTAGTTTATTCATTCCTGTGGGTTCCCATCATGAACTACAGTCATAACACCCTACCAGGATCATACACAATACTAAAATCTCACAAGCATACTTTTACATACTTTCACGACCGTACCACATCACAAGGGTTTCACCAAACCATGGAATGACAACGAGTAGACCACATGACAATTAATTTCCAACAGTTACATTCCAGACATAGATCTAGTACACACATATGACTAACAAACAGAATCAACATGCTAATACATATACAACGGGTATCACATGACTCAAAAAATCCATGACTACACCAACATAGTGCCAAGACAATATCCAATAGTCCATACCAACCAAGAGGAGAGTCAAGCCTCTTACATAACAAGGTGTCAAAAAGACTCATACAGGTACACATAACTCACTATACCAATCTCCACACATCACAAGACATCATGAAACACACCCCAAATATCTCCAAAAGTACCAGGTAAAACTCCATATGTCTCCTGAAGTATCATAAAGCAACGCCATATACTCCCCAAAGTATCACCAGATAATCTCCATATACCTCCCAAGAGGAAGAAACATAGTGCCAAAACCAAGTCGGGTCACTCAACCATAGAGCCCCATCAAGAATATCAGGTCACTCAACCATAGAGTTCCATAAAGAATAACAGGTCACTCAACCATAGAGGCCCGTCTCCTTTCTCCTTTTAATGAGGTCGGGTCACCCTATGGCCCGGGCACATAGAGCCCCGTCACCCCCAACCCAAGTGACATAATAACTCATGGTTCAACAACCCACTAGTTATCTCGTAACTCCTTGGGACATGCCCCCACAACAAAAGCGGGTCCATAGGTTTAACCACTCCATGGTTAACCCCATGACCCTAATCGACACATTACGACATTAGAACCAACATAACAATCCAATCAAATGCCAAGTGGCAAAATCAAAAGCCTTGGGCTAGGCTACAAAACTCTCAAATATGATAAGAAAGTTTTAAAACCAAGAAAAACATATGGCTAATTAGCCTTGGTTAGTGCAAAATCCAAATGTTAATGCAACAATCAAATAAATGCCCAAAATATAAGAACATGTCAATCAAGAAAACGGCTGGTTCTAGCGAAAAGAGAAAGATTAATTTACAAATAAAATACGTAATGAGAAAAATAGCACATCACAATCACTATGTGGCCTCATACCGCCACCAAAGGGGTAATCATCGAGTTGCTGGCACTCAGACATCGAGCCTCAGCTCGTAAAAATATACATGTAACTAGAAATGAGTATATCAAATAATGTAACTATCATCATCTCTACCTGAACCATTCCTCCATACTCCCACAAGGATCAACATAGTCAAAATCACATAGGATTATTCAACGAACAATCCAATAGGAAAGAGCAGGGGACACAAGGTTGCATAAGTTGAGCCTAAGGTGGTGTGCACCCACAATATATTGAGCAAGCTCGAAGTATACTAAACAAATAGAAGTGGATTTTCATTCTATATAAGACTCCACTTTCTCACTCATACTCAGCTCAAGATTACGAAAACCAGGTCCATGCCTCCTCTCTCCACACATACACTCTTAACAGTTCATCCCCTTAGGGTTTTCTAGTGTAGGGTCACATGACATACACATAACTACATTACTAACACAATGGTAATTCACACACAACAACCATAACGTATTACACATGGCATATATATATAGGGTATAACACAATCACTACTTTCATCGGGTGTAATACATCACTTTACCACATTATGCACCCAAGGTGCAATCACTACACAATAGGGTTCATAGGATCACTGTATGCCCCTATATCACAACATGAACCATCACATATTACACAAATCATACATACAATGGACCTAGTAACATCACAACATAACATTCATTACTACATATAAAGTGATACACACATTTCTTCAAAACATGGTAAAACATCATGATACAATTTAATTCACTTTACATCAATCCATTATATAACATATCGACACACCCACATAACACAATATGCCACAATGCTCCAACACCCCGTCATCCACATTAGAATTCTTTTCACACATTCCAAGTAGTAATCCACACGTGAAATCTTCATAGAATCCACACGAAGGAGAGAGAAAACTCCCATCCCCAGCACATCAATAGGATAACAAATGCGCACTAAGTGACATACACCTCATGTGCGTTCACACTATCACAATTACGACATAGATCACATCACTCTTAAAACACATTACTCTTCCAATATTTATCACCATCATGAAACACCATCACCATCATGCAACCCATCATGTAACAACATCTCTATCATGCAAAATCATCACAACTCCAATCCATCCCAGAGGTTTGAGAGCATGAACCTCGCTCTGATACCATATGTAGTGCCCACACTTTTACACACACAAATACAACAGTAAAATACAGGATAATTTTTTTTTTTGACTTACATTGCTCACTACACACAACACAACATGGGCTTCAAGTACAAAACTCAACTCACATACGACTATCACAAAAATCATCGACTCACATAGACACATGAAAATGACATAGGCATGTTGATGCCACACTTTTCCTAATGAACGAATACTAGCAAAGACCCAACCACAAGAATCATGACTTTAGAAATGGCGAACCCACGACATATCATTACTTTAAATGTATTTTAGTTACGGCTAACTTTCCAAGATCATTATTAGGTAAGCATGATTTTCTCCCTTTTTCCACATACATGTTCTGAAAATTCATTTCACAATTCACATATTGTTCAACCATTTAATTTCTCTTTACCCTTATGACCAATCTTCATGACTTACATAAGTATTCTCCATATTTCAAAATTCCTACAAGATTCTAATTCTCTCATTCTTATGTTAAGATTTTGCTTCTCAAACTTTTATTTAATGTATAAAATTTACTTTGCTACACAAGAGATTCTAACGTGATGTCCAGATGAGCTATTTGGGATTAAGGAAGACATATAGTCGAGATAGATCCCCAAGAACATCCATCGATCATGGAATAGTTATTTCACTACCTAGTTAATAAAGTTCAATAACTTATGGACATTTTTTTTATATTTATATATCTTTTGTTTGCTCGAAGCTTGGTCGCACCAAGATAATTTATATTTTTTGCAATGCATGAAAAAGTTTAATTAAGTTATAAGGACTCTAAGATTGGCCTTAATCCTAATCTCAAATCTCGTTTGCAACATCATATAATATGCTCTTATATCGCACTAAGGTCTTGTTCTTAGCATTGTCTTAAAACAAAAGAGTTACGACAAGCACTTGTCGACTTCTTAAGGAAGTACAAGGCTAGGAGCATTAAAACTACACATAATCACAAATGATCTATGTTCATGAAGATCCATATCCTCGTAGCATAGCATGTTTCGCATAAGAAATATTCTTTATTCCTTAAATGCCATAAAATGACATAACAAGGGATTATGAGACAAGAATTCAGTTTCTAAGGTTCTCAAAAAAAAACAACATCTTTCAACACAATTTCGTATGCAAGGAGTTAGATTATGGTTTTCTAACCACAAGTGAACATCCTAGTCAACTAGGGTTTAGTTCCATTCCAATTTTTCACTTAGGGCTTTACGCTCTCTTATATATTAGATTAAGGTTTCAAACATATTCACCCTATAAACCCTCCGTAAGAGATCAAAGCACTCTATTGTCACTAGCCAAAGATGGCACCTATAGCTAAGAGGATCTATTCATAAGAAAAAATTTAAGTGATAGAACCACTATTTCCTAGCTCCCTAATGTCATCTGGATCTCACAAGAAATTCATTCGATGTAGAAGATTTATTTGACTATTTTGCTCCTATGTGTCTAGTTTATGTCGATGTCACTAAACGTACCTATTAAGACGATAAACCCCTCTTCTTGGGATCTTATTTGCCTAAACCAAGATGCTCCATCGGGTGTAAAGGTTAAGTTCATTCTACGGTTTTAAATTTCTTATAAGGTAAAAAGGATCACACATGCAGGCAAGTTAAGCACGAATATTTTATTAAAGTTGAGTGTTCCCATTAAAACTCTATATTATGTTTGCAAGGTAAGAAGATAACCCATAAATTAATTTAATCGTTTATTGAATACTGAGAAGGTACTACAATATATTAACTTCAATTTCAAATTTACTTTATATAAATCAAACCCCCTTTTTTTTGCCATACACAACTAAGAATCAAACTGAACCGGTGATCAGATGCACATTTCCTAAGTATCCCTAAAACTAGCATATCATGCATGTTAACAAATCTCAATTATAACTTTTCAGTAACAAGAGACTACATTACACAGTTATTCATTTTACAATGACCTATAAGAATTACAATAATAATAATTAAATTACACATCACCTTTTTGTCGTCATTCTTCCATCCTGCAAAACCCACGTGAGCATGATATCAGCGATAAATCGCTGGCATGGCATCCACCCTAATCAATCATAATTATCATTTTTAAGTTTTCCCATTTACATATGACAATAATTACAATATGCAATCGAAATAAAAAAGGTCTAGAAACATGTATTCATTGCATTTCATTTTTCTTCATTTTATAAACCCAGGAGAGAGAAAGAGAAAGGAAGAGAGAGAAAACATCGTTTTGTCAAAAGTTCTAATACACAAAAGTTTCATTATAGTGTTTTTAGACAGTTATTTACGTGTGTTAAAAGTTTCAGTGGTGATTTAGTAACCCTACGAGGGTCCGTGACTTTCTACTTTTACATTTTCTCACTCGTTACAAAATGTTCCAAAACGGGCTCGAGAGGCTAAGAAACTGCTTCCAAAAGGTTATCTTCCGATGAGCACGCACGTCACGATTAACTTTCTACGTGTCCCTAGATAAACCAAGAGTCCATCATTGCAACTGACGGAATTGAAAAAGAGCGCACGGTTTTACGTTTGGCGCTAGTTTTCGGGGCCACTGGTCATAGTTCACCCTAGTTGTACCATGACAAAAGTTAGCTCGAGTGCCTAAAAACCCATCCATAACTGAAGTTAGATGGAGAAGCACGCAACAAGACATATCCTACTAGTTCCCCTATATAAAGAGAATTCATCGAGTCGACGGGACTGAGAACTAGAAAACCATGTTCAAACGGTGACAAGTTTTCTGGAGTGACAAGACAAATTGGCTGAGTTTGACCTCTTCAAACTACGACCAGAGGCCTACAAAATGGATTCACCAACCTATCCTAAAAGGTGCTCTTTCCTATACTGAATGTTCCATGCATTTGTCTAGTATAAATGCTAGAGGTTTGCGAAGATGAACGTGATTTCTCTTTTCGGGTTTCAATTGGTGGTCCCAAACGAAAGCCAACTTTCTAGTTTTAACAGCTCTCTACTATTGTAAACCGGTGTACAGGCTCCTATAAGGGCGTCAAAAGGATGTCATATGATCGTTTCAGGTCAAACCAAAAATCAAGGTGACTCCTCGTATACCAAGGTACATGAATGAAACTTCACATCTCATTTTCCAGAGTTACGAAGGGTACTTAGTGAGTCTCGAAAATTGTAAAATTTAACTATTTTAAGCAGGAAGAAGGTCAACTTAATCAATGGAGATTAAAATTTGTCTAGTCGATAAAACGATGTTGAAGCGATCAAAAGGGTAAGAGTTTTCTAGATCATCTCGAAATGAGGGTGATAGTTCGTGGTTTAAATTAGGTGAGTTATAATGGCTTTGAGAGTTGCGACACGACACTTTATTATTTTGTAATGAGTTAAAGAGACATTTAGCTATATTAAAAATCTAATAACTTAATATTCTATTTAGTTGCAAAAGAGAACTAAAACATGAGAATTATGAGAGGTAAGGAAAGAAGAACCATGCCTGGAGAACAAAGTCGGTTGAAGCCGCAGGCTTGGGTTCAATCTCTTGCTTGGGCACTTCATCAACCAGTCCACGAGCATCCTCAGCTCCACCATTTTACATACACGTTTACCAGGGAAGTTGCATTGCAAACAAAAAACATCTTGTTTTCTATGCCTTGATGGTTTTCCATGCTCAATTCTAAAGCTCTTATTTTTGCACATGTAGGGAGGATGCTGACAGAGGTTGAGGAATCTGGCTTTACACGTACCCATTGCATTTGCTTGAAGGTTTCCAAGGCCTTTTTAACCAACTCATTTTTATTTTTATTTTTACACCTCCTGCAAACATTGCTGCCCATAAACCACATTCCTTTCAGGCATTGTCAAATCATTTTCATGCTTCCACATTTTATACATTCTCATGTGCTCATCAAACACCAAGCAAACATATCCACACAACCACTTTTTTTGCAGGCATTTTGTTAATCAATCCAACCGCCTTTTTACAAATCCATTTTGTGCATATGCTGCCATCATGGCATTCAATGAAATAACATTTCTTTGAGGCATTCTATCACATAGTTTATGTGCCTTCTCATCAAATCCATTTTGTGTAAAACAACTAAAAAAAATGGTAACATCCCCATTTTGGTGCAACTTGGGAGGGGGGAAAAACAACAAAAATTGGTAATAAAAAAAACAAATCTCCATTATGCTTACACAGACGACCAAACCTGCATTTGCAACTACAACATCTGACAAAAACCCCTTTATCCTTTTATGCGTTGTCCAATGGGCCCACGCAAGTTCTAAAACGTGTTTTTTGGCACAGGATGGGAGGATACTGGAAAATGTAAACTTGTGGGATTGGAGCCTTGTTTGCTTCGCAAGCTCCATTCTTTTATTTGGTTAAATTCTTCACTACGCCCCCAAGGCATTGTGGCAAATGACAACATCCGACAAAGCATTCCTCTTCTTGTTACTTTTTGGGCATCCACACAGTATGTGGCACAGCTAAGGGGATTGGCATGGGGATGCTTGCACGAGGGATAAAGTTGGGAGGAGGCCGAAAAAAACCCAAATCCATGGCTAATGTCAAGGACCCGTGGAAGGGAGGAGTGAAGCGGTGGAAGGGGAGGCTTATGCCGTGCATGGAGATTCATGAAGAGAACATGCCTTCCATTCAGCTGAAACCACAACATCTGACAAACCCTAACTCTTCCTGGTGGCGGCGCTTCTCCTCCAGCAGCAAAGCCAAAGGAAGAACAACAAAAACAAAAAAGAAAACAAAAGGAAAGGCAATCAAGGAGCTCGAGCCTCCATGCCCTAACTCGCCCAAAGTTTCCCCCTTTTTTATTTATTTATTTTTAATTCTTTTATTTTATTTAACATTATTATTATTTCAAAATTCATCTAACTCGTTTCATTCACTTGAAAATCTATTTCATTATTAAAATAATTTAATATGTTTTTTTGTTATTATTATTATATTTTAATTTTTCACGATATTGCCATATGACTCATGAAGTAAATCCTTAACAATGATTTGATAGGGTTTACGACCAAACCCGATGATGATCTGGATAGTCCAAATCAATACCAAAAACATGGAACAACACCATGTATATTATTTAAAGCCTGCCCGAAACTATATTTTGACCAAAACACTAGTAGCGGGAATCGACCATATAAATTATAATATTATTACAAACATTATTATTATGATTTTACGGCTTAAAATAATGATAATAATTATTAATCCCATTAATGGTGACGACCAGGTAACTCGACGAACCGAGAACCAAATTTCCCCTTAACCGGATAACCGCCATGACGCTACGGGGTCCACAGTTGGGGTGTCGACAACGACTCGAGAGGCAAGAAGGAGAGGGAAGGTGAAAAATATTCACTGCGACCTGGACAAGGTCAACAACGGTCAACGAGAGCACACGCACACTAGTCTCCCAGGCTTAGAAACAAGGTCATCATGCCAGGAACAGGGGGGACATCTGACAGGGCATTACAGACCCAAATACTTGTACAAAAATTCCCTCATGGGAAGATATTACAATGAAAGAAGAAGAGAACAATCTCATATGTAGTAAGAAAAAAAGATAAAAATTCCAAAACCAGACATAAAGCCAAATTAAATTTTATGGATATTCATGATAGTATTTTCTTCATCCTTAACATCAACAGTAGGGCTTCCTTCAACCAACACGTCCACTAATTTAATGTGTTCTAGGAAGTCTTCATTTATTTTCATCTAGGTCATGTCCGTGTGAATTTTCTATTCCTTAATAGCAGATATTGAGTGTAAGATAATATTCAATGGCCTCATGTGGATCGGGTGAGATCTTCTCTAAATGATCATTGTGTTTTGAAGCTACAGTGGGGGAGCCCATTTTCTCTAATAGAGGAGAAACATGCTAAACCAAGGAGAGATCCTGCAACACATCTATAATTTCCGAGTCCATGCTACCTTCCATGAAAAAAGGATGAGGGAAGCCACACATGCTTCCATGATAAGTTGTTTTGAGTTGGTTTTAGAAATTATAATTTCAGGAGATTCGAGGAGAATCCGGAGAAGTTTCGAAAAGAGGTGGAGAGAAAGTAGAGGCCAGTGTCTCGAAAGTAATTTAGAGACCATACAAGAGTTCTCGAGAGGTCCGAAGGGTTAAGAGCTTCTAGATAAGATGTGGGAGAGATAAGAGTGAAAGAATGGGGGAGACCACTATACCACTGCTAATGGTCACAATGTCGAATAAGAGTCGGAAGGGAGATGAAGGAGGTGGTGATAGTGATAGAAAGAGGGATCTCCGGTTTCGGAGGAGGAGGGGGAACAATGCTTCTTTCCTGGATTATAGGGGAAGCACAAGATTTATTTTTGGGAAAATTCCATTTCAAAGAGAAAATACAAAAGGCCTTGGTTGAGGAAATGAATTTCCTCTTCTCTAGCCAATTTAAAGGACTTCTCAAGTGATTGAAATAGAAAATCCACAAATTTACTGACGATCATGTTGAATATGTACAAGAATAAAAAGGTGAGGTCCATATATCAATTTGTAGCATCGATGTAGCATGAAGTATCTCCTCAATTACTCAACAAACCTATCCCAAGGTTTTGGAAATGAGTCTCTTTCATAGCCCAAGTGATACATTCTCATATTTTCACCAGGAAATAGGAACTCATCCATCTCCTCCTAAAGTGAGTGTTTAAAATAAATAGCCCCCTCCATAGGGAGCCCCATTGTAGCCATAATTGACTTTTTCGAAATAAGAAATTTAGTCTTGCCCACTTTGAATTTTCCTTTCTTCCAAGTTGTCAGCACACTGCTGGTCACTTGGATAGAGTGACTAGACAATATTTCCATAAATGAAGTAACACCACCATCATGAAAAATATTCCATACTTCTAGGTCAGCCTTGACCTCTTCATAAGAAGAAGGCTCAATACGTTTATGGGCTATTGTGGTAGTGATTTCCAAATGCATGATATAAAATATTCTTAAATAGAGATGTCGAGCACCTTCATTCCAATCTTCAACACATGTCTCCAAGATTTCTAATTTAAATATTTCCTAATTAGTAATAGTAATCAATTTATCTTGTTTATCACATGAATTCAATCTATCAATGTCATAAATGCCACAAAAATCCACAAATTTTGTATCCTCTCACCACCACCAAAAGAGGTGATGCCTCAACATAACCTAATAAATTTTATTACAATCTTAGTTAATGTTCAAGAAACCACAACATTAATTAGTTAATGTTCTTACAATTACTACATTTGGTGGTGGTTGAAGGTTTGAATGTTAGTGATATTAGGTGTATTTAGTTAAATATATATTATAAAGGAAGAATCTGCAAACAAAATGAAGCAAGGTGAAATAACTAACATTACTAGACATGATTTCATATTGTATAGATTATAAGACAACAAATCAAAAGTAATATTTTATTAGAATTTATTTATTACAACATCTAGCACTTGTTACATTTATGTTTTCCAAGGTTGTTCATATACTACATATGGAAATGAAGAGGGTAAGTACAAAGATGTTACGAGAGCAAAAACAACACTATTTATGGGAATTTTTGCTATCTTGGTGAGGTGATTTAACAAAACACTATTTTACTAGAATGAGAATGGGACAATGTTGTTTAAAAAAGGCATCCCGATGAGTCCTCTATATCCCTGTGGTCTAATTTTCTCAATGAAGAGCAACATGTGTAGTTCTCTTTAAATGTTTTTCTTGTGATATCCTAGATCATGTTGACATGGAAATGCATAAATGTAGGCCGAGTATTAATCTTATGATGAACTTACACCTATTTGGAAAATCATAAATATAGGTCAAGTATTAATATCTCAACTAGCCTCGTGGATGTTAAAAGTTCTTATATTGAACCCTTACATGATTTCGGACTTGTGTCGGTATATATATTAACTTGAATCAATATTGTTTTGTTCCAGGTATAGTCGACAATTGGTTGTTTATATTATTTTGATTTTAGTGGTCATTATCACTTACCAAGTTACTGAATGATATTTAGAACTTAGCATCCGCTAGCTTATGAAACAACATAATATTTGGATCTTAGTGGTCACGTGAATTTAAAAAATTAAATCAACATAGTTTGAGCTTAGAGACCACTATGTATTTGAATATTATAATATTTGAGCTAAAGAGTCACTATCACTTAACAAGATAAAGAAATATATATTGAGTTTAGTTTCTGCTAGTATCTCCAGTGTTAATCTTGTGATGAACTCTCTTTTGGTTGGAGGATTGAACTGATATAACAAAAAAAGGTATAGTAGTCGGGGATTGAAGTGAAATTTGTAACCTATTTTTAAAATTTGTTACTACTCAAACAAAAGTGCAACTAGCCTCATGGATGTTAAAATTTGTTCTTATTGGAAGGATTGAAAGATTTGTTAATTTATACAAAATGCCTTCTATGTTGTACTTATAATATGTTGTTGTTTGAATGAAAAATATTTAACATGTTTATAAAATAGTTTGATTTATTTTAAACATCCTAAATCAATTGTTTTCATAAATACACTTTCCTTACACATATTGATGGAGATCAATGACTACAGTGATTAAGTATAACACTTGACATATCAATGATTGGACCAAACATATTCAATGTCGGAACATATGTTTGTCTTGCAATGGATTTCTGGAGGAAAAATTGGACTAAGGATTTACTCCCAAGGTCAACAAGTTGAAGTCTCGCATGCCTTAACATGAATTGAATTGTAAAGATTGGAGGATGAAAATTGTATTTATTTGAAAGATTAATTAATTAATATAAAATAATTTTTATGTTGTACTTATAATATATTGTTGTTTGAATTAAAAATATTGAACATGTTTCTAAAATAGTTTGATGTCTTTTAAATGTCATAGATCATTTTTTCAAAAAAATTATTTCCCTACATGCATTGATGGAGATCAATGACTACAATTATTAATTATAACAATTGACATATAAATTATTGGACCAAACATATTCATTTTCAAAACATATGTTGTATTGTAAAGGATTTCTAGGTAAAAATAGGATTAAGGATTAACTCCCCAAGATAAACATGTTCTTACGGAGAGTTGTTCAAAACAAGATTTTAACCCTTGAGAATGTGAGAAAGGATAAAAGTAATAATTGGACCTCAAGAAATATCCTTAAATATACTAAAGAAAATTTTCTGAAATTGTTTGATAAATATAATTATTCATACCCCTAGAAAGGATAATAAATGTGAAGATCATCTTGCCAATTTGGGGGCTAAAGGTAGTAATTTTAAAGTGTGTGAGAGGGGAGATATATCACCAATGTTATTAATTTAGTTAATAACATTAAGTACTAATGTGCATGTGTATCTTTTCCCATGTTGTGATATCATCCTTGTTTTTATGGTTAGCAGGACCCTTTGCACATGCATGATATATGGTGGGATTTATATTAATTTTTCTCTTTCGATTCATTTTGGCCATTGTTTCTTCCATTTTCAATCTCAGTCAACTAAAACCATGGGAGGTGGTCATTTGAGAACCAAGGACATGATCTATGGTGCCCTGAAGGATAACCCCTCCTTGTGGCACATTCTGAAAATTGGGGGGTTTAGGAATTTCTTCTCAAAAATCATGGGGTCTGATCCTTATCTTACGTTCGAGTTTGGTCGGGCATGGAACAATGGTAGCATGGTGATCCACAACATGGAAATTAAGGTTTTAAAGGATTCAATAGTGCAGGCTAATGGAATGGAGACAAAGGGCTTAAATATATTCAAAGAATGCACCAGATGCAATCATGAAATTGAAATTTTTTTCTATGGTAAAGAAATAGTTTACCTTTTGGTAGACAATATAGCTATATTATTCATCCCGATATTTGGAATACAATTTGCCTTCACATTATGAGGTACATTACTCTTGAAGTGAATTATAGAAAAATATTTACTCACCTTCTTACTATGATTAATATGTTTAGTCATAAGATTGTTATTATCCTTCCCTTTTTCTTTTTATGTCACTCTACTGCGTCGGTGAATGATTTTCAACAGGAAATATTGATATCTCGATACACCATGGTATAATTATTTTACTTTATAGGAATGGTAAATCGGTGGTGGAAAAGGAATTAGAGCCCAAATCTATGGATTCATATGACAGTTGTACTCTTGATGATCATATGAACAAACTAAGGAGAAAGAAGAGTATTGCATCTCAGGGGAAGGGAAATCTTGGTATTGGGGTTGTAGGTTCTCTCGATTGATATCAAAAGGAGTTATCTAAAGGGAAAGAAAGCGAAGATGGGTTGAAATGTGGATTTTGATAAAATTTCTCTCGGGGTGAGTCAAGTTGAAAGGGATATGGAGGCCTTAGGTGAAGTTGGATCGAGATATGAAAACAATGTCATGCATTACATCGACGCCTCTATCAAAATTTTCATCACCCAAAACTCTATCAAGTAGGATATGGTAGAAATTAAAATTTTTGTTTTGGAGTTATAGGGGCATGTGGTCAAGCTAGAGCAGGGACACAAAGTTCACTGGTATAATCTCCACCTCAGTATTTACGATGAGGAATAGTAGGTTGAAGAAGACATCCCTATCATAAGTGAGTAGGATGATTAGATGAAAGGACATGAAGAGATTCAACCCAAGGATTCCAAACATTTGAATACTAACTAGTCCCTTGGCTCTTGGAGATTTGGTTTGAATGTTTGTGGACTGTATTGTTTGGGATGTTTTAGCCTCCATGTTTTGTATTTTTTCTTTGTATTGATCTATTGGAATGTAGTTTGGGATAAGTTATTTTATCCCTTTTTGTCCTGTTTCTTTTTATTCCTTCTTGGTGATCCTCACGATGTATTCTATTGTAAGGTTTTGGGTGCCTTAATCCTGTATAACGTAGCTAATCATTATGTTCACTTATATTTAATAAACCTTGTTAATAGTAATTTTGTTAAACTGAAAAATTTAAATTAAAAAATACAAAGCGGCAAGTTCATGCCTTGGGGTTAGGATATGTGCTAGTTGTGTGATTGTTTTAAAAATTTCTATAATTTTTGCATGAGGTGCTTTATATTGCTAAGAATAACCACTTTCAATTTTTTCTAGAAAGTAGAATGTACCAATACTTAATGTATACAATATGCACATACGATATGTCGACATCCAAAGACCTGTTAAAATTAGAATGCCCATATGTAATGATTTTGAATGCATAAAATAGGTATATACCATAGGTACCCAATTTAAATGTTGCACATAATGTAAATACCCATGTTAAAATTCAGATAGAAGACAAAAAATAAAATAAAATAATGCATCAAATATGTAATTATTTTGAAAAACATATCTAGAGCGATCTAGAATCATAATATGCTTGAAAATATTGCAGCAATATAGGTGGCATTTTGAAATACATAATATGCTAGATTTTCAGGTGCAAACAAAAACCATCATGATTTTACAATTTGAACATGCCTACATGAAGATAAAATTTTCCTATTAAATGGAATAACCAAAATAAATGAGTTACAAGATTTGTCACAATAGCAAGTAACTAATAATAGAATTATTTTTCTTGTCTTTAACATAATATATAATCCCTTTCAAAAAACTATTTGCCAATATTAAAAAAACATAATATATAATCCATATAAATAAATATATTATTAAAAAATTTAATACAAACATAGAAAAAATATAGTTTATAAATTTTAACGTCAAATAAAATTTTTATTGCAAACAAGGATACATAAAGATTAAAGTTTTTACTAGAAAAAACAAAATAGTAAAAAATATGTAAGGAGTGGGATGTGATTTAGTTTAGAAACATTTATAATGTGATTTTTAAATAAAGTATAATAATTTTTATGAAGTGTACTATTTTGGATGTGACCCTTGTCCAAGCATGCAAACACGTCTTCGTTTTTGGATAAACATTAAATACAGTGAATATTTTATTAACATTTGTTTTTTTCTAAATCTCATATCTTATTTAAATATTGGACAAATGTCTTTCTTAGAATTTTGATTTTTATTAAATAGAATAAATCAATGTTGCAACAAGGCATCATATTTGTCAAATCAGTACTAACTAGCAAATAAAGAAAAATATAAATAAGTTTTGTAGATTAAAAAATTATTTAAATAAAATATAACATTAGAAATTTGAAAAGTTATAGAATTTTTATTTTGATTGGTGGATTGAGGAGAAATTATTTTTTGAATGAAAGGTATAGAATTTCTGGGAGGCGGGGAGATAATAAAGTAAAATGTTTGAGCTTAGCACCTACTAAGGTAACCCAATAATTCAACAATATAATATTTTGAGCTTATGGATCATGATCATTTAACAAGTCAAAGAATACTATTTCTAGTTTAGCATACGCTAGCTTATGTGACACCATAATAATTGGATATTATCGATCGATAGGATTTAACAATATAAAGTAAGATATTGTCATCATAAAGTCTACTAGGTTATGTCACAACAACATATTTCGATGTACAACTACTATGTCCATTTTTTTAAAAGGGTGAATATGGGGGTTTTGAAAGGACTCGCATCCTTTTACAAAGAATCTCTTAAGGAAGAGTATGACATTGAAGCATATAAGAGATAAGTCCCTTAGGTAGAAAAAGACAAAAGCCACATATGCACACGACCCAAACCGAGAAAATTTACATTTTGTGAATAGTTTTGAGGATATATTTTTCTTCCACAGTAGTAGCAATAGTGTTTTTGTTAAAGATAATAAGAAACATTTTAGAGTTTCCTTGTTCCTCAAATTCTCCTTTCACAAATCTGTATTCATTCTTTTCTTTATCTGTAATCTATTTGGTTCTCCTACTCTTGCATTACCATATTTTTCACAAATAGCTCACTATAATCCAACACCAAAACATTGAATGGAAACTCATTCTTAACATGAGTATCTTCTAAAATATTGGCATTGACAATGTCAACGATGTCGTAGCCATTGAATTTTATTGAATATGTGTAATAAAGGACTATTTTTGGACAACAATAAGGCCAAAAAAATAATATCAAATTTATCAAATACATTTTCTCATTGATTTCGATATTCACTTTTTATATCTCAAATTGAGCCATCATCCATACCACCAAGCTTCTTTCTTAAAACACAACAGAACAAGTTCTTGGCAGGTGTTATGGGTTTGTAAAAATTCTATAAATTTTCCTCTCATGTTATTAGTGATTAATCTACATCATGTATCTGTCAAGATGTGCTCCATTATGTCCTATTTCACTGCTATAAAAATGTTTAATATATTACAAAATTATTTATTTGATGAAAAAAACTACCTTCTACAAAATATTGAATAACATAATTGCTTCCATTTAATTATGTACAAAATCCCTACATGGATATAAGCCACAATCAGCTATGAAAAATTTAAATTAATATAATTTCATAATTTTAGAGGGGTGATGGTGAGGACACATACCAATTTTGGCACGAGAGAAAAATCAAAATGTTTCAGAAATCAAGCATAGAATTTTGATGCTTTCCCTGGTGATATTTTTCTATTAATGAATAAAGTGTCTCTTACACATTGATGAAGATAATAGAAAGGAAACTCTTAAAAATATAAACTCAAAAAAATCTATTTATAGTGATATGTAACTGACAAATCCAACCGCAAATTTCATTAGCGTGTGAATTTAAAAGGGCATGCATAAGATTTTACATTACTTTACATTAAATGGATAATTAATGGATGACAACAATTTCATGCTTCAAAAGGCATTCATATTTTGAATGGTGCATGTACTTTAAAATGGTAAATTTTACGTAGTTTGTTTTAATGGCTAATTAATGTTGAGGTAACCGCAACATCAATTATCATTTTGCCTTACAAAATGGTTATTATTAATCTTTTGCATTTGGTATTGTAAAGAATTAATTTAAGAATTTAATATTATAATTTTTCTACTATAAATAAAATCCCTTATATAATTCAAGTAAAATAAATCCCTTAATTCTTGTGCTTGCACTTGAAGTGCGACTCTTGATGCCGTTTAGACATTTTTGTTGATTGTAGCTGTAAAATACTTACAAATATTTGTAGTAAATGTTACATGGGACTTGCATATTTAATATTTGACAGTCAATTTATAATATAGATTTATATATAAATTATAAAAATTATAAATATTTACATCAATATATATTAAAAATAATGAAATTTATACAAAATAATTGGTATAAATGAACATTGTTTTCTATTTTTGAATGAAAACATTGAAAAATTACTGATACGCAAAAGTTGTTTGACGGGTGAGCTATCGTTCTTAGCTATGCGAATCAAGAATCACACTTACAAGTGCGAGTCAAGATTGACACTAAAAAATGTGAGTCAAGGTGGCATTGAGAAGTGTGAGTCAATCTGACAATTACAACTACGAGTTGATACTTGCACTTAAAATTATGAGTCGAGAGAATTACGACTCGAGGCTCGCACTTAGATGTGTGACCATTCGCACTTGTAAGTGTGATCACTTGCACTTATACGCTACTTACAAAATTTATAAATGACAATCACCAATGTTTTTTTAACTATGCTTAATATATATGAATAAATTTTTTTATATAAATGTATATAAAAATTGACGGTCACCTTTTAAATATGCGAGTCACACATGTCAGTTCTATAAAATATTTGAAACAATTTTACGTCTAAAATCGATAAAAATGTCTAAACAACTGCCAAATTTAACACCATTCATGGATGTTAAGTTCTAAAATAGATGACATCTATCTTAGAATATAATTTGGATAGGATTTTCAACGTCAATGTTTATTTATTTGAATAAGGTATGCATAAATAGTCGTATATGTATGATGATATTAAGATTGATATGTGGCATAAATGACAACAATAACTTATGCACTATCTTGAATGCTACCCAAATTCTACATTTGTTCAATATTTAAATTAAAGGAGGTTTAAGAGATGTTCATAAGAGATGTTTATTTGTATTTTGTCATTTTGATTTCAAGCATTTGATTTAACCTTGGAATTGTTATTGATGTTTCTCATTTTTAAATTATCTATACTAAGTTTAAGATTTAAGTGGCCACACTACTAATTTTCTCTTTTTATGTGTGGATATAATTGAAAATGAACTCTATATATAAAGGAGGAGCATATGTGGATTTAAGCTCCAATGGTGCATGATATTTGTAGAGGGACTAGTATATCCATCCGAACTACAATCCATTACATAGAGAAATGGAGTTTAACTTATTCATTGTCACAATAAGTATTGTATTCAATGGAAGAGTGAGATTTCCATATACCATTAATAGTTGTGAAACCCTGGAAGAAAGTTAAAATAAGGGATAATTATACTTTGATGTCATGGAATCTCAAAGAGAACCCATTATGGATACAAACAATATTGGATGAATGGTGAGAGGAGGAAAGTAAATGGAAATACAGCAAAGCACAAAGTGCACTAAATGGAAATACAAGAAAACAAAAACAACTGTCAAGTAGTGTCACAACTATTTCATTGATATCCATAATGGTGGAGAGAAATTCGATATATCGTCACACATGTCTCATTAAGTGGAACATTTGTCCCATGTTTCAATCACTAAGAACAAATTATTCATTAAATGTGATGAGTACATAGAGCTTAAGAATAATTCTTTGTGACACATATTCTATTCTCAATTGTAACAATAAATCTATTAAATTTTTAAAAAATGTTGTTCAAGAGAAGTTTTAAAATGTTGTTTATAAATTAATTACAATTAGTTTTAATGTTTGAAGTCTTTAATAATATATATAGAAGTGGGAAATTGTAATTCACAATATTAATAAAATTATGATAAACGATTTAGAAACATATTGAGTGGGATGTGCTTGATAAGACAAAAAAATAAATATAATGGTATCATGCATTCTTGAATAGGTGGCATGTACTAATTAATATTTTATTTTGAAAATAAAAAACAGTTCATTTGTACACATAAAAATGTTGATGTTAAAGTTGTCGTAATTGTTGTGTCATTTGTTAAGCTGAAGATTTTTCCTTCAAATATTATTCGAAAATATGTACTTGAATACGACCCATAACGTGTCTCATCATGAAAAAGTAACCAATAGAAAATCAAGTAAATCAATTTTATTGATTGTTTAAAATTATGAAATTGTTTAATTTATATTCCAACATTTGAAATATAGACACTAGAAAAAATAAATGCCTTTGATTGAAGGATATGACAAGAACTAATAAGTTGTGGTGAAAGGTATAATAACCTGCCATGGGTAGAAACAAATAAACCATAAAATCCATGTTTCAAAACAACGTGTTTTATGTAATTCTTAAATATTTGTTTTTCGTATGATTTATTTAATAGAGAAGCATAAAAGTAGTTCACATTATCTAGATTATCTTCTATTTTCAAATCCCTAATGATAGCTAATTTCTATCTCAATGATTTCCATTTTACAAACTGATCAAATAAGTGTTTAAAAGATGTATCTTAGCGAGGTTCTATTCTTATGTTGCTTATTGACCACAAGTATTATGCAGCTTATCGGTCACTTATGTAACTTAGTGGATGCGAGGTGGATGCAAGGCTTATGTAACTTATTGACCGCTAGGGTTATGTAGCTTAGTGGCCACAAGGAATATGTAACTTAGTGGCGGCAGGGTAGATGTAATTTTGATGCCAATAGGCATATTTCACCAGTATGTGCTTTCATCATGTAAGTTAGTGGTTGTTTGGCTTATGTAAGTTAGAAACTGCTTGGATTATGTAAGTTGGTGGCCACAAGGCTTATGTGGGGGAATCAAATAATAACAAAATATAAATCCTAAAATAGTGAAATTGAAATCCAAAAATCGGGATTTAGAAATTGGATTCCATTAGTGGAAAAATTAGAATCCATTAATTACATTATTGGAATCTAGTAATAGTGAAATTGGAGTCCAATAAAAGGGAAATTGGAATCCAATAATAGCAAAATTGGAACTCGAATAAGTCCAATAATCACAAAATTGGAATCCAATATTGCTACTAATGGAATCCAATAATAGTAATGCTAGAATCCAGTATAGCCAAAAATGGAATTCAATATACGTAAAAATGGAGATGGATTTCTTATAATACTTGTAATATTGGAGTCTAAATTCATTGGAATATGTCAGATTTAAGGAAATATGTGTTAATATAGGAAAACACATTTAATGATTTTAGGGAATCCAAAATTGATATGATAAATAATGTCGTGGGGCCAATATTCTATATAAATTAGAAACATTTTTTGTTTTATACGGGCTAGCGGTCGATGGGCTTAATTTTCGCTTTGTAATAAGGTTCTTATCAGTTTTAAGTTTTCTTTAGATTAAACTATGTAGATTTAAATAATTAACAAACCTTATGGATTAGCTACCGCAAAGGTAATGAAATTTAAGAGTTGTAATATACTTCATGTTCATTTAGTATGATGTGATCGAACCTCACTATAACCAAATAATTACTTCATATATTCTAAAGAAACTAGTAAAGGGAGACGATCCAGTCTTGGAGAATATAATTAGCTGTAAAACCATTCCAGATATATTTTCATATTTTAATTTCTATATCAAATTAAATGTAAAACCATTGCATATATATTTTCATATTTAAATATGGATATGGAATTAATTAAAATTAATTGTATAACCATCCAAAATATATATATTTGTTTAAATATAGTTATGAAATAAACTAAAATTATTTTACTAATGGTAGAATTCTAGTAAAACAAATTTTTAAGATGTTTTTGAATTTTGTTGTAACACTATTCTTGAGGATGGGCTCCCAAATAAAAAAATCACAATAAATCTCAAAAACTAAGCTCCCTCTAATTGGTTTTTTTATCTAATAACATCTCGAACATCTTTAACATCCTTCAATAGTTGTAACAAATGCCACAACTCATCTAACAAGTATTTGTATTCGACTTCAGAATCTATTCTAAATGTTTTACTAATTATATAGTTCCCCACATTATTGAAAATGTTTTCTCTAAAGATTCATCTAAAAGCATTGTATTTTTATAATGGTACGATGCATTAAACTTATACCAAATGGAGTTAATATTCTTGAGATATAATTTGGTATTCCTAGAACCTTTCTCATCGGTGTGTTTGGACTCGAGACCATCTTCCTCTGTAAATATGAACTCAAAGATTCTAGCCTCCAAATCAATGTTTCTAAGAAATGAAGGAATCATGCCAAGAACATTTTTGTCTCACCGATGTCCATAACACTATTTTGAAAATATTATTGTAATGTTATGTAAGTTTCAGATTCCGTACGAGAAAATAAATTTTTGTTTTTAGCTCGACGTCGCTAATATTTTTTAACTTCTTATGTGAAAAATCATCCTTGTGGATGGTATGTGCCAAAACACCATTTATATAAGATATTATCAATTTTGTGTTGCATGTTTTCTTATTTGCAAATGAAGAGAAAAAAATCAAATGGTTGAGGGTGGTGAATCAATCTAAAAATAAAAACATGTCTATTTTGTTATTTTTATATCAAAAATCAAATGGTTGTAGGTGGTGAAGTAGGTAAAAAATCAAAGGGTATTCCTCATTTCTTATTGTACTAGGAATATTTTTTTGCAATTTTTTTGAATCAAATGTAATGTTTCAGGGCAACGAATATTTACAAATTGTATTGTAGTTATTTCATTTCATATGAATGTGGTATAAATTTTTTATTTTGGAAGAAAAAAATAGTATTCAAACATGCTCAAAATTAATTTAGGAATACATATTTGATTAATAAAAACCACTCAAATTTTTGTTACGATAATTTTTTTGATACTTCGCACATACAACTTATACATTCATACTCTCAACTCATAATTAGTGAAAATATAAATACTCACAATTTATATTTGTACAATCTTAGCATACAAAATAGTTAGGAAGAACCTTCATAATAACATATGAATTTATCTTCTTTGCGGTATTAAGTAGTAACATCATAGTAACATTTTTATGGTAAGTAGTTATTTAGCATTTTATCACTCCAAATGTTTGATGCCCCTACGACATGCAATACCGAGACACTATTAGTGACAAGTGTTTGTATAAATCAATAATCAACCACATATCTTTTGAATAATATTCTCCTCTGCTTTTCATCCCAACCATAAAATTTTCAGGAGGGTTTCCCTTTTAACCTAATGTAATACACAATGTGTCTTTAGAACTATAGGAAACATAATTTCTACTCCAAAAATTTACAAGATCTCTTATTGCAATTTCATAGACTATATTGCAGTGTCCCTTTCCCTACTTGAGTAATGGATTCAATTCAGTCCATAATTATTTATTAAAGGACTTTTAAATCTATTTAACATTAGCAAAAGTGAAATTTCAAGACTAGAATCCCACTTCAATTTTTTTTATAATGACTTTATAAATTTTGTTAGGCCACCTCGCAGAGTTGATAGTCTCATTTCTAAACATGAATAACATCTCCTTAGAGGGTGATTAGTTTTTTTATCATATAGTAAGCCCTCTAAATCTAAAATAAGTAAATATTTCTTGTGTCTAATTATAGGGAAGTAAATAATTTTTATTTTAATCGGCCGCATATCAATTCTACCAAATTAAAATAAACAACATTTTAGCTTGTGGCTACCACTTACTAACCAATCTTGTGTCTAGGATTGAATCATATTTATCTCGCTAGATCCTTTAATGCAAGGTCTATTTTAAATAAACATTAATCTATTTATTGCTTTATGGAAAATGTAAGCATAATTAAAAAAGTATAGTGGTATATGTGGTAATATGGTGAGTTCAATATAAACATTGTAGGAGGATATCACATACTTATTGATCTTGTGACTTGGCTTACATCATCCTTACCCCTTTGTTAGTTCTTTTGATGAAATATGTATTTAATTTTTTTTTATCAATTTATAATTAATTTCACGCTATGGAAAATGAAATCTTAATTGAAAAAACATATTTCTCTTTGTGGTTATATGGTAAGTACAATATCAATTATTTTATGTTTTGTTAATGAAGTCTAGGGGCCACTTGGGAACACTTATATTTGTTAAACCACTCTTTGGAGGATAAAAATTCTGAGCTATTGATGTGGTTTAGTGACCACTAGGCTATGCCATAATTGGATGGACTAAGCATCAAAACTAATGCATGTTATTTATGAAATGATAACTACTAATTGTGGAGCATTAGATACCACAATGAACATTTGCAATAGGTTATTTGGTTATTCCTCCTTTGAAAATGATCCTAGTTTTAGATTTAGAAGATATTATCTCCTATAAATGTGTGGGACTTATAAATAGTTTTGTTTAAAAATACACATGGCTAACATAAAAGGTTGTGATTAGTTATTCATGTTGGATACTCAGGCCACACTCTTCACAATTACTTTCTCTGGTTGTTTTTGTATAAACATTTAATGTATTATAAATTTATGGGGATTACTATCAGTTTTTAATAAATACACATGAATAAAATACAAGGATTTGATTACGTATTCATGATAACGCTTATTTCACTAAATCGAACTTATTCCAGTCGAAGCGAGAAAAAATATAGCCAATATTGGAATCCAAAACTACTTGTTTTGGATTCCAAAATGTTAAATATTGGAATTATATGGACTCCAAAATCACACATATTGGATTCCAATATCACATATATTGGAATCTAGAATCACATATATTAGAATCCAAAATCACATATATTGGAATCCAAAATCAC
This sequence comes from Taxus wallichiana var. yunnanensis, assembly GCA_018340775.1. Taxonomy (NCBI): domain Eukaryota; kingdom Viridiplantae; phylum Streptophyta; class Pinopsida; order Cupressales; family Taxaceae; genus Taxus; species Taxus wallichiana. Next base: position 176,122,695 of record CM031243.1, on the reverse strand, counting down.
ATATATTGGAATTTACTACACTCCAAAGTCCCATATATTGGAATCCAAAAAGTCAAATATTAGAATCCATTATACGGGCTACATCTGCTATGAATGGTATATAGTTTGTACTAAATAGAACATGGATATGTTTTATACGTGCAAGCGGTTGCTACACATTATTTATGATTTGTTATGTACATAACATGTTTCTATTTTATAAGAGCTAGGATGTTAACCATTATTTAAGATATTGTTTCACCGGATTCTTAGGAAATTAATGAAAGCAGACAAGAGGTAATAATCCAAGGAGGAATACTTGTTTATAATGTTGGTTAAAGGTTGTGTGTGTGTTACGATTACTTGATCGAAGTTGATTGTGAGAGCTTCCTTTTGGCTAGGAGGAACTACTTGTTCCTGCAAGATTGGTGGGTGAAGGAAGGTGATGGTTGATCTCTAAAACCGGTGGTCATTTCCATGAAAGTGATTCCCGAAGTGTCATCGTGAATGCCAATGCCTTAGATCAGTCCTGGTGCTTGCTTAGGCCTCGACTAGATGTATTCTATTGTCTTGATGCTGAGAAAAATCTGATTTGTGCTTGAATTTAGATAGCTCTCCCAAAACTTGAAGTAACCAACCAGGGAAAAAGGTTGCCAAATTGTATATATGGTGATCGACGATGGTCAAGGTGATCAACATCGAATTGGTATCGGTTAAGGTAGAATATCCTATGCTTACCAAAAATAGCAGATCTTGGCTATATTTGGCAAGCTCTACTTGTTGGCCCAAGTATCAAGTGATGGTCAATGCTTAGATAAGGCATATTGTTGGAGAAGGAATAGAAATTTAATGCTAAGGTTAGATTAAGTCCTAGGTCATTAGGATAAGTGGAAAATGAGTGTTAGTTAATTTAATAGGCTAAGAATAAGTCCATGGTGAGGTGTCTAAGTGAGGTGTCTAGGTGAGGTGTAAATTAACCTAATTAAATTAATTAGATTAATAAATAATCTAAGGATGGGAATTAAATCAATTGTAAATAATTAAATTAATGTGAATGTAAGGTAAAAGGGTCATGGTTAGGCAAACACATTATGTTAACTAATTAAAGGGGACCAAGGGGAGTGTGAACCAAATTTGGTGTCTAAATTTTCCCCTTTTGTCACGTACATTGTATTGGTAAGTGATGCTAAAAACAAGAAGTGCTTGCCCCAAATATAAGTGGGAATGAGGATGCCCCAAGTATGGGTGGAGGTGATCACCCTAAAACCAAGAGCTTATGAGGTGTAAGAATGAATCGGTGACCGGTTTGATAAAAGTGTAAGTGATGAAAGTGAAGGTAGGTGAGTTGTAGGTAAGGGTATGGGAATTTTGGTAAGGGGTAAGGGTCAAATTGGGTAATGGGTAATGGGAAAGGGTCATATCAGGTAATGGGTAATGAAAATAAAATGCACACAAATGTATAGATTGCGACACAATACCGAGGTTGAAGAACTTGAAAACTCTACATCGTGCAAGGTCGATAGGTTTATTCAAATAATATTGAAATGATTCAGGTATCCAGGGTACATGATATGGTCCAGAAACATGATGTAGGTTAGGTGTAAGAACCTTTTGGTATGTTTCGGTACACCAAAGGTTTGGTCAGGATGAACAACATGAAAATAGGCAAAGTAAGGTCATGTGCTCAAATAACACTGGTAACAACATCACAAATTATAGTGACTACACAATTTCAGGTCAAGGTATATTGGTCGTGACATGGGTAAGGCCAAGATATATGTAAAATAATAGGTCCCTAAATGCAATTAAGGAAATCTATGGGCAATTTATGCTTGTGGGTAGGGTGTAATAAGTGTTGGTAAAACCAAAAGGTATGTGATAGTAAAGAGTTTAGGAAAAAATGGGAAAAATGTAGAGGAAATGGTACTGGTAGGTGACCGATGTCGGTTATAAGGTAACCGATGTCGGTTTTGGGTGACCGATGCCAGTCATGTTGGGTCAGGGTTATAAAGTTGAAATTCTGTATTTTTCTGAGAATCATTATTGTTGTTTGACTTCAAGAAAATGACAGAGCTGAGTGAATTGTGCATTTTTGGGGAGGAAAAGACAAGGCATTGTACCAAGCTAAGGTGGAGGTGACTAAGTGGTGAGAGGAGCCAGGTAGATGGGTCCACAAGAGCGGTTGGTGATGTGTGATTGGTGGAGGGATTTGATGTAGATTCTAACATGACATAGGTAGGAGAGGGTTTAGGTAGACCATTGGCATAGTGGCTTGACGTGCCACCACATAGGTGATACCGTGATGAGGTAAGAGGTGTTTTAGAACTTGTTATTTGCTAAAAATTTGGTGAAAAATGAAGAAATTGGGGTGGGGGTTTTCATTTGAAATGCGGGTTAAAAGTGGGTAAAAATGAAAGGAATGAGGAGTGGGAAGGTCATAAATAGGTGAGATAGGTTTGGGAATTAATTTGGGATAGGGTGGGGTGGGTAGATTAGGGGTTTTAGGTAAGTTTTTTTCAATTTTTGAAAATGGGGGGATAGGTTTTCAATTTTTGATAGCACGATAGAGACCAACATCAATCAAGGTTTAGCCGATGTTGGTTGGCACTTTCTGGCATTGGTCTAGCCTTAGGTGACCGATACCAGTTAAAGGAAACCGATGACGGTCATTAGAAAACGATGATAGTCAAGATGACCGGTACTTATTAGGGTTAAAGAACCACAAGAGTTAAGAAAGGCTAGTTTGGAAAGAAAAATGGGTAAAGAAGGGGTAAGTAAAGATTTCTTGTAGAGGGATAAGGGTAAAATAGGATCTTTGGTGATATGGGATAGGTGAGTAGGTGAAATAATGTTAAGGTAATGGGTAATAATTGTAAAGGGTAGTAGGCTTGTAGGTGAATTAGGTAAATGGGGTAATCATGATTGGTGTGGTTGGGTATGGTTTTAGGGTTAATAGGTAATTGGAGGTAGTTAATTATAAATAATGTTCGATTTATTGGATGTTGGCTTGGGACTAGGTTTGTGGATGCGAGACATAGTACCACCTCTATTGGTAGCGATGTGGTCTAGTGTGACTACAGAGGAGTGGGAGCATATGACCGATATTGGTCGATTCGAGATCCAGTGCTATAGGCATATAGACCGAGATCCTATCTTGATGGTTGCACTCATAGATAGATGGGATTCAGTGACCAACACATTTAATTTACTGACGTGTGAGATGATTGTCACCCTAGAAGATGTGTACAGGATCTTGTGGCTACCGATTGTTGGGGAGTCAGTGTATTCTATTTCCTCTGAGGCATCGTGGAGCTAACAAATTATGTATTTGGGGAGGCAATGGGTGAGATGAGGTACCATAGCACAAGCCTAAGCTATGGAGACATGTATGTGGCCCATCCTCAGGAGACGAGGTTGGTCATTTTGATGATGGAGACGATATGTTGCTTCACCTTACTAGATGTTGAGGGTGGGATATTCCCATGAGAATTAATGGGAGTGCTTCATGATATGATGGAGGAGAGGATTTTTTTTTCTTAGACACCTACATTCCCTGGTGTATATGTAAAGGGAGTTATGGGCCTATGGGAGATTGTGGCGGTTTAGTTTGTGCTACACCTTTATTCTACATTATTGGGCATACAATCACATCATATGTGTACATCCATTTGTTTTTTCCCGACATGATTGGTTGGGGTGGACAGTCGAGTTGGACATAGACGATGGGTACCAATTGGTGGGAAGCACTGAGTGGCTAGGGCCACACATGATGTTTTGTATTACAGACATGTATTGGAGGGGATTTCAGGAGTTGATATTGTTTGGAGGCCATATGTTGTCTATCCCTCATATAGGGACATGGCGGAGGAGTTAGAGGAGTTATAGCTACTGCGAGGTGGATTCAGGGGCATCATGTTGGTGAACATGAGATGATACTTGTTGACAGGTCGACGACAGTTTGGACTATAGCAGACGTGCCTCCACCTTTCCCACAAGATGACAGAGAGATGATGTGGAGAGACCTATGTCTCCACCATGACCAAGCATTCTGATAGGGAAGGAGGAGAAGGTGGTGGATAGGTGGATCGATGATGCTAGGGTCACCGATAGATATAGGTAGTGGTGGGTGGTACGAGATATGTGTGACACCACCGAGGCCAGGGAAGCTAGACTTAGCCACCATCATAGTGTAAAGAGATACATTACAGGTTTAAGTGGCTGCCCTTTAGGCCCAAATTATAGCTTTACAGGGAAATTTATCGGAGTCAGAGGCACAAGTTTCCATTTTCCTTACAGCACAGGTACCATTAAGTGGACTAGCACCCACACATGGTGGAGATGGATATGGGGACAAGTAGCCACCTTATAGGTGTAGGTAACGAGGTTTGTAGCGCCGATTGACCACTACATAGGAAAAGGTTGTGGCCTTACAGGCCCAAGTTGCAACACATGCACCTCCATAGACTCAGGGATAGGGTCCCACACTATAGGAAATTATGGTGGGATAAGGTCCCATGGTACAGGGAGGAGGACAAGGCTCATAGGTATAGGGTCTGAGGCCAACATTAGCAAGTCAAAGCTCACTAGGTTGATGTGAGACATATGGAACCACCTCAGATGATGTTGATGGTGAGGTTCAGGGATGCCTTGAATGAGGCACGATATTACTAGGATCATTTGATGACCATCAGGATAGATGTCCCTTCCTATGCGAGTATAGGGCACAATAGGAAGTAAGTGAGAGGACTAGATCCCACACTCATAGTTCAGATAGCATAGGGGGTCGGCGAGCCCAGAGGCGGGGGTTAGGGCGAGGATACAAGTTCACGAAGGCTAGTCCCAGGTGAGGGGCATGAAGATATTAGACTGAGACCCATGCTAGGTGGAGAGATGTAGGAAGGTTACCGGGATGGAGGAGAGGAGGAGGAGACAAATGAGACATGCATGGATATCAGGTGGAGTGACAATTAGTCACCTGATATGATTGGTGTATCAATTTTTGGTATATATTGGCCTACGTGCCAATGATAGTGAGGATGTATATGAGGGTTTTGAGATTTTTATTTTATACCAGCCTATGTGCCAAAGATTGTGAGGTTTTATATGAGATTTTTAGATCGAGTATTTATTTGTATCGATGTAAATTTGTATTGATACACATGATTTATCATTTATATATAGTTGATGATGTTTATGTATTAATAATGTACTTGGTTTTAATTTTAGTTGTTATTGTGTATGTGATGGAAACTAGATGAATTAGGCATGATTGAGTTGAGGTCATGTAGGCATCTTTGGAGTTAGGTATAGGTGTGTTTAAGTTAGGTAAGTTAGGCATGGTGGAGTCTAGGTGAGTTTGACATGATTGAGTCTAGGTCATTTAGGCATGATTGAGTGAAGTCAGTTAGGCGTGGTGGAGTTTTAGGCTAGTTAGGCATGATTGAGTTAGGTCGTTAGGCATGGTGCGATTTAGGCCGCTTAGGTATTATTTGGTGATGTTGTTAGGTTTGATTTAATTTTAATGTTATTTGTAGTTTGGAAAATAAATTATGATGTATATTTATGTTATGGTTTAAAATTCCAAATATTTATGTCATGGAATGGTGAATCTGGTTGATGTATGATGTGATGAAATGGTAAGTATGCATGTTTTTATTAATATCCAAGTGTTGTAAAAATGGAAACTAACTAAGGTAGAATGTGAATAGGAAAATGGGGGAAAATAGATTAGGGTAAATTGTAGTCAAGCTAACCTCCAAGGGACCCATTCCCTCGAGTGCTTCCTACATAGCCCTAATGAAAAGAGGCCTCGAACCGATGTATTTTTCCCATAAGCTAGGGAAGAATATGATGAGGTAGATAAATGGGTTAGCAGGTTTTAGGAAAGGCTGGGTCTAGGTCAATTTAGGAATGATTGAGTCTAGGTCATGAAGGCATGGGTGAATTGAGGTCATTTAGGTGTGGTTAAATTGAGGTTTTGAAGGCTTGGTATTGTATAGGATAATCAACAAGTAATGAAAAAGGTGAGTGGTAAGAGGTGATAGAAGAGCCACCTATTTGATAAGAACCATAAAACCACTACCATACCGAGAGATCGACTTATGAACATAAGACCCTAAAGGCACTGCATGATTGAATATTATAAAGGTGAAGAAAGTCACATGATCAAAAACTATCACATTTGCAGCATGTCCCTTGAGCGGGTAGGGAATTAGGGTGAAAAGGTGATAAGGTGAAAGTAGGTTGGTTTTATCATAACCTAGTGTGAGACAACATGTTGACTTGACAAGAGACCCAATATCACAATAGGAAATTCCATGATGAAAATGTTAATATTTTTCTTTTTTCTTTTGCTTTTTTTTCTTTGATAGAATGATCAATGCGTGAAGTTTATGTGGGATGAGTATATTTTCTCCTTGAGTTCTTCATTAAGTGATCGATGCAGGAATCTTCATAATATTTTTATTTTACTTTTTGTAAGAATAGTATATTTTTGATGATAGACTAAGTACATTACAACTAGCTTCATATAGAATTCCTTTGAGGGAACAGTCTATTTATGGTAGCAATATAAAAAGCGTAGATGTCCTTTTTGAGGGAGTCATATTTTTGCTAGAAGTTTGACTCAAGGATTTGAATCCCATTTTACTTTTGAAATATATTTTTTTGGAATTTTAAGTCATGGACAAGACTATAGAGAAAAATAGGCTCTTGTTTTTTAAGACAAAACTATACAACATAGAGGTTAACTGTGATAGAGAGGTTTTGAGTGATAAAAACCATGGGATTCCATCCGAAAAGGAAAAAAATATCCATGAGAATCATGCCATGAGTGGAGGCATGGTACTTATATTGAAGACAAGGTTGAAAGGTAATGGGAAATCACATGATCTTGGTTTAGTCATTGATCCTTAAAATAGGTAGAATGGAAGGTGAACAATGCTCAAGGGACTAGCGTTGAATAGACAAGAGGTGATATATGACTTAATTAAATAGTAGAATGGTTGAAGATGTAAGGCATTGAGGGGTTTAGATTCAGGTTTAACTTCAAGTGAATACAAATAATAAGCACTTGATCCACAGGTATGAGTAACAATATAAGGTCCAAGCCAATTAGGAGAAAATTTTCCACGTTTAATTTTTTCCTCTTTTGTTACATGTTGATTTTCTTTAGGACAAGGTCATCAACTTGGAAGGTTCATTCATGGATGTGTTTGTCATAGGAACGTTTGATAAATTTTTGGTAGATTTTAAGGTGATCAAGAGCATTAAGATGACATTCATCGAGTAACTTGAGTTGTACCAAACGGTCTTGGTGAAATTCATCATCATTGAGCATATATTTGAGTTAGATGTGAAGAGACTGAATCTGGACTTAAAGAGGTAGGACAACCTCGCACCATAGACCATAGAGAAAGGTGTAGCCATAGTTGAGGTAAAAATACTAGTAAAGTAAGCCCATAAGGCAAAAGGAATGTGTGTGTGTCAATCATTTCAAGATCATCCACAAATTTCATAAGAATTTTGTTTAAGGTTTTGTTGGTGGACTTAGCTTGGCCATTTTGTTTAGGGTAATAGGGTGAAGAAAATATGAGTTTAATGCCAAAGGCATCAAAAATATTCCGTAGAGTTTTATTTTTAAACTATTTTCCATTATCGTGACGAGACGATGGGAGCACCAAAGCAACAAATGATATGATGATTGATGAATTCACATATTTTCTTAAATTTTGTTGAAATAAGAGGTATGGATTCTACCCATTTAGTGTAGTATTCAATAGCGGTAATAATCCATTGATGGCACTGTGAAGAATGGGGATTGATTTCTCCAACAAGATCCAAACCCCATTGAGAGAAAGGCCAAAGGTCTCATGCGACCTGTAAGGCATGATTAGGTGTGTGATGAAGATTAGCATGTTGCTAGAACTTCACACAACATTTGACATAATCACAAAAATCACGGTTTAAGGTTGGCCAATAATAGCCTAGGCGGAGAATGCATTTAGCAACAGCTAAACCATTGAAGTGACCTCCACAAATTCCATCGTGAACTTCCTTGATGGTGTAGGGAATTTTAGAACTTGTAAGGCATCGCAAGAGGATACCATCAAAGCCACATTTATAAAAGAATACCTCCCATGATGAAATATCGAGAGAGAATTTTGATAAAGGCACATTGTCCATCATGAGTAAGGTCTGAAGGTAACACTTAAAGGGAAAGGTAGTCAAAAAACTGCTTATACCAAAGGTCACATGGGTCCGATTGAATGGTTCCAACGAGGTTAACGTCTCACAATAGATAGGAAGGTGATTGTAAACTTTGTCTTTGTGACAAATATTTTGAGTTGGAGGGTGAGGTGGGTATATGAGAAATAAGGTAGGCCATGGTATCCACAAATTTATTACCGGAATGTGGAGTGGTTTAAAGTTCATAATGATCAAAGGTAGTCAAAAGTATGTCTACATGATGCTTATACTTTTGAAGTGTTTCGTTATGAAAATGGTATATACAATTGACTTGATTTACAACCAGTTGAGAGTCACCAAAGATATTAATTTCTTTGATGTGTAAGGTGATGGCGGTTTGAAGGCCTAATACGAGTGCTTCATATTTGGCAATATTGTTAGTACATTCAAAATCTAGTTTGAAAGATAATGACATAGGCTCACCATCAAGAGGAATGAGGATAAATCCAACACCACCTCCATGTTGACATTTGGAACCATCAAAGAATAAGGTCATCGAGGTAAATGGTATCGTCCAATGAGAGGGTAGTAATGGATTCATCTGGGAAATCAAAGTTAGAGGGCTGATCTCCGAGAGAGAGGTGTGTCGTAAGTTGGTCAATGATAGTTTGGCCTTTGATATATTTTTGATGAGTGAATTCGAGGTCTAGGTCTGCAAGAAGCATGAGCCAACGTGCAACATGCTGATGTTGGTAGGGCTTAGTGTACATGTAATGTAAGGGGTCTGTATTGGTGAAAAAAAAATTGTGGTTAAGTAGGTAATGGCGAAGTTTAGTAGCGACAAAAACTAAGGCTAAAAAGATTTTTTTAGTGTGGGTGTATCAGGTTTCATAATCCAAAAGCGTATGGATTATATAATAAACTACTTTCTCCCTATGTTTCTCATCGCAATGAGTGAGCATGGCTCCCAAGGAATGATCCATAGAAGAAATGTAAAGGTAAAATGGTTAGTCATCCTTAGGAGGAATGAGTATAGGTAGTTGGAGGAGGTACTATTTTAAGGCCTCAAAGGCTTTGTGGAATTCATCATCCCATTTAAAGGAGATGTCATTTTTGAGGAGAGGATGAATGGGGTAACGGTGGTCATAAAGTTGTGAAATAAATGATGAATAGACCGCAACTTGCCTTGGAAAGTACGTAGTTGGCGTAACGTTAGTAGGTGGAGGAATTTCGAGAATATCCTTGATATTAGTGGGATCAACTTCTATGTTACACAAAGAAATTATAAAACCAAGTAGTTTTCCTAAGAGGATGCGAAGACACATTTCCTAGGTGAAGGTAAACACAATACTTGATGAGATGGTCAAAATTACCTTAAGGATTTGTAGGGTGTTCAAATCGATGTTTGGATTTGGAAAGAAGGTCGTTTACATAATATTATAGTATGTGATGGATGATGTCATGAAAGATATAAGTCATAGCCCACCGATATGTAGCACCAACATTTTAAAGGTCAAAGGGCATGACTCAATACAAGAAGGTCCCCCCAGGAGTGATGAAGGAAGTTTTGTGTTGATCTTTGGGGATGATTAATATTTGGTTATAACTCGAGAATTCATCCATGAGTGATGAAATTTCATTTCCAACGGTGTGATCAACTAGTTTGTCTATACTAGGTAGAGGAAAGTCGTCTTTCGGGTAGGCTAAATTAAAGTCATGGAAATTTGTGTATATGCAGAGTCCTCCAGGTCACTTTTGTGACAGAACAATATTAGAGATCCATTGGGGATAATAAATGGGTAGGATGAAGGAAACCAAGAGAAAGCACTGAAGTTCTTCTTTAATAAGAAGGGAAATGCAAGGATGCATTTTTCACACTTCTATTTTACAAGTTTGGATTTAGTAATACTTACGATATTGTGGACCAAAATTTTTAGGTCAATACCGGGCATATCAACGTAGGACCAAGTAAATTAATTTCTATGATCAAAGAGGAAAGAGGTAAAATATTCCTATTCTATAGCATCTAAATATTGTCCTATCTTTAGAATGTGCGGGTCTTCCGAGTGTTAATATTGATTTTTATGGTTAATTCATTTAACATGGTTTGTATATTAGAAGGAAAAAACCGGTGAATATAAGAATCCTCCACACCAAGATAGGTGAGAATAGAATCATCATCCTGACATTGAATGAAGTTAATAGAATCAGTATCATCATCGATCATGTTAGGATACGGGAAGTGAAGGGAAGAGGGAGCCTCACCATCATGTTGATAAGTAATAGGTCCTAGGAAATGGTGTTTACAAAATTTTTTTAGGAGGAATGGATTCGGATCCGTAGACTCGTAGGTGAAGGTGGGGAAGTTAGTAGATGGGGTGAAGAAGGTTTTTCAGCCTCAATGACTTTGAAACAAGCTTTCTTGAAAGATAGTTTGGAAAAGCCAATACCACCGTGGTCGTTGTGTTAACGTGTGGTACATCGATGACAAAGATAGCAGCCTCGTCATTCGTAGAACCCAAAGCCAAAAGCCTTTCCATACACAATAATTGAGGAAAGTGTAGGTGAAGCGGTGATTGGTGAGGGATTGAAGGTCGAAGAAAATGCTCACTTTTGGGAAGGTGGCTTGAGAGAGTAGGTAGAAGTATCAATTCCCCCATAGGTTAAGTTTGTACGAATGTGAGGAGGACCATAAAGGAAAAAATAGCCTACGTGGTGATCATAGCGAGGATGTTGGAGAAGGTTACCATACTTGTTGAGGAGTAAGGAATGTGTCGATGTTGTACATGCAAAGTACTCCCCTAGAGCGAGACGTTGAAAAAACCTTCTAAGGGATTATAAGTTAGTATATGGGTGGAAGCAATAGATGAATCACTAGGTGATCGGGAAGAATAAGCATTCATCGGTTGAGAAGTAGAAGGGTTAGCGGATGGGTCGGCTACGAAGCTATACGGTAATGGGAATGGAGGAGGTAGGTGTGGAAAAGGTAGCAGAAGCATCGGTGGATGGGGTTGTGGGTGAAGGATAAGTATCAAGACTAATGGATGCATTAACTGTACAAGGACATCATTAGGTCAGTATAACATGTTACTGGTTTTGAATGGAGAAGGATCGGTGGGGATGGCATAGTTGTGTCTTTCATGTTTAAATTTTACATAACGATGTAAGGTTGAAGGAACATAACATATGATGTGGATCCAAGGTTGGACAAGTAATAGGTTATACTTGAACTCCCCTCTAAGACATATAATAGTTCTAAAATAGCATGGGGGCCCACACAAACGTGGAGGATGATGGTCTTTGAGAGTGCAAGTGATGGCATCATTGAATGAATGCAAAGCATAACTAGGTTATTATGCATGTAATATGAAGGGATGCACATTTGATTGTGACGTGTCGAGGAGATGATGTTGATGTTGGAACCATCATCAATCATAACACGTCCAACACACATATTATCAATAAAAATGGAATTGAAAGGGCGGGATCGGATCAGCTAATTGAGAGGTACCATCTCATTTTCGAGGCGAGGGAAGGTACTTGGTGAGTAGTGGTAGGTGTAGAGGAAGGGGATGAATTAGTGAGAGAAGCTACATGGTGAGGGGTGATAATGGAGGCCACAGGTGTTGGGTTGTTAGGTAAAACCTCAATGGATTAAGGAACCTCCATGAGGGCATTTCGATGGGATTCAGAAGTTTGAACAAGGTTGTACAAGGAAATTTTTAGAGGGGATTGGTGCAATTATTTTATCATTGTACGATGGGAGACACCATTAGAAATAGGATATGTGGGTCCCCAAATGGTGATTTTTGGTGCAGGTGTAGATGGTATGTTGGGCACAAAAGTATTATCGAACGGGCTAGTTGTTTTCTCCCTTCCTTTGTCTTTTTGGGCATGAGTGACAACTTGGATCATGTTAATGAGGAAGAGAGGTGGATGGAGAAGGTGTGTCAAGAAAAGTATAATGACATGATGGAAAAAAACCTAGTGCATGGTAAGAACCTTGTGAAATGAGTAGGGCACACTGGCATTTTGGTGGGGTTTTGGCTAGTTCTCCTATACAGACCATATTGATCTTGAATTTTAGAGGTGGATAAAAGGGTTGTGGAGGTGGTTGAGCAGGAGTCGGTGAAAAGGTGGTGGGTGAGGATGTGTAGTGATAGGTGGAGGTGGAACTGGGTCCTCATCTAGAAGATCATCATCATCAAAGTTTTGTTCAAGAGGAAAAAGTTGGAGAAGAACAGTTTTTAGAGCCTTATAATTTTCTACATCATGTCCTAACACACAATGGTAGGCACAAATTTTAGTATCGTCAAACCCTTTTGGTTTGGGCTTGAGTGGGTCATAAGGTCTAAGGGGTGGAAATGTGATGAAAGAGATATATAAAAATTTAGCTAGAATATTGGTGTAAGACCTGCAAAGGGATCGCAATGCGAGGTGAGTGTGGGTCTAGATTGAAGTGTAGGTGATTGTGATGAGTGAGGTACTAAAAGAGGTGGAATTAGAGATGGGATAGGTTTAACCACATATTTGATAGGTGGTACTATTGTATAATTGGGTTGTGCCTTCGGGTAAAGGTGTGGTAGATGAACTAGTGATGGAAGGTGTTGTAGGCTTGACTACCTCTTTGGAGGGTAGTGGGTTTTTCAATTTCAGTTGCACCTTCTTGGGTAAAGGTGAAGGAGGAGTATGTGATGTAGAAGGGAAAGCGGATGGCGGAAGAGGATGGGTTAGCCATGGTGATAATGGAGGTGTGGTACAGGTTGCTGGCGGAGGAAAGGTGGAAGGTACAAGTCGAGGAGAAGTCTCATAGGTAGTGATGAAGTTATTGTAGCTGGTGGGGTATAGGTGGTAAGAAAGATGTGGGTAATGAAGAAGGTGTATGCTACATTGATAGGTTGGGTGTAATAAAGGATTGTGATGAAGAGGTGGGCTGCGGTGCTTTTGATTTTCCTTGGATAGGTAGTTGTTTGGCCAAGGTCGACGGGTGAGGCTCTAGGATAGACGAAAGGGACGAAGGTGAAAAAGGCATGGTGGGTGAAATAGGTGTGTGCAGCCTAAAAATTTGGGTCTTATTTTTAGGTGGAGGATATGTTTTTGCTTGAGCTTAGAAAGATGTGGCTAAATTCAACTTGACGGGAGGATGGAATAGGATTGATGTCGATATGACACCCAAGGTAGTGATAGGTCCGGATACGGGGAAGGTGTGGATACAAGTAGGTTATTAGGCATAGGATCAGGTTTAGTTGTTGGTAAATGTTATGATGTAGGCAAGGGTGATGAAGAAGTAATAATTTCAATAGGAATGGTCATGGTCAATTGGGTTCCTTGAAATACCTTCAGATCGGTCATGGTAGTATCTCTGTAATCGACACATGCATTTGGGTTGAAAAGCGTATTCGAAGGAGTCCCCAAAGCATGGAATTATCAACGTAATTCAAGTGGTCATCCAGGCGTGAAAATGACACTATTGTGAGTGAATATGATGTTGGCTTAGTAGTAATCCCTGTAAAATATGTCTATGAGACAAGGAACTGGTTGGCTTTGGAATCTTTGGGAAAGAGAGCCGAGAGCATATCAATAGGATCCGAAATGCTAATGGGGAATTTTCCCCAACAGGAAGTGGTGCGTCTAAAGGATCCCCTATGGGTAGGGGAAATGATAGTTGGGATGAGATAGTTTCCTTTTTCGATGGAGAGGAAAGCGAAGGTGACTCTCCTAGGGGTGGGAGAGTCAATACCATAGGTTGTTCATTAGGTTATGAGGTAAGTGGTGAAGCAGAATGGGTGGAAGTTGTGGAATACTCTTGTTGGTGAAGGGGAGATGAATGGGAATCCTTTATGGGTGAAGGAGTAGAGGGAGTGAGCTCCTCCATGAGTAGAGGATCTCATCCTAGAATCTCCTCGATAGAGGGGATAGGAGGAATTCTGAAGAAGGGCTAGTATGGTGTCAAACACAACATGGATGTCATAGAAATTACTGTCATTAGTTGAAGGTTTGCTAGTTTGGTTTGATGATAGAGTATGGTTAGGGAATAACTTATTGAATATATGTAAATTTTGATTCATGGATGCATTCGGATTTTCTAGGGACGAGATCTCCATTATCTAACATTTCTTGGACAATGTTCTTGAAAGTTATACAATTTCCATCGCTATGGCCTTTGACGTGATGATAGCTACAATAGTCCTGTTCTTGTACCATTTCGATATAGGACAAGTGAGGTCAAAACCAGCATGTGCTTTTATGGGTGGAAGAACAATGGCTTTGGTCTTAAGAATTTTTTCTAATACTATATAATAAGGCTCCCCGATTGGAGTGTAATTTCATTGCTCCCGTCTGAACTGAAAATTTTGAACGAGAGAAAGGTTGGAGGTAGGTTTCGATTGATTACAAGGATGAGATGGGAAATCCTTTAAAACTACCACATTGGTAGATCCTTTGGCTTTTGAATAATTGTTTTGGGGTTTTGAAGAGGAAGAAGCATCATTTGATTTAAATGCAGCATTTTTGTTACGCAATTGAATTTTCTTCTCTTCAATGGCACAAATTTCTAGTTTTCATGCCATGGTAAATGCTTCGTTGAAGGTATGGAAGGTTTTTACTTGCAAAGTTGGTGAGATGTGTCTAGCACAAGCTCTAGTGAACAACTCTATAAGCTTGGTTTGAGGAAACTGGAATGTTAGTTGGTTGATGAATCTCTGCTAATGAGCGACAAAATCAGTGATATAATCATCGTCATATTGTCAATTTGAGTATAAGTCAGTCATAGTGACCTTCTTGACGATATTGATTGAAAAATGGTCTAGGAATACTTGAGCCACTTGATTAAATGAGTAAATGGAATGTTAAGGAAAACCACTAAACCAGTCTAACGTGGGTCCCATTAAGGACATGGAGAAAATTTGTAGGAGTAAAGCATCGTTATGGGCAATTAGATAACACCCATGTTTGAAAGACCATAAGTGTTGCTATGGATCATCTTTCTTGTTGACGGGTTAAATTTGGGCATTTTCCAATGCACATGGTATGAGTGAATGAGAATAGATGAATGGATGGGCTCATTGCAAATTTCATTATAGGTTAAGGAGTTACAAGATCAAAAAACTGATGCTTCTAATGTTTTCATCTTTTCCATCATCATTTTAATAAGTTCGTTGGTGGGTTGTGATGATTGGGAACCCCATGCAGTATAAGGAGGTTGATGATGAATGTAGGATGTGGAAAACATCCTATTATATGGTGGTGCCGAGTATGAAAGCGTGAAGGTGGAATAGATGCATGTGGAGGGTATCCCGAATAGGAAACAAATGCGATTGGGGGTTGTTGGTAATATGTATAATTAGGTGGGGTAGTTGTAACGACTCTTGTGGTAATTGGGGGTAGGGATTGTGGGATGGAAATAACAAGGTTTTGGAATGGGGTATGGGTTTCCGACACCATGGGTGGTTATGATGCAACTGGTAAATATGAAGTAATGGGTGTAGATGGGGCTACGCTTAAGGTGGCTGACGAAGGAATAGTTGACACCACGGGTGTGACAAATATCATAGGTGTAGCAGTTATAGAGGATGTGGGGTCCAATTGAGACATCATAGGTTGCAAGGTGGATGAAGGTAATGCTGAGCTAGTGATATCTGACACGAAAGTGGGGCAAAGGGTAGGAGAAATAGACATGGACATGCCATATACCAAATGTCCTGATGAGTCTTGGGTAGATGAGTGGGCGAGATAGTGTTGTAGGGTAGTGAGATTTTGGTCAAGGAGTCTTGCGAACTCCTCCTCGATAGTACTAATAGTAATGGGCTGAGTTGGATCCATATGCGACAGGATGGAAGGCGGTGATGGGCTAGGAAGAAGTAGTTGAAGGCTAGCGTGAAATACAAGGGTGTTGGCTTTGCTACGAGTCAAAAACATGTGAGTTAGCGTAAACTTGGTAATCTGTTCTCTATAAATGACACAAAAACAACAGAAATGGAGAAAAAATAATTTTTGGAGGTGAAACTGGTCAATGTTTTAATTAAAAATTAAAACAAAGGAACCAACGATGGTTAGGGTAAGTGATGCAGGTGACACGGTGACCGACGTCTGTTAGGGTGACTGATACCGATTACTATGGGAAATCAACAGTTTTTCAAATGAGGCAAAAAATTGATGAAAATGAAGTAAAGAAGTTGTATTTGACTGTGATTTTAAAATTTTAGGGGTATGATGATGTCATGAGAACTTCAAAAAGAATAGAAGATGTGATGAGTGTTGTATTTTGTAAAATTGACCAAAAAGCTGGAAACCAACAACAATTACATAAACCGATGATGATCGGATATAAGCGACAATGGTCACTAGATTGACGCTTGATCACTTTGTGAAATTTGAAAAAATGAAGAAAAATTATTTTATGAATTAAGTCAGATGGAATATCAACCCAAAAACTTGAGTATGATAGTAATGGACCTTGACACACTCAGAAATAGTCAGAATACACCAACTATGATGGCAAAGTGTGAAAGGAAGGATAAAATGAAGAATGTGACCTCACAACTCAAAACACAACCTCAATAAAAAGCTAAGAAAAACTCAAAATCCTATAAGTGAATTTTTATGTTTTAGCTTATGCTATTTAAGTCTAACTTGTGTATAGAAAAAGTTTTTTTGGTTAGAAAGGTTTCTATGAAGAGGCAATATCTAAGGGTGGTTTTAGGTTATGTTTTGGCGGGGGCGGTCCTTTCTCCGAGTTAAAGAATAGACAGAGAAACTACTTGGGTGCCCACTGTCAATCCTATGATTGTGTCATCATTTACAACTTCTTTTAGGTAAGGTGTTTTGTAAGAAGATGTGTAAATTTATATTTGTGTAGTTTGGAAAAGAGAGAGAAGAGAAAGTGATCTACGATTCAATTATGTCAACTATCAGTTGCGCATGACTTCCAGTGTATAGGTTGCCCTTAGTTTTAATGTGAGCTAAAAATGCTAGCATAGAAGCATGAAATGCAAGTATTTTAGAACCCAAATCAAAATGTGATATTTGATGTAAAAAAAGAGTGAATTGGAAAAAGAATGACCTTCACAAATGCAAATGCAAGAAGAAAAATAATTATTCTTTTTAGTCCCAAAATACAAATGTCACTGAGACAAATAGTCGAAAGAGAAGATTTCCAAGGAGATAATTTAATGTTAACTTCCTTTTGAAAAGAAACAAACAAAAATAACAGTTCCCTAAGAATGAATAAATGCAACAAACCCCGAAGGGTCCCATCGGGCATGCAAAAATGTTTCACGATTCTTAGAAAATTAATGAAACAGATAAGAGGTAATAAGCCAAGGAAGAATACCTGTTTGTGGTGTCAGTTGAAGGTTGTGCACGTGTTCTGATTTCCTAATCCAATTTGACTATGAGAGCTTCATTTTGGGTAGGAGGAACCACTTGTTCATGTAATATTGGTGGGTGAATTAAGGTGATGGTCGATCTATGAACCCGGTGGTTAGTGTTGCGGAAGTACTTTTTGGAGTGTCATCGTGAATGCCAATGCCTTGAGATCGAGTGCTAGTGCTTGTTTAGACCTTTGGTGGATGCATTACGTCGTCTGGATACTTGAGAAAAATATGGTTCATGCTTGAATTCAAATATCTCTCCCAAAATTTGAAGTAGCCAACCTGGGAAAAAGGTTTCCAAATTGTATATATAGTAGTGATGAGGGTTAAGGTCGCCGACATCGTTTGAGGGTTAACCGACGTCGGTTAAGGTGAGATATCCTAGGTTTACCAAAAATAGTAGATCTTGGCTATTTTTGGCGTGCTCGATTTTTGTCCGGGTCTCAAGTGATGGTTAATGCTTAGATAAGCGGGCATGTTGTTGGAGAAGGAATAGGAATTTAATGCTAGGGTTAGACTAAGTCCTAGGTGGTTAGGATAAGTGGAGACTGAGTCTTAGTTAATTAATAGGATAAGAATAAGTCCATGGTGAGGTGTCTAGGTGAGGTGTAAATTAACCTAATTAAAGTAATTAGATTAATAAATAATGTGAGGATGGACATTAACTCAATTATAAATAATTAAATTAATGTGAATGTGAGGTAAAAGGGTCATGGTTAGGTAAACATGTTATGTTAACTGATTAAAGGTGACCAAAGGGGTGTGACCTAAATTTTTGTTTACATATATGTTATATAAACAAAAATTTATCTTTTAAATGGGCTAGCGACCGTTAAGCATTATTAATGCTTTTTTATATACGAGAACATGTTTTTTTTTGTTTTACACAGTCTAGCAGATGCTACTACTTATTTATGACATATTATCTATAAAACATGTTTTTGTTTTATAAGGGATAGAAAACATATTATCTTATCCTTCATTGGTTACAAAAATGCCATAACGTGGTGTTAAATTTGACGCTCGTTTAGACGTTTTTAAATTGTTTTTATCCTTAAAATAGTTACAAATATTTGAAATAATCATCACGAGATGAATTGCATATTATAGATATAACCGTTAAATTTTCTAGAGATTTATTTATAAATTAATTATATTAAAAAATATTAAAAACAATTAAGTATATACAATAGAATTTTATATTTATTTTATTAACAGTGTAAAAATATCCTATTTTACAAATTTTCAAGGGAATTTTTTTCGATAATTCACCACAGAAGTTATTCAATCATACTATCAACTTATAATCAATGAAAATATAAATCCTCCTAACTTATATTTCGACAATCTCATCATAATATAATAGAGTTATGTAGTACTTTCATAATAACATATGTATGTATATATTATTGACAATGTTAAGCAGTACCATCATAACAACATTCTAAAAAGATAAATAGTTATTTAACATTTTCTTGCTCCAAATATTTGATGCCCTCTACCACATTCAATCCCTAAGACACTATTTGTGATATTTTTTTGTACAAATTGGCCATCAACCATTTATATTTTGTACAATATTTGCGTCGATTTTCATCCCCACCATAAAATTTTCAGGAGGGTTTCCCTTTGCACTTAATGTAATACAAAAAGTTTTTTTAGAAGCTGTATAAAAATTGTTTTTGCTCCAAACCTTTTTAGGTATCTTATTGCTATTCCCTTGACTATATTGTAATTTTCCTTTTCCCAACCGAGTCTTGGATTTAATACGGTTGATATTTTTATTGAAGATTGTTGATATTGTTGTCCCAAATAACTCCCGGGTTATTTGGACAACTTATATTTTATTCTTACTTTGATGTCTCACATTTCAAGTTGCATGTACTTAGTTTTTTCCCTTGGCACTTTGGCACGATTACATTACTTCCACGCACCTAGTGTGCCCCTTCCTCCCCATGCCTTCTTCCTTTCCCTTTTCCTTTTCCTCTTTGTTCCATCTTCCCCCTTACACACACTCCTTGCGCACTCACCTTCTTCCCAACATTTTATGCATCCTTTGTGCATGCCTCGGTCCTAATTCCCAAAATTGTTTACGTCCCTATCACTCTTGTGCGCCCCTTTCCTTGTTTCTACAAATCATCCAAGAATGATTGCACCATTGCCATATGTTTCTCACTCAATTGTTTCTCCCTTTCCTCCCACGTGCATCACCTTGTCGTGCGCTCTTTCTTTATTTTCCTCCTACACCTCACTCTTCCACATGCATGCCTTTATGCCTCCTTACGTGTTAGTCTTTGTTCCACGTGGAAGCTGTTAGATTTGAGTGTGCAACACACAACCTATCAAAGTGCACTAGTAGAGCACCAAATCCTAATGATGAATCAAGTATGTGTTTAGTTTTTAGTATGGATCTTTTGACAGCCATAACTTCTACTACATGGCTCTGACATGCGCTCATGGGCTTGTTTGGAAGCTGTTGACATGGGCAACATGTTGGACTTTTCAAAATCATATTTTGGTGGGATTTGGTAGGTAGAAAATAGGAAAATGTATTTCTGGTCATTAATGCATGCATCTAATCAACCCCAACCACCAGATTTCAATCATATTTTCCCTTCTTCCTTCTTTTACATGCCAAAAAGACATGGGGAAGCACATATGAAAGCATTATAGGAAAATTTATAGGCATTTATCACTTTTTTTGGTGTTTCAAAGTTTGAATATGATTTTCCCTCCTTTTCTCCTTATCTTCTCCCCTTCTTATTCTATAAACCGTAGACCTTTTCTCATTAAAACGAATCCCTCTTTGTTGTAATGAAACCATGCCAAAATGGTGTCCTACTTCCTAGGAGTTTTAGACCTTGGATTTGGTCTCTCTCGATGTATTCACACCTCCTTCCATGAATATAAATGATGTGCATTCCTTAAGAAATAAAATTGGGTTTTATGGAACTTCTGTCTTCCCTTGTCTCATTTTCATTACATCTCATCTCTCTTTTTACATTTTTCGGTATGACATGTGTATTTCCACACACGCAGCTCCATTTTCACTATGTCATCAATGTGATGGACACTGATTCTATGTGGTTACCTATGGCATGTTCCTGTTTGCCCTCTCTCCCACACTTTGTCATTTTCCTTCCCCTTGTAGAGAGTGATCAACCCTCTTACCGGCATTATTGCCTTCCCTAACTTAGGGTTTCTCCTTTCTCCACATCCTTCTATCCTTGGTCCCTTGGCATCACTTAGTTTAGGATTTGTTTTCTGCATTAGGAGTAGTAGTAGCATCGAGGAGATAGGTAGAGGAATTGGACTTTACGGAGGTCTGTCTTAAGCAAGTAAGGTTCCACACTTGGAGACAAAGTGTCATTGTTGACTCAAAAACTCGGGTTCATCCAGATTCTGATCCATGGTGTAGGTTTGAACACCAATAGTTTTGGCACACCTGTGGGACTAGCTTGAGGATCTATACATCTTAATCTCAACAAGTTTGGTGTATTATTGTTGAGATCTAGTCTTTGGAGACATCTTTCAATACATCGCGACTCCATTGATCCAATCGCACCCATTATCTCATTCAAAGACTAGTCTCCCCTCCTTCGTTCATTAATTTTTATTTCTTTCATCGTTCCATCTTCCCTTTTGAAGTCCTAAAATCATGAATTATTTTCCATCTTGGAATTCTCATTTTCAGCAAAGCAAAACTATTTCCCTCCATCTCCTCGGTTAAAAACCCTGCTCCAAATTAGTTTTATGAGCCTGTCATCCTTAATATGCATGTAACTCGACCTCCATTGACCCATATGGTTATTTTTCTAACCAAAATGTTTATGAAGAACATGTTTATGTATATGATGGTGGTGAATCCATGGAAGATGCTAATTTTCATATGCATTTTCAAAAGATGGAGATGGACATGATGTAACTTAGAGTCAAATGCTCAATAAAGGTAGTTAGAGTTGGCTTCAAGTTTCCTTGTCCATGGGTCAGCCCTATTCTAGATTGGTTTAACACCTAGGAAAAGATGTGATTTATTACTAAGATGTTGCCCCATATTACAGAATGGGCTGTAGAAATTGAGGCTAATAAATCTAGTGCTAGTCAACCATGTCAATGGGGCAACCCTGCACTACCATCCTACAACCCTCCTATCCCTCCTCCCCAGTTTACATCATCTCAGTGTGTTGCCCATGTTCCAAGTTTTCTGTGTGCTTATCCCACTAAGAGTTCCATTACTTCACCCTCTTCCCATCCATCCCACCTTCATTTCTCCTCCATCATCCCCTTTGTGCGCACTTCCACTCCTCTTGTGCGTGTGCCTTCTGCACCCATCCTCCCATCTTCTTCTGAGTCCCCTCTTTCTGACTGCGCCAAGAGTGGACAACCCATTACCCACACGCCATTCCTATCCGGTATCATTATGTGCGATGACTATATAATGATTGAAGAATGGTGTGACTCGATGGGATGATGAGGTTATTTGGTCACCTATTTCGGAAGAAAGGGAGTTAGTTTGAGAGGGCATAGTTCTCGGAGGAGATAGAATTACTTGTAGAGGTAGATCCACACAAGGTCCTACCTACAAGTAGTCACCTTTAGGAGAATAGTCTATATGGGATCCCATCTGCAAGATTGAGCTTCAAAGAAATGAGAAAACCACAAGGATGAGACCGTTCCCAATAAGATATCTAGCTAGTGTAGAGCCAAAGACATAGTTTCCACCGGTCATGCTCATTTCATAGCATGAGGTAGAGCTTGATGCACTAAAGGTTAGTAGAAGTGCCTCTCAAATACAAGCACATATCAACTTAAGGAGGTTTTCATTTTTTCTGTTGCTGATACTTTGAAGAGGGTGAAAGGCCATCTACAAGACAATTTTTCATTCTTATTTTCGACCATGTTTAGTGCCAAATCAGTTACATGGTTGCAATTTTTGAGGAAAGGAAGCTACTTCTCCTTACCTATCATAGGTTTTACTTTAGCACCCTTTGCCTCTAGTTAGTTTAGGATAGATTAGGTTTTCTTTCAGTAAAACAAGTTTTCAAGTACACTCTTTGTGTTCCTCTTTTAAACATGTCCGATTTTAAGATTTTGTACATAGTTGATATGTTTTGTTTCTACGTGCTCCTTACAGCACGATTTACTTTCCTCTTGCGCATTACACCCCTATTTATTACTTCTTAAATGGAAGTTTAGTTTTTAGAAAGAGGAAGTTCCAATAGTCCACACACATTTTTGTACCCTTAGAATTCAAATCCGAACATATTCATCCGAGAGTAGCAGTTTTTTAGAATTGAGACAATGTTTCAAATGACTACATGGGTGTTCTTCAAGTTATAGATCAAAAATTCAAATTCCAAGTAGAATCCATGCCTAATGGATGCTTCTAAGGCTACTAGTCTCTTCATCTAGTAGGTAGATGGCCCCAAAAGTCACCAAACTATTGTCCCAAATAACTCCCCAAGTTATTTGGACAACTTATATTTTATTCTAACTCGATGTTTCACATTTTAGGTTACACGCACTCAATTTGTTCCCTTGGCACTTTGGCACGCTTGTATTTCTTCCACGCACCCCATGTGCTCCTTCCTCCCCATGCCTTCTTCCTTTCCCTTCTCCTTTTCCTCTTTGTTCCATATTCCCCCTTATGCGCACTCCTTACGCATTATCCTTCTTCCCAACATTGTATGCATCCTTTACACGTGCCACAGGTCCTACTTCCCAAAATAATCTAAGTCCACAACACTCTCGTGTGCCCCTTTCCTTGTTTCCACACATCATCTTGTAATGATTACACACTTGCTATATATTTCTCACTCAACTATTTTTCCCTTTCTTCCCACGTGCATTACCTTGACATGCGCCATTTCTTTGTTTTCCTCTTGCGAATCACTCTTCTCGTGCACATGCCTTTGCACCTCATTTTGTGCGATCTTTGTGCCATGTGGCAACTATCATATTTGAGTGCAAAACCCATAACCTATCAAAGTGTGCGCAAGAGGGTGATAAATCTTGACGAGGAACCAATATGTGACACATGGCGAAATGACAAAAGAAATGAACAATTGGTCAATTCCTTTAGTCAATCATTGTGTGACATGTGTCTTGAGTGTTCGATTTGGACTGTGGATCTTTTGATAACCATAACATCTGCTACAAGGCTCACACATGTGCTCTTGGGCTTGTTTGGAAGTGGCTAACGTGGGCTACATGTTGCACTTTTCAAAATCATATTTTGGTGGGATTTGGTAGGTATAAAATAGGGAAATTCCTTTATGGTCATTAATGCATTCATCTAATCGACCTCAACCACCAAATTTCAATCAAATCTTACATTCTTCCTTCTTCTATATGCTAAATAGACATAGGGAAGCACATCTGAAAATATTACACGTGGATTTGTAGGCATTTATCACTTGATGTTAGTGGTTGGAAGTTTGAATCTGAGTTTCCCTCCATTTCTCCTTCTCTTCTCCCCTTCTTCTTTTATTAATTATAGAGCTATGTTCATTAAAAAAGATCCTTTTTTTAACAAAACCATACCAAAATGGTGGCCAAATTCCCACAAGTTTTAGAATTTGGACTTGGTATCGTGATGTATTCGTGCCTCCTTCCATGAATATAAATGATTATGCATTCCTTAAGCGATAAAATAGGCTTTGTGTAACTTTTGTCTTCCCTTGTCTCATTTTCATTGCATCTTGCCTCTTTGTTTACATTTTCGGTATGTTGTGTGTATTTCTTGCATGCAATTTCCATTTTCACTATTTCACCAATGTGTTGGAAGCCGAGTCTTCTGGATTTACGTGGTGCGTGCATTTCCACCCTCTCTCTCGCTCTCTCTCACTTTCCTTCCCCTTGTGGAGAGTGATTGACCCTCTTTCTAGTGCTATCACATTCCCACGGCTTAGGATTTCCCCTTTCTCCACATCCTTCTATCCTTGGTCCCTTGGCATCGCTTAGTTTAGGATTTACTTTCTACATTAGGATTACCGGTATCGTTTGAGATAGGTTGATGAACCGACCTTTTTGGAGGTCTCTCTCAAGTGTGCAAGTTCCCACACTTGGAGATAGTCCCATTGTTGACTCAAACAACTCAATTCATCTACACTTGAGCCACAGGTTCAAGTTTTGCCACCAATAGATATATTTTTAATATCGGTAGAAATCAGATTGTCGACAAGAATCCTAGTTCAAAATATGGTGATAATAATTTTATAAATTCTAACAGGCACCTCACGGGTTGACAACTTTTATACCGAACTGAATGACATCTTCCAAATGTATGTTTTGTTTATCCCATATATTAGGTCCTACATATCCAAAATAAGTAAATAACTCTTATCTCTACTGCAGGAAGTGAACAAATTTTATTTTCATTGGCGCATATCAATTACAACCAATTGAAATAAATAACAGTTTAGCTTACTTACCTAACAATTACCAATTGAGATTATGGATTGAATTACATTTCCTTTATATGCTATTGGATCCATTGATTTCAGAGCTATTTGAAATAAATAATCATCAATTCATAATCTATTTCTTTATATTGAAAGTGTGAGTATAATGTATTTGAAATAAACATTAATCAATTCATAAAAAAATTCATGTTCGGAAAATTAAAGCTTAAATGGATAAAAATAGTGGTTTATGTGTTGATATGGTAAGTAAAATATCAATTGTTCTATGTCTTATCATTCAAATTTAGTGGTTTTTAGGCTACGATTATATTCATCAAACCATCCTTTCGAAAAATATTCCTCATCTATTGATGAGGATTTGCGACTGCTAGGCTATGCCATCATTGGTCGATCTACACTTAGCTGGAAAACCTTTAATGAGGCTAGCCAAGTGTTGATTTACATACATATGAGCTGAGTCAAGCCATATGTAGTTTTGTTTATGATGATCTTGAATCCAAAACAATGTTAATTCAATGTAAGTAGTTAGTATGCAGTAGTGAATCGGTGAAACATTGTAGATAATATTCAGTTGCAAATCAACGAGATATTGATGAATGTAAGGATTTTTAGTCAAAGTATTATTGTATTGAACATGGATGCATAAATTCGGCTAAGCTCTATATACTTTGTTTTAAATTGTTATCTTAGTTTACAAATGGATTTCCTTAAAAAAATTCTTCGACCTTATGCCAAACATATAAACTAATGTCTGTTAGTTATCATTTCCTATAAATTTTTGGGCCTTATAAATAATTTTGTTCCAAAATTCACATGGATATCATACCAAGTTGTGAGTGTTTATTCGTGTTGGATACCTCCATGCCCCTACAAGGTTACGTTGTCCGGTTGTTGGTTTTCGCATAAGCATTTATCATCTTATAAATTTTTAGGGCTTATTAGTGGTTTTGTTTAAAAATTTCAACGATTAACATACTTGGATCTGATGGCGTATTCATGGCTGATGTTCCGTGTCCCCACATCTGTCATCTAAACTGTAAAAAAACATAAGTTTTTAAAAAAATTTGAAAACATCGAATCGAAGGTAGAGCTCATTAAACATATTTATAAAATGATTAGAAGTAAACCATCATGTTGAACTAGTTTTGTAGCGTCACGGTGAAACCATTATACATTAGATTCTATAGCTTTGTGGTTGTCTACATAACCAATAATTTTAAAAGTAGCATATTTAGGTTAAAATCCATTAAAAAAATCACTTGTTGAAGTTGTCTTCAGCGACAAACCTTTCTTCACATGAGAATAGTAATGTTTTAGAAGCATTGGTTGGCTATGTGTCTCAACAATAAAAATAGTAGATTGTTTGGAATCCACCAATGCACAAACCGTGACTTCTGCTACCATAAAGCACTAATACTAGATAATTTTTAGAACTAAATCAAGTGAACATTTCAGCCTAGAAATCGTACAATATTTTGCAAGGAAAAGAATGGATGTTTCCTTGTAGGCCAATTTTTCTTGCAATTACCAATTTTTTGGCAGTTTTTCCATCCAATCCCTAGTGACCTCTTCTCTATAATCATCGTTATTGTCGTGGTTGTGCACACTAAATATTGTGTACATAATACACAAAATATTGAATATCTTGTTGCTATAGTAGAGTCTATAGCATCCATCTAGAATTGATACTCCAATTCCTTTAACCTTTTCCATGTATCTTTGTATTGTGTCTCTTAAAATCTTTTAATATCCAATTGGTATTAGAAAAATAATAATACAATTCAGCACATTGGTTACGATGATTTCTAGAAGCTCCATTATTACATCGGAATAAATATCATGGCCAAATTGTAAAAATCAGCGATCACACATTCAACATTGAAAGTATTAGTCCAAGGAATAGCTAATAAAGTTGATGGAAGTTGGAATTGATATGCACATTTACAATAAAAATTTCCTATGACTTCCATCCTTTCTCGGTATATTTCCTTCCAATGACATCACATAGTTTTCTAATATTATCCGAGCCATGACAAAAGAACTTCTTCCACATCATGATCATTTTTTCCGTTTTTCCAATTTTTACCCTATATGGGAATCAAATTTTCTTTTTCCATTTCTCTATTCACCCCACAAGATCAGACAATAAGCAAGTAGTTTGATTCATACAATTTAAATTTTTGATTACATTGGATTCAATGCGGGATGTCAATACAATATTATCCGAATGTTTATTTCTCAACTAATGTAGAATTTTCTCTCTCATTTTTTAATCTCCTTTTATTCTCTAGCAGTAAGAATCAAATGTCTCTACTATTACACTATCCTCAAAAGACCTAGTTGATTTAGTATTCCTTTTCAACCCATGCAATTTTTATTTAGATGGTTCTATCTCTAATTTAGTCAAATATGTTAGCCTCAACATAGTAAATAACTTGGTATGTTTTGGAGGTGAAAGAAAACCTTTTCTATGCAAGAAATGACAAACATAAGATGTTTTCTCGTTTCTATACAATTTTCTGAATACTGTAAATATACCATTTTGAATGTCTTATGCATTTGAAGATCAGTTTTGTCAGAATCTATTAGAATCCCCAAATTCCAAACGTATTTTTAATAGGAATATGGTCCACTGTTTATGGAAGCATTATTTTCCTATTTCCTAAACAAAGAAACATCCAACTCCATATACATAATAAGTCACTTATTGTTTTCAAAGTCAAAGAGTTCCATTTGGACATGCGGTGTCCCCAAATCAATTACTTATGATGATAGAACAATACTAACAAAATACAACCACGAAGTCGATGTGGTAGTTTTTAGGGTAATGGATTTCCACAAACCATTCCTCTTATCTTTTCTTCCAATAAATACCACCTTCTATGAATGGAGCGCGGACAATGGAAGACATTTTACCTATAATTAAAGTATAATACATTAATAATTAGGTCATTTATGGACTTTAAAGTGTTTTTCTCACATTGTATGTTAAGGAATTTAAATACTACCCTAATGGACACCAACCTCTAGAGTTCTTTACTATGTATCATAACAGAGTAATTAAATTAATGGTTAATGAATGTTAGGATTTGATAGGAAATCTTATGTATCATTCAATTTGTTACAATAATTCATATTTTGTGGATCAAATCAATAATAACAATTTTTTTTTAAAAGTCCCAAATCAAATTTTGATGCATTGAAAGATACAAAACCATTTTCACCTTTTGAAAGTATTACATATGATCCTTAAAAGATATAACATTATATACATGACATGATAGAAACATTAAAAAATACACACTTTAGTGGAAGATAGACTTCTAGTCAACATATAAAAGAACAAGCTAAATTTTTTTAAGCCATTTACACCTATTAAATGATAAACCGTAGAGGACATTAAGATCTAATATTTCATATTTTGAAGAGAGTGTTTGAACAACAAATCACAATAATGGAGTTTGTGGTAGATCAAGATTTTTGTTTTAGAAGATGATGTGATTTATGTATATATCGGCCATACTGTAGTAGTGAGGATTAAATTCATGTAACAAGATTAATGAATATGTTTAAAGGATAGCATTCAAAATATCTAATGTTTGGTATTTTGAAAATAGTATTTGAGAAAAATCACATTTACAGAGTTAGTGATTTTCGTCATTTTTTTATATAAGACAATGTGAAATATATGTATATCGGACATAATTTATTCGTTATATGTTTAAATGTCTATAACTAGTCTAAGTACGATATTTTAAGGGTAGCACTTGGTGGGAAATTCCAGAATAAGCTATCAAAAACAAATGGGAAGGATTACACTTTTCCTAAACGTAAGTATGGCCTACTTCACAATAGCCATTTTCATGGAAACAATTTTCTCTATAAGGTCATGGTGGGTTATACCTATTTGAGAAAATATTTGATTATTAACAATGTTTTTTTAGTACCACTAAAACAAGGGTCTATTCTCTCTTACTATGACTATAAGTTAGATTTACAATACTAATTGAAGAAATTTATTCTAAATTGTTCAAACTTATGTTAGTGCATTTATAATGCAAATCTTATTAGGATGTAAAAAAATTTCTATCCGATATGTTGTATTCATTGAGGGTAAAAATCACTAAGACTATAAAAATAGTGATAAAATAAAAAATCACGACCTAGCTTAGTGGAAGCTAGGGTCCTACCATTTCATCTTTTCATTGTAATCATTGTATGTAAATTTTTGGCTCACTAGTGATTTTCATCGATTATAATTCTATCATATTCAATAGACTATCCATGGTAGAAACAAGTGATACACTAAAAATCCTCGATAGGGATCAAGCCCTATGTATTGTCCATAAAATATATATTTTATAACATAGAATTCACAACGTTTTGTATCAGAATTTTTTTAACCTAGTGCTTAGTTTCATTAATTATCAAAAGTAATGGCACAATGGACACTACTTTCAATTGTTTCTTTTATTGAAAATTGTGATAAAATAACAAATTGTGACCTAGCCGAGTGATTGTAAGGTTCCTACTAGTACGGTCATTGTAAAAACTTTCTCTACAAGTTTGGATCGCTAGTGTTTTTCATTGATTATAATTATATCATGTTAGCTAGAATGCATCTAGAGGAGACAATATCGCACTACATACCATATAGAGGATCAAGCCTTACGTAGTTACCATAAGGTATATTGTTTTAAATAGATAATTCACATTATATCTTATGGGAGAAAATGCTTAGCAAACGCTTAAGAATTTTTTCCTTACGGAAATTAATGGCATAGTGGATGCTAGGATCAATAGTTTCATAATTTGAAAATAGTGATAAAATAAAATATCATGCTCTAGTTTAGCAGTCGCTAGGCTCCCACCATTACTACTAGTCATTATAAATACTATATGTATATAGCTTTGGGTTGCTACTATGTTTTCATGGATTATGTAGTACTCATAAGACATATTGTTTGTAACATATAATTCACATCTATTCATACGAGAGAAAATTCTTAGACCACTAAGCTTTTGTATGTAATGAATGGAACTCCATAACGACCGCTAGGATCAATCAAGCTGTTTCTTAATTGAACACTATGTGTATGAATTTTGAACAATAATATTATTCATTTATTTTAATTTTACCATATTTTCTAGGATATGTGTGGTGTAGAGAAAGTATTGCATTACATACCCTCTAAATGGATCGAGACGTATTATGTGTATCCCATAGACTCAAAATTTTCTTATTTTTGAAAATAGCTATAAAATAGCAACCCATGGTATAGCTTAGCAGTTTTTATGATCCTACCTTTACCTCTTCTCATTATGAACACTATCTTTATAGTTTTGGATTGATAGCCTTAATATGTATTTCCCATAAGATACATGGTTTTCAAATCATATTTTACATCATTTACTATCAAATAAAATTATTAGCTAACCGCTAAGATCCTTTACTTATTTATAGAAATGGCATATCGGACCCTAGTCTCAAAAGTTTATTATTTTGAAAATAGCCATAATTTACAAATCATAGTATAGCTTAGTGGATGTTAGGCTCATACCTTTACCTCTTCTCATTATAAACTCTATCTTTACCCTTTTGGATCCCTAGCCTTGGTATGTAGTTCCAATGAGATACATGGTTTTCAACTCATACTTCACATCTTTTCCTCTCAAAGAAAATGATTAGCACCCGCTAAACTCCTTTACTTATTGACAGAAATGACATATCAGACCCTAGGCTCAAAATTTTCTTATTTTGAAAATCACCATAAAATAATAAATCATGGCTTATCTTACCTACTGTTAGGATCCTACCTTTACTTCTTCTCATTATAAACAATATTTTTAAAGTTTTGGATCACTAGGCTTAGTATGTAGTTGCCATAAGATACATGGTTTTCAAGACATATTTCACATCGTTTCTTAACAAAGAAAATGATTAGCACCTGCTATGATCCTTAACTTATTGACAGAAATGACATATCAGAACCTAGGCTCAAATTTTATTTTTTTGAAAATAGCCATACAATAACACTTTCTATAGAGTTTTGGATCACTATCCTTATTATGTATCCCAAATAGCTTGTTCGAATTTTCCACGTGGCACATTTAATTGGATAATTAATTTAAATTATCGCACACTATATCTAACAATGTAGAAATCGATTTTGATAAAGAATGGAACATAATTGTCTGTATATTATTATAATAAACTTCAAAACTATGTTTAGGATTTATTTATTTTGTTTTCTTATAATATATTTTTCTACTATGCTTATTTTAATATATATTGTATAATATATTTCTTATTATGTTTGTAATATTTTAGGCTATAGACAACAAAAATTTCATTTTTGTTAATTCTTGTTTAGTTTTAATTTTTAAACCTTGGAAAAATAAAAATAAAGAAATTTTAATTCCTCGCATCTTCGGATATTTGAAATTTCAATAGCCCGCCCTTTATCTTTTAGAGGGGGAAAGTGAAAATCTCAAAATTTTGTATCCCGGTCTTTTCTATTTTTAAAATTTCTTTCGTGGAATGTGCTAAAAATTTATTAAATACCTCAAAGAAATGTTGAGTAGGGTTTTTGATTTTTTTTGTTAATAAAAAAAACATGTCTTTAAAATAAAAAATATATGCGTAGGTCGTAGATCGCGGGGTTGAGTGTTTGAATCCGGTTATTTTTTACATGCGATTATAACCTTGTTTGTAGATAAGGCACACAAAAGACACACATAAAGGATGCACTCAAAGGATACACACACGAAGGAGGATAAAAACAAAGGTTGCAAAAAGAATCACACTGATTGTTTGGTTGAGGTAACAAATGGAGGTTTCACAGACAACATAAAGCACAAAATAATCCGAGATATTACTAAACCAGGTATTTATATTAAAGGTGTACCTTTTTTTTGTTGTGAGATCTATTATTTTTTATGTAGTCAACTTGTTCTTGTGTTTTACATGGTAGTCCAATCATGATCCGCACAAGCCCTACATTGTTCTACTAAATTGTGCTTCAATCAAGCCTTGAATTTCAGTTGTTTTTATGTCCATGCCAAACTACCTTGTTCTTCATGAAAACTCACTTTTTAATACTATAATGAAAGAAATTTTAATCTCTTTTTTTCTCTAGTATTTATCTTTGTTTAACGTTTTCCCATTTTTTCCATTCTATGTCTCTCTTTGGCTATTTTTGTTTTGAATTTTTCATTCTTGTTCCTAATATTTTTAAGGATAATGATAGCTTCTCGGCATAATCACCTTTTTTAAACTTTTATTTTGGTTAGAAGAACCAAAATCATTTAATGTTGTTCATTAAGATGATGCAAAGAAATGTTGCTAATTAATGCATATTACATTTTTTACATGGTTTCCACTTAGACATTTTAGGAAAATTTATGAGGTTAAAAATTTAATTCAAAACAATAAAACCATATTAAGAATTCAATTTTATGATAATTATTTCAAATTATATATGTGTTTCCATGTAGAATTAACCAAATGTAATGTCTTCAGCAATTTTATGTTCTGTACATTGGAAATTAAACACATTATATATGCATTAATATTATTAAATCTAATTTTAATCACCTTGAATTTTATAATTAATATATTCTTCCTTTTGATCCCGCTAATCTATGCCAAAATTCACATAGCTTTGATGCTTCCATGATATAATTCTTTGTTTCGATAGCCTATATAAGAAACTCCAATTTTATTTTGAATTACATATATGATTCTAAATGTATATTTATATATCTATTATATAAATTTTGGATTTATTTGGTATTGTTTGTATCTTTTCAATATGATTTCTTTACTATGAATAAACTCTACATTAAGAAAATTTGTCTACCCTAGCGTCCACTAGGCTATAATTCTAATTTGGAAAAAAATTCATTTTCCTTGCCCCTCGTGGACCAATTTTTTTTTATATAAAGCGACACAATGTTTTTGGTCCTAAAGCGACTACTTTTGTTCTTTGTCTACTGTTATATTTGCAAATATTAACAATTTAGATTTTAAAAAAATCATTATGAACATTATATATTTACCTTTAAGAATAGATTAGCAAACACTTTGGGATGCACCGAGTAGATGATGTCGTATGTAAAAACTTGTTTTATAGATTCTTAGTCGCAATTACGAGTTTCTATATTTTTCATAAATGGAAAATATTATGCCAAAATATTGTAAGAAGTAGATAAAACTATATGTATACCTATATAACATATTAAATATATAATTTTACATGTATATTTATGTATCCATTATATAAACGCCATATTTATTTGTTATCTTTTATAGCTTTTCAATATGATTTCTCTTGTATGAATACACTCTACATGAAAAATGTTACATGCAGTAGCACCCACTAGGCTATAATTCTTATTTAGAGAAACCATTTATTTGGTGTTAGCAATCACTTTTGTTATTTATCTCTTGTTATCTATGCAAAGATTAAGAATTTATATTTATAACATAGCTTCATTATGAACATGATATATTTACCTTTAGGAATAGCTTAGTGGCCGCTAGGGTGCAATGAGTAGATCGTGTTCTATTTAAAAACTTGTAGTATAACTTCTACGCCACTAGTCCAAATTTATTTTCTTATCTTAAATGTAAAAATATTCTACCAAAATATCATAAGAAATATAGAATTCTAGATGTATAGCTGTGTAACACATGAAAAACATGATTTTAAATGTTCACAACTTCATTATGAACATGATATATTTTCCTTTAAGAATAGTTTAGTGGCCGCTAGGTTACAACGAGTCCAATTCTATACATATACTATTATATAAATTCTAGATTTTTTTAACCGTTTATATAAAATCTATTTTGAATACAATCTACATGAAAAATGTTTCATACTCTAAATGACCGCTAGGCTATAATTATTATTTGGATGCAGTCTTCATTTACCTTTGCGGACTCACGGATAAGTGGATTTTGTTATAGGCAACACACTTTTTTGGGTCAAGTGATCACTTTGTTATTTGTCTCGTGTTAAATACACAAAGACTAAAAATTAAATTCATAACACAATTTTATTATAAAAATAATATAATTAATTTTAAGAACAACTTAGCGGATGCTAGGATTCATCAAGTATATCACGTTATATCTAAAGAACTTGTTGTAAAACTTCGCGATCTCTCATCCGCTAGGTTATCCCAAGATATAACATTAAGACCTTACATTTGGTTTCATTAAAAAATTAAATTAAAATAGTTTGAGCTAAGCGGGCGCTAGGTACTTACACACTATAATATTTCAAGCTTAGTGGGCGTTATAATCTATCCAGTTACCCAATTATATTTTGAGCTTAGCATCCACTAGCTTATGACACAACATAATACTTGAATCTTATAATTCTCAAGGTTTCAAAAAAAAAGAAAGTAAGATATTATAAGCTTAGCAACCGGTAGGCTATGCCAAAACATCATAATACGGTCTTAGTTGATACTTGGTATTTACCAAATTCAATCAACATAGTTTGAGCTTTAATGCTGCTAGGTATTTAAAAATATATTATTTTGACAGTAAAGAGTCACTAGCATTTAAAAACTAAATATATACATATTGAGTTAAGTTAACTAAAGAAGAGAGAGGTTTTAAGTCTCTAATTGTGGAAGGGGACTCTTTGAATATCATCTCTTGTATGAAAGGAAAAAACTTGGCCTCTTTATCTATAAAGAACTTTATTTAAAATACAAAAATGATTATGTATTCTTTCACAAAAATATTCTTCCAACATATTTATGGTGAAGGAAATAGATTGGACGATATATTTTCTAATAAAGGGGTGGAGGCTATAGAATTTAATGTGATTGAAGATTCAGCTAATCTTGATGCTCAAATAAATCATATTTTGAAAGGGGACTATGAACCCTATTCCATATATCTTTAATGATGAAAACTAAGGATAATGTGGCTTAAAAGATGACGTTTCAAGAGATGATGAATATTAGACTCATGTCAAACATAAATTCTAATAACTCCAAATATTGTATTAAAAGGGGTGGATGCTATAGAATTTAATGTGATTGAAGATTCAACTAATCTTAATGCTCGGATAAATCATATTTTGAAAGGGGACTATGGACCCTATTCCATATCTCTATAATGATGAAAATTAAGGATGATGTGGCTTACAGGATGACGTCTCTGGAAATGATGAATATTAGACTCATGTCAAACATAACTTCTAATAACTCCAAAGATTGGATTGATAGGGATAATCCTTTTATCATCTTGAGCTACTCGAACATATTTTGTAAAAGTGGTTTTTTGAATAGATTGTGGGATGGAGATGTTCTTAATCACAAAAGAAATAAGGGATAAAACTGCAATATGGGAGGTGACCTTGTAATAACAAAGCCATGCATGATTCCAGAAATGTCACAGGTAGCTTCTGAGTTGTTGGAAAAGGTAGGTTTGATGAGTTTTTCAAAAATTTGATGGGTTTGAGAAAGATATGAGTGCCAAGGTGGCTAAAATTTGGAATGAGAGACACATGTCCTGGGTCCAAAAGGGTTCTTTCACTATATCCCTGACGTTTATTGCTAGAGTGACTGGGCTATCCCTAGAAGGAAGGTACATTTTTAAACCCAAGTCCAATTACTAGCACTGAGATTGATATCTTTATGAAAGGTTACAATGACTCTTAAAGGTAATGCTAGCAAGGATTTTCCTTCACCATATGATGAAATTGCGTTGTTATTGCTATCTTACATAACCGTAGAAGGGTGTTACAAGGTTTTTATGGGTATCGTTTCCCGATGTTTAATCACATAAGAAATGGCAGGCTTTACAACTTTCCAAATTATCTTTATTTCTCTCTAGCTAGATCTGTTGAGAAGGTTAAAAGAGGTACTTTTACTCATCATTTACATCAAGGGCTTATTAAATCTATGCTTAAGTTTGGCACTCCTCTCATGGGGAAAAGTGAAAAATTTAGGGCCAAACCAGTAAACCCTAAAGGAAGATTTGGGGAAGAATGAGAATTCTGAAACCAAGATTGATATTCCATGTATGGAGGATGTGGGGAAATATGTGGCCAAAAGAACTAGGTCAAGTATGGAAAAATAAAATTCTAAGAAAAAGAGTAAGGAGAGTGGGGCTTCGGGACTTCATGAGAACATAGATGTTAGCTCGGATTCTGGAGACCAGAGAGATGAAAATGAGAAACAATTTAACAATGGGGGTGGGCAAGAGGATTGTGAAGAGTTTCATGGAAACACTGAGGGTCAGACTTCCCAAAATATGGAAGAAGCTATTGAAAACCTGAAGGCTCTCAAAGTGGCATAGAATAATGTTTGTACTACCCAGACTCGGTGGTTAAATCTAATGTTTTCTTGAAAGAGTTTGAACACTGCAGACTTGATACAAACATCAATAGACACAAAATTAGCATGGTGACCATAGAATTGAGGGAGCTTCAAGAGAAGGTTGAAAAAATCACTACCATAGTTCTCAATGACCAATTAAAGAATGTAAACGAGAGATGTCTTTCCATGGAGCAAGATATGTTGAAGATGAAGGAGATCATTTTATAGATTAGGGATGTTCACATTCTCAATGTTAAGAGCACCATACATCATCTCAAACTCTTGGCTGAAATGATCCATACCATGGAAATTGCTAAGGAAAAGGAAAAGGATGGAACTGGGCCTAAAGTTGATATAGTTACACCTCATTTTCAATATTGGAAGACAACCATTGCCATATTGTTCAAGTAATGGAACAAAAGCATACACACAAAGTGCGAGATATAATAAAATAATGAATGGTATATGTTTGTTTAATTCTTGGTGGCAAGTTTTATTATGTTGTTAGTTTTCTTTTCTTTGATGTTAGATTATTCTAGATGGACTGCTAGTTTGGTTAGTGTGGCTACTTGTTTCTATATGCTTTTGCTATAATGGGGCTCCAATGGGTATACCCTTGGCCTCTTTTTTTGTGCTCTAGATCTTCATATTTTTACGGGGTAGAGTCCCCTGGACCATTTTTTACCTCTAATAACAAAAAGTTTTGGCTAGGTTTTATTTAAACTTCAAAAATGATAGTGTAATCTTTGAAAATGCAAACAAGATGTGTATAAATTAGTTGAATTTATCGTATGCTTTTAAGATTTTAAATTAAGATATTTCTAGCTTAGTTCTTTCTAGGTTACGATACCACATAATCATTGGAACCTAGCAGTGGCTAGGATTTAATAAACTAAATTAAGGTATTAAGAGCTTAGTGGCCAGTAGCTTATGCCACAACATATTATTTGGGTATTCAATTCGCTAGGTTATGTATCACAAACATTATATGTATAGAAAATAATCTGCAAAACAAGATGTGTATAAATTAGTTGAGTTTATCATATGATTTTAAGATTTTAACTTAAAATATTTCGAGCTTAAGAACCACTAGGTTATGCTACCACACAATCGTTGGAACCTAGTGGTGGTTAGGATTTAGTAAACTAAATTAAGGTATTAAGAGCTTAGAGGTTGCTAGGTTATGCCACAACATATTATTTGGGAATTTGATTTGCTAGTTATGTATCAAAAACATGATATGTATCGTAAATAAATTGCAAACAAGATGTGTATAAATTAGTTGAATTTATTGTATGATTTAAAGATTTTAAATTAAGATATTTCCATTTTAGCGATCATTAAGTTATACTACCACATAATCGTTGGAACCTAGTAGTGGTTAGGATTTAATAAAATAAAATAAGTTATTACGAGCTTAAGACCCACTAGGTTATGCCAAGACATATTATTTGGGTATTCAATTCGCTAGGTTATGTATCGCAAAGAAGATACAAACAAGATGTGTATAAATTAGTTGAATTTATCGTATGATTTTAAGATTTTAAATTAATATATTTCAATCTTAGCACCCACTAGGTTATGCTACCACATAATTATTGGAACCTAGTGGTGGTTAGGATTTAATAAACTAAATTAAGGTATTAAGATATTAGTGGTTGCTAGGTTATGCCACAACATATTATTTGGGTATTCAATTCACTAGGTTATGTATCAAAAACATGATATGTATCACAAAGAAGATATATATAAATTATTTGAATTCATTCTATGATTTTAATATTTTAAACTAGGATATTTCGATGATAAGTCTTGAAAAAATAGTATATGAGGAACCATTCCATGATAATTCTTCCAAAGAGTGGACTCCCATGATGATTACAATCGACTTATCATACTAAATATATGCCAAAATATGGGGAAGAGTTGTAATCAACTTCACTTCACCCAAAAATACTTCCTATATCTATACACTTCGCTATATAGATAGCCATTTCGTCCCTTAATAAAAACTAAAGACAAATGCATCCAGGAAATATTAGGCCATTCAGCCTCTCACGGCTCCACCTCGTTGATGATCTCGACATCCGTGTCCCCTTTACTCTGATTAGATGAGGAGGACGAATTGACACAAAATTTTAACATTTTCACTTTAGCGCCAATAGGGGTTTTATACCCTAATTTTATGCAACTACCTCTAGACCATGCATAATCTCTTGCATCCCTCGTGTCAAGGCATGGGCATGATACTAAAGGATGACTAGAATATATTCCAACTTCTCATTCTCCTTATGCAAGATAAACTTCCCGAAGATTTTGATAATATGTTTGTCGACTCAACCCTTGCGCCTTGTCAAAAAATTTCCTCTACTTTTTGGATCTGGTTTGGGTCAAGCATTAGCTTGTGCATGCTCTCAAAAATATCATTGTCATCTTCTTCTTTGAATCTCTCTGCGACTAACCAGACCTTCTCAAGCCAATTCCACATAGCTACGTTA
Organism: Taxus wallichiana var. yunnanensis; assembly: GCA_018340775.1. Taxonomy (NCBI): domain Eukaryota; kingdom Viridiplantae; phylum Streptophyta; class Pinopsida; order Cupressales; family Taxaceae; genus Taxus; species Taxus wallichiana. Next base: position 176,083,890 of record CM031243.1, on the reverse strand, counting down.
TGAATTTTCCCATTCATCCAAGAAGTAAATGATTCCCGCCTTCATTTCCTTTCATATCTCTCCACCTCTTCCCGTTAGGACCAAACTCTATACTACCCAATAAACCAACAACACTCCTATAACCGTTGTAGAGGGAAAATAATAACAATGACTAAAAATGAAAAGAGTAAAGGGGTAGTGAAATGTACAGATGACCCAAAGATATAAATCCATAAACGCACAACACACAAAAGGAGGTAAGTGTGAGGGTACCGAAGATCATAGATTAGCTATCATAATCATAAATGCCATGCTTCACATTAAAACTCTTAAATGCTTGACACCATCTTACATTTCGCATGTGTATAACCCTTAATTGATTTCTTCTATCACACGAATGTAATCTATCGATGTCATAAATGACCATTAAATCTACACATGCCATATCCTCTTGTTGATGTGGCGAGAATATGCCCAATTAATGTATAAAATATGATTTCATCTTACTCTCCTTTTTATTAATTACATTTTTTTATTTGATTTGATATGAGTTAGGATGTACTTATCTGTCTTTTGATTTATTGTGATTCTAACATTTAAAAGCTCTGAAATTCCTAATGAAGTGTGTTTGAAATTCAGTTTTGTAATAAAGTAGGTCTAATCAGTCGAGGAAATGAAGTATGTAGCATTCAAGTATGTTTTTGGTAGCATTTTTTCCAACACAGCTTAGTTCTAGAACTTCCAAGCTAGTTCCAAAACTCCATTACACAGTCATCATCTAGTTCCGGAACTTTTAGACTTAGTTCCGGAACTCCAGTATTTAGTTCCATAATTTTTGACTTAGTTCCGGAACTCCTGGGTATAGCTCCGGAACTCTCATGGTTTTGATCCTTAACAATTTCCTATGGTTCTAGAACTTCTCTAAAAGTTTAGAACTGATGGAAGTTTATCTATTCTAATCACATCCAGAGATTTTTCATCAACAAACCTTTCAATCAGGAAAGGATGAGAATATTTCTGAACATAGATCCAGGGATAGTTATCTTACAGATGTATGATCAGCCACAATCCGAATTAGCATCTATTCTAGGCACTATTCGATTTCATCATAATCGTAGAGAAAAATATGATTGTAAATGTATATAAAAGTAGACCTGCAGTAGATAGAAAATAATATATATATGAAATAGAGAGATAGAATAGAGAAGATAGATATACAATAAGTACACAGATCTAGTACGTTTTGTAATACCGAATGTTTTATCAATAAAATAGCCATTCCTATTTGAGAGAATTTGAAGTTTTTAAATCTTGATTCAAGGAGGAGCAAGGGCCCACTCCCCCAAGGACTAGGATATTTTTCTATTGGGTAAGTGTAGGAAGTTTATGGACAAAAATGGGGTCATTCGTGGACGTCATATTGCAAAAACCATTGAAATCTCAACTTGTAGGGATTATTAGCAATATGCGCATTCAAAGTTAGAAAAAATATATGCATATGAATCGTAGCATCTGGAATCTAGTTTTTAAAATATTAATTTTTTTTAAAAAGGACGAGTTTAGCTATATTAAACACTTAAAATTATATGACTTGGTTTTTTTTTTGAAAAAACTTATAAGATTGTAGTTTGTTTGCCCGAGATTTGGATGACAAAATCTTGTTATTTTTTTCATTTGGTGAAAAGTTAGATGTAGTTGTCTATCATGGGATAGATTTTATTTTGTATTTTTTCGAGCAATATTTTTTTTAATGATTTTTTCTGTGAAAGTGGTTTGAAAATATTTAGAAAACAGAGTGCTTTCCGTTTGCCAACCATAACTATATAAAAAAATATCAAAATAATTTTTTTAACATGTATAGAATTTGTCCATGCTTGGGATGGTATAAGTTTTATCACATTTTGATAAGTGAAACAAAATTTACAGTCTTAAACATAGACATGAACATTCACGGGAAAATATGTCTTAAAAACCTATTGTTAATAAAAAATTATAAAATGATATTTATCTTATTTTATTCACTTTAAAATCAATATTTCTATGAAGCTAACAGTCTCCCCTACGTGATGGTACCATTTTTGTGAAATGTTTTCAGTTTTTTAGCATGGTTCAAGTCTTTGGAAGAGAAAATTTGAGGTTTTTGACCTTTTACACTTCATAATGACCTTCCATAGCTTTGGTTGGGGAAAAACAAAGATTTCCGAGGCTTAGGGTTGGTAGATAGATCCATGATCGTAGTTTATAAAGCACGATTGTGGTTTTTTTAACACAAACTATGAGCGCACTTTAGAAAATGTGATCACAATTTATAAAGTGTTCTCACGATTCATAAATGATATTTACACACATCCCAATGTCTGAATTACCATGTGATTTTTACTCTCGACCTTACCGCATTTAATTCTTCGCAAAATTCTATCTTTTTCTCGCACATTTTTCTTATCATCGGAAGTAAAAATCATGGGAGACAAGAAACGAAGTCAAAAAAGGAAGTCATTAAGTAAAAAAACACCAAACAAATTAGAGGCCAACAAAATTTAAAATGCCGAGCGAATGCGGAATCTTCATGAATCACAAAGAGTTTCATCTTCAACCCCAACTATGTAAGCAATGAAGAATAGGTAATGCTTCTACCATCAATGTTGAAGTTGAATTAAATACTCATGATGAAGATGTTTTTATTGTCAATGTTAAAGAAGAATTAAATACTCATGATGTAGAAAATGTTGAAATTGAAGGAGACAATGAAAATGTGAATAAGGAAATTCATGTTGAAACTGTAGATAGGCAAAAATTGACAAAAACACTTCCTAGGATTTTACATAAGAAACCTAATTTTTTAATTGAAATTGATGAAAACATTTTGAAACCAATGTCTGATAAACTTTTTGAATGAAAAATTAGAAGAAAAGCCACTGAAATTTGGGATAATCATTTTGAAATTTTAAATGATTCCCAAAGATGTCAGTTGTTGGTTAGTTTGATGAAATTGATTAAAATGAGACCTACATTAAACACCTTAGGATTAAAAACATCTAATATACGTGGTCAAACCTCTACAATTGTTGAAAACCTTCATGATGCATATCACATTGTTGGTGTCAAGAGACGCACTAGGGATAGTAATATTGTGCATCATGTACTTGCTACTAGTGTTGTAAGTGAATCAATAAAAAAATAACATTTGATTACGCAAACAAGTTGAATGTTGCAAGTTAATCGAAAAACTCTAATGAAAGCAATTGAAAGACGTAATATCCTTCAATCACTCAATAACGCTGATTTTTGGGCATTTTCTGCTAGAGCACCGTGTAAGGACAAAAATAATTCTGATGCTATAAGAGAAGTTATTCAATTTTGGCATGATAACACTAGAGTTTCACCTAATACAAGAGATGTTATAAAACAGAGAGTTGGTTCTACTAATCGTGAACCACATCCAAAGCATTTCTTAGATATGACTCAAACTCAATTTTTTCATAAGTTTGAACAAGAGAATCTAGAAATTAAAATTAGTCAACCTTTTTTTTGAAATGTTGAAACCATTCTATGTGAAAATCAACCATGCTCGCACCACTTATTGTTGTAGGCAACATGTTGAATTTGCGATGCATTATGCTAAATTTTTACATATTCATTTTATTTTTCATTCTAAAACTATGTTATCGAAATGTGGTGTTTAAGTTCCACCAATATCTTCCAGGGATTTCATTCCTACTATATTTTGTGAAAAAGAAGTTGAACAATTTTTTTATAGTCAGGATTGTTTAGATGGAAGTTGTAGTACATGTGGTGGATTACCTAAATTGGAAAGTTACGTCCATGAGAAAATTGAAGGTACAATAGAACATAATTTATTTGAGTTTGATAAATATTAATCGGTTGTATACCAGTTGAAAGATGGAAAATAGTCTAAACGGTGTGAGCTAGTTACAGAACAAATGCTGTTTTCCAATTTTTGAGAAAATTTAAGGATGAAATTGTTTATGAGTATGCTAGGCATACACATAGAGCTCGATGGTTGGATGAATAGTTCAAGATATGCAAGGACACATTTCCTATTGGTACTATTGTTTCAGTGGTCAATTTTATAGAGAATTACACATTGCAACCACAAATGGAGGTTCAATCGCAATATTACAACTCAATACAAGTTGCCATTTTTGTGCATATAGCATTTCTACATTCTCCTGACAGTACAGAGAATGATCAAATTTTTTAAGAGAGTACCACTTTTATATTAGTGATGATCGTACTCATTCTATTGAATTTGTGCAAGGGTGTTTCCAGTTATTTTATGGAAACTTGTCTGATAGGGACATCCACTTCAAACAACATTATATATGGTTAGATAATTACACATCTTAGTTTAAGAATGCACGTCAAGATGGGTGTGCAACATATTTGGAGTTTCACTGAGGCTAGACATGGAAAAGGAGAGCATGATGGTGTAGGGGCATGTGTGAAAAGAGCTCTTGTAAGAGAAGAGTTGAAGTACAAAGATGGTGCTAAATTAAAATATGTAAAGAGCATAGTGGAATGGTGTATTGACAACATGGCCCGAGGTTCTCAAGAAAATTCCACAGTTCGTAGATATTTTTGGTTGATAAAGGAACAAAAATTGCTAACTACGAGGATTATATGGCACTCTTGGGTCCCGTGATATTTATTCATTTTGTAGCTCGACGCTACTTCGTGGGCCATATGGATAAGAAAGTTGACATTTTTTTGTGTATCTTGTATCGAATTTGTCATTGTTGAGTGTGATTCACAAGAATGGGTGGATGGATGGATTTGTAGGCCTCTAACTCCACTTCCCAATTATCAACCTCCACAAGCATTACGACTTGTTTCTGCAGATGAAGTTGCAACATCCAAGGATTTTGACGAAATTTTGATTTTGGTGTGACAAGGTATTTATTTAATTTTTGTATTGAGTTATGTCCATTGAAATTTTAATATGTAATTTAAATTTGAGTTGTTCAACCTTTGTTTTTTAGGACATGTGTTTGCAATTATTGCGACAAAAGACAATGAAGAAGGAATAGACTATTTCTTATGTCGTTGCATCGAGGAAAGAAAGAAGTTGACTTCTCTTATTATAGATGGCGAAGATATTGACTATCCTACAGGGTCAGTGGTAGTTACTGGAACTTGGCTTTGATGGTATCCATTAAATAACTCCTTTGTTTGTGTGTTTGAAGACTTTGAGACACAAAGGAAAATACTCTTATATTTTCATCTAGTTCTAGCGAAAAATATTCAGTTGTATAGATATCAAGGAAGGCCTAATAACAAGATTATTTGAAAGGTTCGAGAGTCAGATCATGAAGCAATCTTGTCTACTATTTAGAGTAGATCTGATCCTGATGGTTCATTGGAATGAATTTACAATGCTCATGTCTGGTATATATAATTTCTTTGATATATACAAATTTGTTAGTTAGATAAATTTAAGTTCATATATTTTATTTTAAATTTGTGTATTTTGTATATATCTAGGATGGTTTTTATTTGAAACTTAAATTTCTTTGGCTAACACTTTTATGTTCAGGTTAGTGGTGCCATAAAAGCTTCCACCTTCACATGGTTAGTAATCGTTAGTAGAGATATTTAAATTCTTGAAGCTAAGAGAAGTTTTCATTGTTTTACAAGAAAAGAGAAGCAATTAAAAATGATTTATGTACCCGTGGAGCGGGTTCTTGGCTCCGGAGGAGGTAGACCAAAAGCACCGGTGCTTAGAGAACAAAACAACTCCAACCCAAGTGTTTACAATACTATGCCTATGCATTTACATAATTGGTTTGGTTCCACGACCCACTATTTATAAAATATAGCGTTTGACATGACCTTACACTTGCTAAAACCGCACTATTTCGCGCGTTTGCAAACAATACGACATTGAGAGTACCGATCTGGGAAGGAAAAAATTGAGAAAGGCTATTGTAGAGGGTCCCTACACCAAGGTTTTGGATCAGATGAGACATCTCTAGGTTCCACGGAGTCCGAGTAGTCACCCATCGAAGTTGAACGATATTTTGGTCTCAGGGCTCTTAAGGGACTACGCCCAAACGAAGTAGCCCGGAAGCAACGAACTTGTCGTGGACCAAAACACCACCTCCTCTAGTGTTCACCTGGCCACCTAGATGTGTTGGCACAGTTGGTTTGGTGCCACGACCCACCGTTTACAAAATATAGTGTTTGACAACCTTATACTGGCTCAAACTGCACTATTTCACACGTTTGCAAACAATAGGGCAACGAGAGCACCGATCTGGGAAGGAAAAAACCGAGAGAGGCTATTGTAGAGGTTCCCTACACCAAGGTGTCAGATTAGACAAGATGTCTCTAGGTTTTATGGAGTCCGAGTAGTCACCTGTCGAAGTTGAATGATATTTTGGTCTCGGGGCTCTTAAGGGACTACGCTCGAACGAAGTAGCCCAAAAGCAAAGAACATTTCACGCACTAAAAAAACACCTCCTATAGATTTCACCTAGCCACCTATATGTGTCAGCATATTCAATTTGGTTCCATGACCCACCGTTTGCAAAATATAGCATTTGACAACCTTACATTGGCTCAAACTACACTATTTCGCGCATTTGCAAACAATAGGGCAGCAACAACACCGATATGAGAAGGAAAAAACCGAGAGAGGCTATTGTATAGGGTCCCTATGACAAGGTGTTGGATTAGACGAGATGTCTCTAGGTGCCATGAAGTCTGAGTAGTCACCCGTCGAAGTTGAACGATATTTTGGTCTCAAGGATCTTAAGAGACTACGGCCGAATGAAGTAGCTTGGAAACAACAACCTTGTCCTGCACTGAAACACCACATCCTATAGCATTCAATTGGCCACTCAGATGTTTTGGTGGAGTTGGTTTGGTGCCATGACCCACCATTTGCAAAATATAGCATTTGACAACCTTACATTGTCTCAAACTAAACGATTTCATGCGTTTGCAAAAAATAGGGCAGCGAGAGCACCGATCCTGGGAAGGAAAAAACCAAGAGAGGCAATTATAGAGGGTCCTTTCACCGAGGTTTCAAATTAGATGAGACATCTCTAGGTGTCATGGAGTCCGAGTAGTCATCACCGTCGAAGTTGAATGATATTTTGGTCTCACGGATCTTAAGGACTACGCCCCAACGAAGTAGCTCGAAAAGAAACGACTAGTGTTCACCTAGCCACCCGGATGTGTCAAAGACATTTGGTTTGTGCCACGACCCACAATTTAAAAAATATAGCATTTGACAACCTTACACTGGCTCAAACTGCACTATTTTACGCATTTGCAAATAATAGGCAATAAGAGCACCTATCTAAGAATGAAAAAACCGAGAGAGGCTATTGTAGAGGTTCCTATGCCAAGGTTTCAGATTAAATGAGATGTCTCTAGGTGCCATGGAGTCTGAGTAGTCACCCGTCGAAGTTGAACGATATTTTTGTCTCAGGGCTCTTAAGGGACTATGCCCGAACGAAGTAGCCCAGAAGTAATGACCTTGTCACGCACCAAAAAACCACCCCTCTAGCATTAACCTAGCCACCCATACATGTTATTGCATTTGGTTTGGTGCCACGACCCACCATTTGCAAAATATAGCGTTTGACAAGCTTACACTGGTTCAAACTGCACTATTTCACGCGTTTGCAAACAATAGGGCAGCGAGAGCACATATATGAGAAGGAAAAAATTGAGAGAGGCTATTGTAGAGGGTCCCTATGGCAAGGTTTTAGAATAGAAGAGACATCTCTAGGTGCCACGAAGTCCGAGTAGTCACCCGTCGAAGTTGAACGATATTTAGTCTCAGGGCTCTTAAGAGACTACGCCCGAACGAAGTAGCCCCGAAGCAATGACCTTGTCCCGCACCAAAACACCACATCTTATAGCATTCACTTGGCCACTCGGATGTGTCAGTGTAGTCGGTTTGGTGCCACAATGCACCATTTGGAAAATATAGCATTTGACAACCTTACACTAGCTCAAACTGCACTATTTCACGTGTTTGTAAACAATAGGGCAGCAAGAGCACCGATCTATGAAGGAAAAAAAACTGAAAGAGGCTATTGTATAGGGTCCCTACACCGAGGTTTTCGATCAGACAAGACATCTCTAGGTGTCGGAGTCCGAGTAGTCACCCATCAAAGTTTAACTATATTTTTGTCACAGGGCTCTTAAGGGACTACGCCGAAGAAGTAGCCCGGAAAGCAACGACCTGTGTCACGCACCAAAATAATGCCTCCTCTAGTGTTCACCTAGTGACCTAGATTTTTTAACACATTTGGTTAGGTGCCATGACCCATCGTTTGCAAAATATAGCGTTTGACAACCTTACAATGGCTCAAACTACACTATTTTGTGTGTTTGCAAACAATAGGGCAACAAGAGCACCAATCTGAGAAGGAAAAAACTGAGAGAGGCTATTGTATAAGGTCCCTACACCAAGGTGTTGGATTAGACAAGATGTCTCTAGGTGCCACGGAGTCTGAGTAGTCACCGTCAAAGTTGAATGATATTTTGGTCTCAGGGCTCTTAAGGGACTACACCGAAACGAAGTAGCCCGGAAGCAACGACCTTGTCATGCACCAAAACACCTCCTCCTCTAGCATTCAGATATCCACTTAGAAATGTTAATGCATTTGGTTATGTACCATCACTCACCGTTTGCAAAATATATTGTTTAACAACCTTACACTGGCTCAAACTGCACTATTTCGCGTGTTTGCAAACAATAGGGCAGCGAGAGCACCGATATGAGAAGGAAAAAAATAAGAGAGGCTATTATAGAGGGTCCCCATACCAAGGTTTCAGATTAGATGAGATGTCTTTAGGTGACACGGAGTTCGAGTAGTCACCCATTGACGTTGATCGATATTTTGGTCTCAAGGCTCTTAAGGGACTACGCCCGAACGAAGTAGCCCGAAGCAATGACCTTGTCACGCACTGAAACACCACCTCCTCTAGCATTCACTTGGCCACCTAGACATGTCAAAGCACATTTGGTTCAAGTACCACAACCCACCATTTGTAAAATACAGCGTTTGACAACCTTACTTTGGCTCAAACTACACTATTTCACGCGTTTGCAAACAATAGGGTAAGCGAGAGCACCGATCTGAGAAGGAAAAACCCAAGAGACACTATTTTAGAGGGTCCCTACACCGAGGTTTCAGATTAGATGAGACATCTCTAGGTGCCACAGAGTTTGAGTAGTCACCCGTCGAAGTTGAACGATATTTTGGTCTTAGGGCTCTTAAGGGACTACGCCCGAACGAAGTATCCCGGAAGCAATGACCTTGTTGCACTTCAAAAGACCACCTCCTCTAGCATTCACTTAGCCACTTAGATGTTTTGGTATAGTCGGTTTGGTGCCACAACCCACCGTTTGCAAAATATAACGCGTTTGAAAACCTTACACTCGATCAAACTTCACTATTTTACGCATTTACAAAAATAGGGAGTGAGAGCACCGATATGAGAAGGAAAATACAAGAGATTCCATTATAGAGGGTCCCTATGCTTTGAGGTCTCAAATCAGACAAGATGCCTCTAGGTGCCATAGAGTCCGAGTAGTCACCCGTTGAAGTTGAATGATATTTTGGTCTCAGGGCTCTTAAGGGACTACACCCGAACGAAGTAGCCTGGAAGCAATGACCTTGTTTTGCGCACCAAAATACCACCTCCTCTAGCATTCTTCTATCCACTCAGATATGTAAGTGTATTCGGTTAGGTGCCATGACCCACCGTTTGCAAAATATAGCATTTGACAACCTTACACTGGCTCAAACTGCACTATTTCACGCGTTTGGAAATAATAGGGCAATGAGAGCACTAATCTAAGAAGGAAAAAACCAAGAGAGGCTATTTTATAAGGTCCCTATGCTGAGGTTTTTGATCAAATGAGACATCTCTAGGTACCACGGAGTCCGAGTAGTCACCTGTTGAAGTTTAACAATATTTTGGTCTCAGGGCTCTTAAGCGACTACGCCCGAACGAAGTAGCCCGGAAGCAACAACCTTGTCCCATACCAAAACACCACATCCTATAGCATTCACCTAGCCACCTAGATGTGTTTCCATAATTGGTTCGGTGCCATGACCCATCATTTGTAAAATATAGCTTTTGACAACCTTACCCTATCTCAAACTACACTATTTCACGCGTTTGTAAACATTAGGGCAGCGAGATCACCAATATGGGAAGGAAAAAACTAAGAGAGGCTATTGTAGAGGGGTCCTATATACGAGGTGTCGACTTAGACGAGACATCTCTAGGTGCCACGAAGTTTGAGTAGTCACTGTCGAAGTTGAACGAGACATCTCTAGGTGCACGTTTGCAAACAATAGGGCAGCAAGATCACCGATCTGGGAAGGAAAAAAATGAGAGAGGCTATTTTATAAGGTCCCTACACTGAGGTTTTAGATTAAATGAGATGTCTCTAGGTGCCACGAAGTCCAAGTAGTCACACTGTCGAAATTTAACGATATTGTGGTCTCGGGGCTCTTAAGGGACTACGCTTAAACGAAGTAGCCGAAGCAACGACCTTGTCACACACCGAAACAATGCCTCCTCTTGTTTCACCTAGTGACTGGATGTTTCAAAGCACATTTGGTTCGGTGCCACAACCCACCGTTTGCAAAATATAGTGTTTGACAACCTTACAATGGCTCAAACTACACTATTTCGTGCATTTGCAAACAATAGGGTAGCGAGAGCAACAATCCGAGAAGGAAAAACTAAGAGAGGGTATTGTATATGGTACCTACACCAAGGTGTTGGATTAGACGAGATGTCTATAGGTGCCATAGAGTTTGAGTAGTCACCCGTTGAAGTTGAATGATGTTTTGGTCTCAGGGATCTTAAGGGACTATGCCAAAACGAAGTAGCCGGAAGTAACGACCTTGTCACGCACCAAAACACCTACTCCTCTAGCATTTAGATGGCCACCTGGACATTTTGGTGCATTCATTTAGTGCCACAATCCACCATTTGCAAAATATAGTGTTTGACAACCTTACACTGGCTCAAACTGCACTATTTCGCACGTTTGCAAACAATAGGGCAGCGAGAGCACCGATATGAGAAGGAAAAAACCAAGAGAGGCTATTATATAGGGTCCCTACACTTCGAGGTTTTGGATTAGATGAGACATCTCTAGGTGCCATGGAGTCCGAGTAGTCACCTGTCGAAGTTGAACGATATTTTGGTCTCAGGGCTCTTAAGGGACTACACCTGAATGAAGTAGCTCGAAAGCAACGAACTTGTTACACACCAAAAAACACCACCTCCTCTAGCATTCACCTAGCTACCCGGACATGTCTACACATTCATTTCAAAGTGCCACAACCCACCGTTTGCAAAGTATAGCGTTTGACAACCTTACATTGGCTCAAAGCGCACTATTTTGCACGTTTGCAAAACAATAGGGTAGCAAGAGCACTAATCGAGAAGGAAAAAACCGAGAGAGGCTATTGTAGAGGGTCCCTATGTTGAGGTTTCAAATCAGATGAGACATCTCTAGGTGTCATGAGTCTAAGTAATCACCCGTCGAATTTGAATAATATTTTGGTCTTAGGGCTCTTAAGGGACTTCGCCCGAATGAAGTAGCTAGCGAAAGCAACGACCACATTACGCACTCAAACACTACCTCCTCTAGCATTCACCTAGCCACCTAGACATGTCGGTGTATTTGGTTTGGTGCCATCACCCACCGGTTGTAAAATATAGCATTTGACAACCTTACACTCGGCTCAAACTGCACTATTTTACGCGTTTGCAAACAATAGGGCAGCGAGAGCACCAATCTAAGAAGGAAAAAACCAAGAGAGGCTATTGTAGAGGGTCAATATGCTAAGGTGTTGGATCAGATGAGACATCTCTAGGTGCCACATGAGTCTGAGTAGTCACCCATCAAAGTTGAACAATATTTTGGTCACAGGGCTCTTAAGGGACTACGTCCGAACGAAGTAGCCAGGAAGAAACGATCTTTTCATGCTCAAAAACATCACCTCCTCTAGCATTCACCTAGCCACTTGGATGTTTCGGCACAGTCGGTTCGGTGCCATGACCCACCGTTTGCAAAATATAGCGTTTCACAACCTTACACTAGCTCAAACTGCATTATTTTGCGCGTTTACAAAAAATAGGGTAGCGAGAGCACCGATATGAGAAGGAAAATACCAAGAGAGTCTATTGTAGAGGGTCCCTATGTTGAGGTATCAGATCTGACAAGATGCCTCTAGGTGCCATGAAGTCCGAGTAGTCACCTGTCAAAGTTGAAAGATATTTTGGTCTCAGTGCTCTTAAGAGACTACGCCCGAACGAAGTAGCCTAGAAGCAAAGACCTTTTTACACAACAAAACACCACCTCCTCTAGTATTCATCTAGCCACTCGGATGTGTCGGTGCATTCGGTTCGGTGCCATGACCCATCGTTTGCAAAATATAGCATTTGACAACCTTACATTGGCTCAAACTGCACTATTTTGTGCATTTGCAAACAATAGGGCAGCGAGAGCACTGATCTTAGAAGGAAAGAACCAAGAGAGGATATTTAATAGGGTCCCTACATCAAGTTTTTGGATCAGACAAGACATCTCTAGGTGCCACGGTTTCCGAGTAGTCACTCATCGAAGTTGAATGATATTTTGGTCTCAGGGCTCTTAAGGGACTACGCCCAAATGAAGTAGCCTAGAAGCAACGACCTTGTCGTGCACAAAAGCACCAACTCCTATAGTATTCACCTAGACATGTCGGTGCATTCGGTTCAGTTTCACGACCCACCATTTGCAAAATATAGCGTTTGACAACCTTACACTCGCTCAAACTGCACTATTTTACGCGTTTACAAACAATAGGGCAGTGAGAGCACCGATATGAGAAGGAAAACCAAGAGAGGCTATTGTAGAGGATCCCTATGCCGAGGTTTTAGATTAGATGAGATGTCTCTAGGTGCCATGGAGTCTGAGTAGTCATCCTTCAAAGTTGAATGATATTTTGGTCTTAAGGCTCTTAAGGGACTATGCCCAAACGAAGTAGCCTGGAAACAACGACCTTGTCACGCACCAAAACACCACCTTTTTTAGAATTCACCTATCCAATCATATATTTTGATGCATTCGGTTGGGTGCCATGACCCACCATTTGCAAAATATAGCGTTTGACAACGTTACACTGGCTCAAACTTCATTATTTTACACTTTTACAAACAATAGGGCAGCGAGAGAACCAATATGAGAAGGAAAATATTGAGAGATAATATTGTAGAGGGTCACTACGCTGAGGTCTCGGATCAGATGAGATGCTTCTAGGTGCCATGGAGTCTGAGTAATCATCCGTCGAAGTTGAACGATATTTTTGTCTCAAGGATCTTAAGGGACTATACCCAAACGAAGTAGCCGGCAGCAATGACCTTGTGCGCGCACCAAAACACCACCTCCTCTAGCATTCATCTTGCCACTCGGATGTGTTATTACATTCATTCAGTTTGGTGCCATGACCCACTGTTTGTAAAATATAGCATTTGACAACCTTAAACTAGCTCAAACCATGCATTGTTTTACGTGTTTGCAAACAATAGGGCAGCGAGAGCACCAATATGAGAAACAAATAACTAAGAGAAGCTATTGTAGAAGGTCCCTACTTGAGGTTTTGGATAAGACAAGAAATCTCTAGGTGCCACATGAGTCCGGAGTAGTCACCGTCAAAGTTGAACGATATTTTGGTCTTAGGGCTCTTAATGGGCTAAACTCGAACAAAGTAGCCGAAGAAGCAACAACCTTGTCGTGCACCAAAATAATGCCTCCTCTAGCATTCACCTATCCACCGGACATGTCAATGCATTTGGTTCGGTGCCACGACCCACCGTTTGAAAAATATAGCATTTGACAACCTTACATTGGCTCAAACTACACTATTTCACGCGTTTACAAACAATAGGATAGTGAGAGCACCAATCGATAATGGGAAAAAAATTGAAAGAGGATATTATAGAGGGTCCTACACCATATTTTTGGATCAAACGAGACATCTTTAGGTGCCACGGAGTCCGAGTAGTCACCCATCAAAGTTGAACAATATTTTGGTCTCAGGGCTCTTAAGGGACTACGCCCGAACGAAGTAGCCCGAAAGGAACGACCTTGTCGTGCATAAAAACACAAACTCCTATAGCATTAACCTAGCCACCTAGATGTGTC